>LR738713.1:635702930-635755241 GCA_902687465.1 Secale cereale | reverse complement strand
CAGCCCAAGCCCAGCTGAAAAAAAAAAAACTGCACGTGTGATACAACTACCATCAAAATCCCAACTACTACGTACATGCTGACTGACCCGTGCTGACACTTCTCTTTTGCAGCCTCAAGTCGAGCAACGACCCGTTGCCGACGCCGGGCGACGTCGTCGCCGGCGCGCAGGTCGCGGCGGACACGTGGCTGGCGAGCCTGGCGACCGTCGAGAATGAGGCCGCCGCGGCCCGGACGGCCACGGCGGCGCTCCGGGCCGCGCTGGTGGCGGCTGCCGTGGCCTTGCTTGCGTCGTCACTCTAGCCAAGACGCGGTTGGAGCGAGTAATTAATTAACTAAGATGACGAGGACGTGATGAGCATCACATTCTTTTGGTTTTGCCTTTTGCTTGTGGATAGAGAGAGTGGGACTGATGACAAGGTGGCAACCAACTTTATAGGTTAGTATACTTGTGATGTGGTGTCGGTCAACTAGTGCGCTATGCACAAATCTTGCGGCTCAGTGTCCTTCTAGGGGGAGGTAAACACTGTTTAATTTTATTAGAAATTTGTCACCTCTTCTAGGTACTCAGGACTAGCTTTCTACGTAGAACTTAGTAAATGATGTAAATGATGTATATACTTACCTGCTTCTGAACTTCCATATTACTTTCCATGATTGTCATAAGCTAGTCTTATGTTCTTAACTTATCCTGTCCCTGAATGAACTTTCCTGAATTAATTGTGACATCCTATTGTCCAATTTGAACAATTAATCAATCTACCTTTTTTTTGAGACAATCTCGCCACTTTATTATGTAGTATCAATATTCATGGGTACACGGTGTTGGTCATGGGGAACTCCCAGCCAAACATGCCGACCTACCTAACAACAAAGAGCTGAAAAGGAAACTCACAGAAAAAAAGAGCTGAAAAGGAAATAGATTTTTTTATGTTTATAAACATAGATATCTCCTCTAAAAGGATGTTTCTGGTAATCAAACATTTGAGCAATAAGGTTTTCACAAATTCAACATTTTTAGTCAATTTTGACAATTTCCAGTCGAATAATTTTCACAATATAAGGCCGATATATCAAGTTACCGACGGTAAGGATTTAACGCTTCCCCCTGGTAAATAAAGATGACCGGTGCATGTAACCTTGCTGACCACGCAAACTCATGATGTGTGAACAGTTCTCGAGGAAAGGCAAAACTGATAATGTATATACAGAGTATGGGATATATCTTAATGTGAAAAGGTTTTTGGATGACCCACTAAGATATGGTCGTCAGAAGAAAAGGAGAATGTTAACCTGCTGATAGCCCACAAAGCTAAGTTTTAGATGGCTCAGTAAAGTAAGAAAGTTTGACACTTGACAGAATACCGACAGAACAAGGGTACAGTAGATTGACCATACCTTTCATACCTCTCCAAGGAGCTATTAGTAAGCATCCATAATGGATAAAATATGAAGCGAAGAAAATGCAAGGAGGGAAACAAAATCCAAGGCTCCAAGCAAGACTTCAGGCTTCAGAAAAAGATATATTAACAAGTGAAGCTTAATAAATCTTTTTACGTGAGGCAATCAGTTGTCACTATAAATCCTTGCACAGCCAAGGCGATGACAACAATATACGTATGTTCTAAAAGCAGATCGATGCCCCAGAAATGGTTAAAGTTTTCTGCTCCTTCATATGATACCAGCAGAGCAAGCCTAGTTGTTTCCTGCATTTCTTTTTGTAGGCGACCGTACAACATTGTGAACAACAACACAAGCTTGTGAACTAAATTATATACAAACAATAGTAGTAGCTCCTTTTCTTCTTTTGGAGTTATTTTTTCCAACATAGCTTAAGTAAAGTTGCTAGGAATATGCCTGCTAAAGGTTATGTTGCAGTAAGAGCACGTGCATATTCCCTACAGAAAATATCTGGTCTAGCTTTATAGATCAGTCAAGAAGGTACCAACAGAAATACTTACACTAATAAAAATCAAACCCAAGTCTAGATTAATATAACAGTGACATAACAAAGAATTCATCAGAGTATTTTCTTACTTTCGCTGAAGACGAAACTTAAATTCCGAAGCTGTTCTCATACGTTTGTTCGTGCAGGTAGATTACGCGGCAGCTTGGCAGAATGAACACTCTTCACTTAGAGATCTACAATAGCAGATTCCTCGGTAGGCTCAGACAGGTAATTGTTTGCAAAGTAGTTATATGAAAGCCAACAGCAAAAAACATTTATTCCAAAAAGAAAACAGAGAACCAAGGTAAGCAAAAGTGGTGTCTATTTACAAGTAACGTCATTTTCTACTTAACGATCGACCTGTCTCGGTCTCAGTGCTAAATCTGCTTAAAGCATCTGCGAGGAAATTTCAACGGTGCAAATATTTTCCAACTTGTGCTTTATGGTTGAAGTGCCAGTGATGTACCTTGTTTGTACTGAAGGGATGGAAAGACGACGATAAATAGAATTTCAGAATAATATCTTGACCCGTTGTGAGCCGTCAAAACCTCTGAAGATTATGACAGGGACACGACATTAAGAGCGTGTTCGGATTCACTCCGCTCCCGGAGCTGACGGAGCGGTGCCGAACGATACGACTCCACGGAGCAGGAAGAGCGGAGCGGACCAGACCGTAGTTCAATCCAGCGGAGTCAGCGATGTTGGGGAACGTAGTATTTTAAAAAAATTCCTACGATCATGCAAGATCTATCTACCAGATGCATAGCAACGAGAGGGGAGAGTGAGTCTACGTACCCTCGTAGACCGAAAGCGGAAGCGTTAGAACAACGCGGTGGATGTAGTCGTACGTCTTCACAGCCCGACCGATCAAGCACCGAAACTACGGCACCTCCGAGTTCTAGCACACGTTCAGCTCGATGACGTCCCTCGAACTCCGATCCAGCCGAGTGTCGAGGGAGAGTTCCGTCAGCACGACGGCGTGGTGACGATCTTGATGTTCTACCGTCGCAGGGCTTCGCCTAAGCACCGCTACAATATTTATCGAGGAGAACTATGGTGGAGGGGGGCACCGCACACGGCTAAGAGACCAAGAGATCAATTGTTGTCTCTAGAGGTGCCCCCTGCCCCCGTATATAAAGGAGGGAGGGAGAGGCCGGCCCTAGAGGGGGCGCACCAAGTGTGGGGAGTCCTACTAGGACTCCTAAGTCCTAGTAGGATTCCCCTTTCCTTTCCAGAGTAGGAGAGAAGGAAAGAGGGGGAGAGGGAGAAGGAAAAGGGGGCTGCACCCCTTGTCCAATTCGGACCAGAAGGGGGGTGCACGCCTCCTTCCTTTTGGCCTCTCTCCTCTATTCCCGTAACTCCCCGGTACTTCGAAAATACCCGAATCACTCGGAACCTTTCCGATGTCCGAATATAGTCGTCCAATATATCGATTTTTACGTCTTGACCATTTTGAGACTCCTCGTCATGTCCCCGATCTCATCCGGGACTCCGAACTCCTTCGGTACATCAAAACTCATAAACTCATAATAAAACTATCATCGAAACCTTAAGCGTGCGGACCCTACGGGTTCGAGAACTATGTAGACATGACCGAGACACGTCTCCGGTCAATAACCAATAGCGGAACCTGGATGCTCATATTGGCTCCCACATATTCTACGAAGATCTTTATCGGTCAAACCGCATAACAACATACATTGTTCCCTTTGTCATCGGTATGTTACATGCACGAGATTCGATCGTCGGTATCTCAATACCTAGTTCAATCTCGTTACCAACAAGTCTCTTTACTCGTTCCGTAATACATCATCCCGCAACTAACTCATTAGCTGCAATGCTTGCAAGGCTTATAGTGATGTGCATTACCGAGTGGGCCCAGAGATACCTCTCCGACAATCGGAGTGACAAATCCTAATCTCGAAATACGCCAACCCAACAAGTACCTTCGGAGACACCTGTAGAGTACCTTTATAATCACCCAGTTACGTTGTGACGTTTGGTAGCACACAAAGTGTTCCTCCGGTATTCGGGAGTTGCATAATCTCATAGTCATAGGAACATGTATAAGTCATGAAGAAAGCAATAGCAGTAATACTTAAACGATCATAGTGCTAAGCTAACGGATGGGTCTTGTCCATCAGATCATTCTCCTAATGATGTGATCCCGTTGATCAAATGACAACTCATGTCTATGGCTAGGAAACATAACCATCTTTGATCAATGAGCTAGTCTAGTAGAGGCATACTAGGGACACTCTGTTTTGTCTATGTATTCACACATGTATTAAGTTTCCGGTTAATACAATTCTAGCATGAATAATAAACATTTATCATGATATAAGGAAATAAATAATAACTTTATTATTGCCTCTGGGGCATATTTCCTTCAAGCGAAACCGAGCTTCGCGTGCCACTCCCTGCATTCTCACGCAAAACTTACCGGTTCACACTCGATCCAATTTTCTCCCTCGTACATCTCCTCCCTCTACTGGTTCTATGCATGATACGAGTGTCTTGTATCATGCAATTGAAGTTGACAAAGATACCTTTCGTCATCCTCCAAAGGGTTAGTAGTTCCTATAATAATTTCATCTATTCAAATTCTTTAAACAAATCATAGGCCTTACATGCAATCTGCTTGTTGTTTGTAGGTAAGTATTATCTTGTGGATGCAGGCTATCCTAATAGACCTGGATATTTGACACCTTACAAGGGAGAGAGGTACCACGTGCCTGATTTTCAATGAGGTGTGGCGACTAAAGGAAATATGCCCTAGAGGCAATAATAAAGTTATTATTTATTTCCTTATATCATGATAAATGTTTATTATTCATGCTAGAATTGTATTAACCGGAAACTTAGTACATGTGTGAATACATAGACAAAACAGAGTGTCCCTAGTATGCCTCTACTAGACTAGCTCATTGATCAAAGATGGTTATATTTCCTAGCCATAGACATGAGTTGTCATTTGATCAACGGGATCACATCATTAGGAGAATGATGTGATGGACAAGACCCATCCGTTAGCTTAGCACTATGATCGTTTAAGTTTTACTGCTATTGCTTTCTTCATGACTTATACATGTTCCTATGACTATGAGATTATGCAACTCCCGAATACCGGAGGAACACTTTGTGTGCTACCAAACGTCACAACGTAACTGGGTGATTATAAAGGTACTCTACAGGTGTCTTCGAAGGTACTTGTTGGGTTGGCGTATTTCGAGATTAGGATTTGTCACTCCGATTATCGGAGAGGTATCTCTGGGCCCACTCGGTAATGCACATCACTATAAGCCTTGCAAGCATTGCAGCTAATGAGTTAGTTGTGGGATGATGTATTACAGAACGAGTAAAGAGACTTGCCGGTAACGAGATTGAACTAGGTATTGAGATACTGACGATCGAATCTCGGGCAAGTAACATACCGATGACAAAGAGAACAACGTATGTTGTTATGTGGTTTGACCGATAAAGATCTTTGTAGAATATGTGGGAGCCAATATGAGCATCCAGGTTCCGCTATTGGTTATTGACTGGAGACGTGTCTCGGTCATGTCTACATAGTTCTCGAACCCGTAGGGTCCGCACGCTTAAGGTTTCGATGATAGTTTTATTATGAGTTTATGAGTTTTGATGTACCGAAGGAGTTCGGAGTCCCGAATGAGATCGGGGACATGACGAGGAGTCTCGAAATGGTCGAGACGTAAAAATCGATATATTGGACGACTATATTCGGACATCGGAAAGGTTCCGAGTGATTCGGGTATTTTCGGAGTACCGGGGAGTTACGGGAATAGAGGAGAGAGGCCAAAAGGAAGGAGGCGCGCGCCCCCCTTCTGGTCCGAATTGGACAAGGGGTGCAGCCCCCTTTTCCTTCTCCCTCTCCCCCTCTTTCCTTCTCTCCTACTCCGGAAAGGAAAGGGGAATCCTACTAGGACTTGGGAGTCCTAGTAGGACTCCCCACACTTGGCGCGCCCCCTCTAGGGCCGGCCTCTCCCTCCCTCCTTTATATACGGGGGTAGGGGGGCACCTCTAGACACAACAATTGATCTCTTGATCTCTTAGCCGTGTGCGGTGCCCCCCTCCACCATAGTTCTCCTCGATAATATTGTAGCGGTGCTTAGGCGAAGCCCTGCGATGGTAGAACATCAAGATCGTCACCACGCCGTCGTGCTGACGGAACTCTCCCTCGACACTCAGCTGGATCGGAGTTCGAGGGACATCATCGAGCTGAACGTATGCTAGAACTCGGAGGTGCCGTAGTTTCGGTGCTTGATCGTTCGGGCCGTGAAGACGTACGACTACATCAACCGCGTTGTTCTAACGCTTCCGCTTTCGGTCTACGAGGTTACGTAGACACACTCTCCCCTCTCGTTGCTATGCATCTGGTAGATAGATCTTGCGTGATCGTAGGAATTTTTGAAATACTGCGTTCCCCAACAGTGGCATCATGAGCCAGGTCTATGCGTAGATGATATGCACGAGTAGAACACAATGAGTTGTGGGCGATACTAGTCATACTGCTTACCAGCATGTCATACTTTGCTTCGGCGGCATTGTGAGATGAAGCGGCCCGGACCGACATTACGCGTACGCTTACGCGAGACTGGTTTCACCGTTATGAGCACTCGTTGCTTAAAGGTGACTGGCGGGTGTCTGTCTCTCTCACTTTAGCTGAATCTAGTGTGGCTATGCCCGGTCCTTGTGAAGGTTAAAACAGCACATACTTGACGAAACATCGTTGTGGTTTTGTATGCGTAGGTAAGAACGGTTCTTGCTAAGCCCGTAGCAGCCACGTAAAACTTGCAACAACAAAGTAGAGGACGTCTAACTTGTTTTTGCAGGGCATGTTGTGATGTGATATGGTCAAGACATGATGAGTTATATACGTTTTTGTACGAGATGATCATGTTTTGTAAAGTTATCGGCAACTGGCAGGAGCCATATGGTTGTCGCTTTATTGTATGAAATGCAATCGCCATGTAATTGCTTTACTTTATCACTAAGCGGCAGCGATAGTCGTAGAAGCAATAGTTGGCGAGACGACAACGATGCTACGATGGAGATCAAGGTGTCGTGCCGGTGACGAAGGTGATCATGAAGGTGCTTTGGAGATGGAGATCAAAAGCACAAGATGATGATGGCCATATCATGTCACATATTTTGATTGCATGTGATGTTTATCTTATTATGCTTCTTATTCTGCTTAGAACGACGGTAGCATTATAAGATGATCCCTTACTAAATTTCAAGGTATAAGTGTTCTCCCTGAGTATGCACCGTTGCGAAAGTTCGTCGTGCCGAGACACCACGTGATGATCGGGTGTGATAAGCTCTACGTTCAAATACAACGGGTGTAAGCCAGTTTTGCACACGCAGAATACTCGGGTTAAACTTGACGAGCCTAGCATATGCAGATATGGCCTCGGAACACTGGAGACCGAAAGGTCGAGCGTGGATCATATAGTAGATATGATCAATATAAGATGTTCACCATTGAAACTACTCCATCTCACGTGATGATCGGACATGGTTTAGTTGATTTGGATCACGTGATCATTTAGATGAATAGAGGGATGTCTATCTAAGTGGGAGTTCTTATGTAATATGATTAAATTGAACTTTAATTTATCATGAACTTAGTCCTGGTAGTATTAGCATATCTATGTTGTAGATCAATAGCTCGCGATGTTGCTCCACGTTTATTTTTTTATATGTTCCTAGAGAAAACTAAGTTGAAAGATATTAGTAGCAATGATGCGGAATTGTTCCGTGATCTGAGGATTATCCTCATTGCTGCACAGAAGAATTATGTCCTTGATGCACCGCTAGGTGACAGACCTATTGCAGGAGCAGATGTAGATGTTATGAACGTTTTGACAAAAGCTCGGTATGATGACTACTTGATAGTTTAAGTGCACCATGCTTTATGGCTTAGAACCGGGACTTCAAAAATGTTTTGAACGCCACGGAGCATTCGAGATGTTCCAAGAGTTGAAATAAGTATTTCATACTCATGCCCGTGTCGAGGTGTAAGACCTCTGACAGTACTTTGCCTACAAGATGGAGGAGAATAGCTCAACCAGTGAGCATGTGCTCAGATTGTCTGGGTACTACAATTACTTGAATCAAGTGGGAGTTAATCTTCCAGATAAGATAGTAATTGACAAAGTTCTCTAGTCACTATCACCAAGTTAGTAGAACTTCGTGATGAACTATAATATGCAAGGGATGACGAAGGTAATTCCCGAGCTCTTCGCGATCCTGAAATCAGCGAAGGTAGAAATCAAGAAAGAGCATCAAGTATTGATGGTTAATAAGACCACTTGTTTCAAGTAAAGGGCAAAGGGATAGAAGGGGAACTTCAAGAAGAATGACAAGCAAGTTGTCACTCCCATGAAGAAACCCAAAGCTAAACTCAAGCCTGAAACTAAGTGCTTCTACTGCAAAGGAAATGGTCACTGGAAGTGGAACTGCCCTAGATATTTGGCGGATAAGAAGGATGGCAAAGTGAACAAAGGTATATTTGATATACAAATTATTGATGTGTATTTTACTAGTGTTCATAGCAACCCCTCGGTATTTGATACTGGTTCAGTTGCTAAAGAGTAGTAACTCGAAATGGGAGTTGCATAATGAACAGAAACTAGTTAAAGGATGAAGTGACGATGTGTATTGGAAGTAGTTCCAAGATTGATATGATCATCATCGCACACTCCCTGTACTTTCGGGATTAGTGTTGAACCTAAATAAGTGTTATTTGGTGTTTGTGTTGAGCATGAATATGATTTGATCATGTTTATTACAATACGGTTATTCTTGTAAGTTAGAGAATAATTGTTGTTCTGTTTACATGAATAAAACCTTCTATGGTATTACACCCAATGAAAATGGTTTGTTGGATCTCGATCGTGTGATACACATATTCATAATATTGAAGCAAAAAGATGCAAGGTTAATAATGATAGTGCAACTTATTTGTGGCTCTGTCATTTAGGTCATATTGGCGTAAAGCGCATGAAGAAACTACATAGTGATGGACTTTTGGAATCACTTGATTATGAATCACTTGGTGCTTGCGAACCATGCCTCATGGGCAAGATGACTAAAACTCCGTTCTCCGGAACTGTGGAGCGAGCAACAAAGTTGTTGGAAATCATACATACTGATGTATGCGGACCAATGAGTGTTGAAGCTCGCGGCGGGTATCGTTATTTTCTGACCTTCACTGAAGATTTGAGCATATATGGGTATATCTACTTAATGAAGCACAAGTCTGAAACATTTGAAAAGTTCAAAGAATTTCAGAGTGAAGTGGAGAATCATCGTAACAAGAAAATAAGAGTTTTTACGATATGATCGTAGAAGTAAAATATTTGAGTTAGCAAGTTTGGCCTTCAGTAAAAACAATGTGAAATAGTTTCACTACTCACGCCACCTGGAACACCACAGTGTAATGGTGTGTTTGAACGTCATAACCATACTTTATTAGATATGGTGCGATCGATGATGTCTCTTACCGATCTACCACTATCGCTTTTGGGGTTATGCATTAGAGACAGCTACATTCACGTTAAATAGGGCACCATCTAAATCCGTGGAGATGACACTATATGAACTGTGGTTTGACGAGAAACCTAAGCTGTCATTTCTTTAAGTTTGGGACTGCGATGCTTACGTGAAAAAGTTTCAACATGATAAGCTCGAACCCAAATCAGAGAAGTAAATCTTCATAGGATACCCAAAAGAAACTATTGGGTACACCTTCTATCACAGATCCGAAGGCAAGGTCTTTGTTTCTAAGAATGGATCCTTTCTAGAGAAGGAGTTTCTCTCGAAAGAAGTGAGTGGGAGGAAAGTAGAACTTGATGAGGTAATTGTACCTTCTCCCGAATTGGAAAGTGGAACATCACAGAAACTAGTTCCAGTGATTCCTACACCAATTAGTGAGGAAGCTAATGATGATGATCATGAAACTACAGATCAAGTTTCTGCTGAACATCGTAGATCAACCAGAGTACGTTCCGCACCAGAGTGGTACGGCAACCCAGTTCTGGAAGTCATGTTACTAGACCATGATGAACCTGCGAACTATGAGGAAGCAATGATGAGCCCAGATTCCGCAAAATGGCTTGAGGCCATGAAATCTAAGATGGGATCCATGTATGAGAACAAAGTGTGGACTTTGGTTGACTTGCCCGATGATCGACAAGCCATCAAAAATAAATGGATCTTCAAGAGGAAGACCGACGCTGACGGTAATGTTACTGTTTACAAAGCTCGACTTGTTGCGAAAGGTTTTCAACAAGTTCAAAGAGTTGACTACGATGAGACTTTCTCACCCGTAGCGATGCTTAAGTCTGTCCGAATCATGTTAGCAATTGCCGCATTTTATGAAATCTGGCAAATGGATGTCAAAACTGCATTCCTGAATGAATATCTTAAAGACGAGTTGCATATGATGCAACCAGAAGGTTTTGTCGATCCTAAAGGTGCTAACAAAGTGTGCAAGCTCCAGCGATCCATCTATGGACTGGTGCAAGCATCTCGGAGTTGGAATATACGCTTTGATAAGTTGATCAAAGCATATAGATTTATACAGACTTGCGGTGAAGCCTGTATTTACAAGAAAGTGAGTGGGAGCACTACAACCTTTCTGATGAGTATATGTGAATGACATATTGTCGATCGGAAATGATGTAGAATTTTCTGGAAAGCATAAAGGAGTGTTTGAAAGGAGTTTTTCAAAGAAAGACCTCGGTGAAGCTGCTTACATATTGAGCATCAAGATCTATAGAGATAGATCGAGACACTTGATAAGTTTTTTCAATGAGCACATACCTTGATAAGATTTTGAAGTAGTTCAAAATGGATCAGTCAAAGAAGGAGTTCTTGCCTGACTGGTAAGGTGTGAAGTTGAGTAAGACTTAAAGCCTGACCACGGCAGAAAAATATATAGAGAATGAAAGTCATTCCCTATGCCTCAGCCATAGGTTCTATAAAGTATGCCATGCTGTGTACCAAACATGTTGTGTACCTTGCCATGAGTTTGACAAGGAGGTACAATAGTGATCTAGGAGTAGATCACTGGACAACGGTCAAAATTATCCTTAGTAACTGGATGACTAAGGAAATGTTTCTCGATTATGGAGGTGATAAAGAGTTCGTCGTAAAGGGTTACGCCGATGCAAGCTTTGACACTAAATCCAGATGACTCTAAGTATCAATCTGGATGCGTATTGAAAGTGGGAGCAATTAGCTATAGTAGCTCCATGCAGAGCATTGTAGACATAGAAATTTGCGAAATACATACAGATCTGAATGTGACAGACCCGTTGACTAAACTTCTCTCACGAAGCAAAACATGATCACACCTTAGTACTCTTTGGGTGTTAATCACATGAGGATGTGAACTAGATTGTTGACTCTAGTAAACCCTTTGGGTATTGGTCACATGGCGATAAGAACTATGGGTGTTAGTCACATGGTGATGTGAACTATTGGTGTTAATCACATGGTGATGTGATCTAGATTATTGACTCTAGTGCAAGTGGGAGACTGAAGGAAATATGCCCTAGAGGCAATAATAAAGTTATAATTTATTTCCTTATATCATGATAAATGTTTATTATTCATGCTAGAATTGTATTAACCGGAAACTTAGTACATGTGTGAATACATAGACAAAACAGAGTGTCCCTAGTATGCCTCTACTAGACTAGCTCATTGATCAAAGATGGTTATGTTTCCTAGCCATAGACATGAGTTGTCATTTGATCAACGGGATTACATCATTAGGAGAATGATGTGATCGACAAGACCCATCCGTTAGCTTAGCACTATGATCGTTTAAGTTTTATTGCTATTGCTTTCTTCATGACTTATACATGTTCCTATGACTATAAGATTATGCAACTCCCAAATACCGGAGGAACACTTTGTGTGCTACCAAACGTCACAACGTAACTGGGTGATTATAAAGGTACTCTACAGGTGTCTCCGAAGGTACTTGTTGGGTTGGCGTATTTCGAGATTAGGATTTGTCACTCCGATTATCGGAGAGGTATCTCTGGGCCCACTCGGTAATGCACATCACTATAAGCCTTGCAAGCATTGCAGCTAATGAGTTAGTTGCGGGATGATGTATTACAGAACGAGTAAAGAGACTTGCCGGTAACGAGATTGAACTAGGTATTGAGATACCGACGATCGAATCTCGGGCAAGTAACATAGCGATGACAAAGGGAACAACGTATGTTGTTATGCGGTTTGACCGATAAAGATCTTCGTAGAATATGTGGGAGCCAATATGAGCATCCAGGTTCCGCTATTGGTTATTGACCGGAGACGTGTCTCGGTCAAGTCTACATAGTTCTCGAACCCGTAGGGTCCGCACGCTTAAGGTTTCGATGACAGTTTTATTATGAGTTTATGAGTTTTGATGTATCGAAGGAGTTAGGAGTCCCGGATGAGATCGGGGACATGACGAGGAGTCTCAAAATGGTCAAGACGTAAAAATCGATATATTGGACGACTATATTCGGACATCGGAAAGGTTCCGAGTGATTCGGGTATTTTCGGAGTACCGGGGAGTTACGGGAATAGAGGAGAGAGGCCAAAAGGAAGGAGGCGTGCCCCCCCCCCTTCTGGTCCGAATTGGACAAGGGGTGCAGCCCCCTTTTCCTTCTCCCTCTCCCCCTCTTTCCTTCTCTCCTACTCCGGAAAGGAAAGGGGAATCCTACTAGGACTTGGGAGTCCTAATAGGACTCCCCACACTTGGCGCGCCCCCTCTAGGGCCGGCCTCTCCCTCCCTCCTTTATATACGGGGGTAGGGGGCACCTCTAGACACAACAATTGATCTCTTGATCTCTTAGCCGTGTGCGCTGCCCCCCTCCACCATAGTTCTCCTCGATAATATTGTAACGGTGCTTAGGCGAAGCCCTGCGACGGTAGAACATCAAGATCGTCACCACGCCATTCTGCTGACGGAACTCTCCCTCGACACTCAGCTGGATCGGAGTTCGAGGGACGCCATCGAGCTGAACGTGTGCTAGAACTCGGAGGTGCCGTAGTTTCGGTGCTTGATCGGTCGGGCCGTGAAGACGTACGACTACATCAACCGCGTTGTTCTAACGCTTCCGCTTTCGGTCTACGAGGGTACGTAGACACACTCTCCCCTCTCGTTGCTATGCATCTGGTAGATAGATCTTGCGTGATCGTAGGAATTTTTGAAATACTGCGTTCCCCAACAACGACAAGAACACCTAAGGAGAAATTGTTGGGGAACGTTGCATGGGAAACAAAAATTTTCCTACGCTCACCAAGATCAATCTATCAGATGCATCTACGAGGGAAGAGTCGGATCCACATACCCTTGTAGATCGCTAAGCGGAAGCGTTCAAGAACGCGGTTGATGGAGTCGTACTCGCCGCGATTCAAATCGCCGAAGATCCTAGCACCGAACGGACGGTGCCTCCGCGTTCTTCACACGTGCAGCTCGGGGACGTCTCCTCCTTCTTGATCCAGCAAGGGGGAAGGAGAGGTTGACGGAGAAAACCAGCAGCATGACGGCGTGGTGGAGATGGTGGTGGAGGAATTCCAGCAGGGCTTCGCCAAGCACTGCTGACTAGACGAAGATATTAGTGGGAGAGAGAGGGCAGCGCCGAGGCACGAACTTGTGTTGCTGCCCTCTCTCTGCCTCTCTTTATATAGGGGGAGAAGGGGGAGGAGGCGCCCTAGGGTTTCCCCTAGGGGCCGGCGGCCAGGGCAGATGGGGAGGGGGCGGCGCCCCCTGGGGCTAGGGTTTCCCCCCCAGGCGCCTTGCCCCCCAAGGCTCAGGGGTGCGGCTGCCCTAGGGGGGCCCAGCCCCCATGCGCAGGTGGAGAGGGCCCAAGGGGGGCGCACAGCCCTATGAGGGCTGTTGCTTCTCCCACTTATGGCCCATAGGGCCCGTAACTTTTACCGTGCCCTCCCGAAACACCTTTCGGCACTCCGATTTCTTCCCGATGACCCCCGGAACAATTCCGGACTCCGTTCACTCTCATCCCATATATCAATCTTCGTCCCCGGACCATTCCGGAGACCCTCGTCATGTCCGGGATCTCATCCGGGACTCCGAACAACCTTCGGTTACCATGCACTGTTCTCACTAACAACCCTAGCGTCACCGAACCTTAAGTGTGTAGACCCTGCGGGTTCGGAAACTATGCAGACATGACCGAGACACTCCCAGGTCAATAACCAATAGCGGGATCTGGATACCCATATTGGTTCCCACACGTTCCTCGATGACCTCATCGGATGAACCACGATGTCAAGGATTCAGGCAATCCCGTATACAGTTCCCTTTGTCTCGTTGGTATGTTACTTGCCCGAGATTCGATCGTTGGTATCTCTATACCTAGTTCAATCTCGTTACCGGCAAGTCTCTTTACTCGTTCCGTAATACATAATCCCGTGACTAACTACTTAGTCACTTTGAGCTCATTGAGATGACGTATTACCGAGTGGGCCCGGAGATACCTCTCCGTCACATGGAGTGACAAATCCCAGTCTCGATCCATGTCAACTCAACAGACACCTTCGGAGATACCTGTAGAGTACCTTTATAGTCACCCAGTTACGTTGCGACGTTTGGCACACACAAGGCACTCCTACGGTGTCAGTGAGTTACATGATCTCATGGTCATAGGAACTTATACTTGACATGCAGAAAACTATAGCGATAACTGATACGATCAAAAGCTATGTTTAACGTTTGGGTCTCGTCCATCACATCATTCTCCTAATGATGTGATCCCGTTATCAAATGACAACTCATGTCTATGACCTGGAAACCGCGGTCATCTTTGATCAATGAGCTAGTCCTGAAGAGGCTTACTAGGGACACAAAGTTTGTCTATTTATCCACACATGTATTTAAGTTTCCAATCAATACAATTATATCATGGATAATAAACGATTATCATGAACAAGGAAATATAATAATAACTCTTTTATTATTGCCTCTAGGGCATATTTCCAACAGTCTCCCACTTGCACTAGAGTCAATAATCTAGCATTACAAGGTAATGAATCTAACACCCATAGAGTCTTGGTGTTGATCATGCTTAGCCCGTGGAAGAGGCTTAGTCAACGGATCTGCAACATTCAAATCCGTGTGTACTTTGCAAATGCTTATGTCCTCCTCCTTGACTGAATCGCGGATGGAATTGAAGCGTCGCTTTATGTGTCTGGTCCTCTTGTGAAACCTTGGTTCCCTGGCTAGAGCAATGGCACCAGTGTTGTCACAAAACAGAGTCATTGGGTTCAATGCACTAGGCACAACTCCAAGATCTGTCATGAACTCCTTCATCCAGACACCTTCCTTTGCCGCCTCCGAGGCAGCTATGTACTCCGCTTCGCATGTAGAATCGGCTACCACGCTTTGCTTGGAACTGCACCAGCTTACCGCTCCCCCGTTGAGAATATATACGTATCCGGTTTGAGACTTAGAGTCATCCGGATCAGTGTCAAAGCTTGCATCGACGTAACCCTTTACGACGAGCTCTTGATCACCTCCATAAACGAGAAACATCTCTTTAGTCCTTTTCAGGTACTTTAGGATATTCTTGACCGCTGTCCAGTGATCCATACCAGGATTACTTTGAAACCTTCCGGCCATACTTATGGCAAGGCTGACATCTGGTCTTGTGCACAGCATTGCATACATGATAGAGCCTATGGCTGAAGCATAGGGGATGACACTCATCTTTTCTCTATCTTCCGCAGTCACTGGGCATTGAGTCTTACTCAACTTTGTACCTTGCAATACCGGCAAGAACCCCTTCTTGGATTGATCCATTTTGAACTTCTTCAAAACTTTATCAAGGTATGTACTTTGTGAAAGTCCTATCAAGCGTCTCGATCTATCTCTATAGATTTTGATGCCCAATATGAAAGCAGCTTCACCGAGGTCCTTCATCGAAAAACTCTTGTTCAAATACCCCTTCACGCTATCCAAAAGTTCTATATTGTTTCCAATCAGCAATATGTCATCCACATATAATATTAGAAACGCTATAGAGCTCCCACTCACTTTCTTGTAAATACAAGCTTCTCCGTAAACTTGTACAAACCCAAACGCTTTGATCACCTCATCAAAGCGAAGATTCCAACTCCGAGACGCTTGCACCAGCCCATAAATGGAACGCTGGAGTTTGCAAACTTTGTCAGCATTCTCTGGATCGACAAAACCTTCCGGTTGTATCATATACAACTCTTCCTTAAGAAAACCGTTAAGGAACGCTGTTTTGACATCCATCTGCCAAATTTCATAATCGAAATATGCAGCTATTGCTAACATGATTCGGACGGATTTAAGCATCGCTACGGGTGAGAAAGTCTCATCGTAGTCAACTCCTTGAACTTGTGAAAAACCCTTTGCCACAAGTCGAGCTTTATACACGGTGACATTACCGTCAGCGTCCGTCTTCCTCTTAAAAATCCATTTATTCTGAATGGCCCTCCGCCCTTCAGGTAATACTTCCAAAGTCCATACTTTGTTTTCATACATGGATCCCATCTCGGATTTCATGGCCTCTAACCATTTGTCGGAATCCGGGCCCACCATCGCTTCTCCATAGCTCGCAGGTTCACTGTTGTCCAACAACATGACCTCCAAGACAGGGTTACCATACCACTCAGGTGCAGTGCGTACCCTTGTCGACCTACGAGGTTCGGTAGTAACTTGATCAGAAGCTTCTTGATCATCATTGGCTTCTTCTTCAACCGTCGCAGGCTCCACAAAAACATCTTTCTGTGCTGCGCTACTCTCTGGTTGAAGCAGAGGTTCAATAACCTCATCAAGTTCTACCTTCCTCCCACTCAATTCTTTCGAGAGAAATTCTTTCTCGAGAAAGGACCCGTTCTTAGCGACAAACACTTTGCCCTTGGATCTGAGATAGAAGGAGTACCCAACCGTCTCTTTTGGGTATCCTATGAAGACACATTTGTCCGCTTTGGGTTCGAGCTTTTCTGGCTGAAGCCTTTTGACATAAGCATCGCAACCCCAAACCTTGAGAAAAGACAACTTAGGTTTCTTACCAAACCATAGTTCATACGGTGTCGTCTCAACGGACTTAGATGGAGCCCTATTTAAAGTGAATGCAGCTGTCTCTAACACATATCCCCAAAACGATAGTGGCAAATCGGCAAGAGACATCATAGAACGCACCATATCTAATAGGGTTCGATTACGACGTTCGGACACACCATTACGCTGTGGTGTTCCAGGTGGCGTCAACTGTGAAACAATTCCACATTTTCTTAAGTGATTGCCAAACTCATAACTCAGATACTCTCCCCCTCGATCAGATCGTAGGAACTTGATCTTCTTGTTACGATGATTCTCAACTTCACTCTGAAATTGCTTGAACTTTTCAAACGTTTCAGACTTATGCTTCATCAAGTAAATATACCCATATCTACTTAAGTCGTCAGTGAAGGTGAGAAAATAACGATATCCACCGCGCGCCGTGACACTCATCGGGCCACACACATCAGTATGTATGATTTCCAATAAGTCACTTGCCCGTTCCATTGTTCCTGAAAACGGGGTCTTGGTCATCTTGCCCATGAGGCACGGCTCGCATGTGTCAAGTGATCCAAAATCAAGAGACTCCAAAAGTCCATCAGCATGGAGCTTCCTCATGCGTTTCACGCCGATATGACCCAGACGGCAGTGCCACAAGAAAGTGGTACTATTGTTATCAACTCTACATCTTTTGGCATCAATGTTATGAACATGTGTATCATCACTATCGAGATTTAATAAGAATAAACCCCCTACTTCGGGTGCATGACCATAAAAGATATTACCCATATAAATAGAACAACCTTTATTCTCCGATTTAAATGAGTAACCGTCTCGCATTAAACAAGATCCAGATATAATGTTCATGCTCAACGCAGGCACTAAATAACAATTATTCAGGTTCATAACTAATCCCGATGGTAATCGAAGAGCAAGCGTGCCGACGGCGATCACATCAACCTTGGAACCATTCCCCACGCGCATCGTCACTTCGTCCTTCGCCAGCCTCCGTTTATTCCGTAGTTCCTGTTTAGAGTTGCAAATGTGAGCAACCGAACCGGTATCAAATACCCAGGCACTACAACGAGAGTTGGTAAGGTACACATCAATAACATGTATATCACATATACCTTGCTTGTTGTTGTTGTTGGCCCCCTTCTTGTCTGCCAGATACTTGGGGCAGTTCCGCTTCCAGTGGCCGTTCCCCTTGCAATAGAAACACTCAGTCTCTGGCTTGGGCCCAGCCTTGGGTTTCTTCACTGGATGAGCAACTGCCTTGCCACCCTTCTTAGAGTTACCCTTCTTGCCCTTGCCATTTTTCTTGAAACTGGTAGTTTTATTGACCATCAACACTTGATACTCCTTCTGGATGTCTGCCTCAGCGACTTTCAGCATTGAAAACAGCTCGGCGATGGTTTTGTTCATCCCTTGCATGTTATACTGCTGCACGAAGCTCTTGTAGCTAGGTGGGAGTGACTGGAGAATTCTGTCAATGATAGCCTCCTCCGGGAACACAAGTCCCAGATCAGCTATGCGGGTATAGTACCCAGACATCTTCAGTAAGTGCTCACTGACAGACGAATTCTCCTCCATCTTGCAAGCAAAGAATTTATCGGTGGTCTCATACCTCTCGATCTTGGCATTCTTTTCAAAGATGAACTTCAACTCCTGGAACATCTCATATGCTCCATGACGTTCAAAACGCCTTTGAAGTCCTCCTTCCAAGCTATACAACATGGCACACTGCACTACTGAGTAGTCATCCGCACGCGACTGCCAGGCGTTCATAACGTCCACAGAGGCCGGAGCGGGGGGTTCACCTAGCGGTGCATTTAGGACATAAACCTTTTGGGCAGCTGTGAGGATGATCCTCAGATTGCGGAGCCAGTCCACAAAGTTGCTCCCATCATCTTTCAGCTTAGTTTTCTCTAGGAACGCATTAAAATTCAGGGGAGCTATCGCGGGAGCCATCTACAACAAAAGATTTGCAAAGACATCTTAGACTATTGTTCATGATAAGTGAGTTTTAACTAATCAAATTACTTATAACTCCCACTGAAATTGACATCCCTCTGGTCATCCGAGCGTGACATGATCCAAATCCACCAACCCAAGTCCGATCATCACGTGAGATGAGGTGGTGTCAATGGTGAACATCTTCATGTTGATCATATCTACTATATGACTCATGCTCGACCTTTCGGTCTTCCGTGTTCCGAGGCCATGTCTGTACATGCTAGGCTCGTCAAGTCTAACCCGAGTGTTCTGCATGTGCAAAACTGGCTTGCACCCGTTGTATGCGAACGTAGAGTCTATCACACCCGATCATCACGTGGTGCTTCGAAACGACGAACCTTCGCAACGGCGCACACTCGGGGGGAACACAATTTTATCTTGAAATTTTAGTGAGGGATCATCTTATAATGCTACCGTCGTCCTAAGCAAAATAAGATGCATAAAAGGATTAACATCACATGCAAATCATAAGTGACATGATATGGCCATCAACTCGTGCTTTTGATCTCCATCTCCAAAGCACCGGCATGATCTCCATCGTCACCGGCGTAACACCATGATCCCCATCATCATGGTCTCCATCATCGTGTCGCCATCGGGGTTGTCGCGCGCCCACCATGCTTTTACTACTATTGCTACCGTTTAGCGATAAAGTAAAGCATTACATAGCGCTTAATGATTGACACGCAGGTCATACAAAAATTAAAGACAACCCTATGGCTCCTGCCGGTTGCCGTATACATCGACATGCAAGTCGATATTAACTATTACAACATGATCATCTCATACATCAAATATATCTCATCATGTCATTGGCCATATCATATCACATACATACCCTGCAAAAACAAGTTAGACGTCCTCTAATTTGTTGTTGCATGTTTTACGTGGCTGCTATGGGTATCTAGCAAGAACGCTTCTTACCTACGCAAAGCCACAACGGTGATATTTAAGTTGCTATTTAACCTTCTACAAGGACCGCCTTTGTCGAATCCGATTCAACTAAGATAGGAGAGACAGACACCCGCCAGCCATCTTATGCAACAAAAGTCGCATGTCTGTCGATGGAACCGGTCTCATGTACGTGGACATGTAAAGTTGGTCCGGGCCGCTTCATCCCATAATACCGCTGAATCAAGAAAGACCAAGGAGGGAAGCAATCTAAACATCAACGCCCACAAACCCCTTTGTGTTCTACTCGTGAAAACATCTACGCAAGAACCTGGCTCTGATACCACTGTTGGGGAACGTTGCATGGGAAACAAAAATTTTCCTACGCTCACCAAGATCAATCTAGGAGATGCATCTACGAGGGAAGGGTCGGATCCACATACCCTTGTAGATCGCTAAGCGGAAGCGTTCAAGAACGCGGTTGATGGAGTCGTACTCGCCGCGATTCAAATCGCCGAAGATCCTAGCACCGAACGGACGGTGCCTCCGCGTTCTTCACACGTGCAGCTCGGGGACGTCTCCTCCTTCTTGATCCAGCAAGGGGGAAGGAGAGGTTGACGGAGAAAACCAGCAGCACGACGGCGTGGTGGAGATGGTGGTGGAGGAATTCCAGCAGGGCTTCGCCAAGCACTGCTGACTAGACGAAGATATTAGTGGGAGAGAGAGGGCAGCGCCGAGGCACGAACTTGTGTTGCTGCCCTCTCTCTGCCTCTCTTTATATAGGGGGAGAAGGGGGAGGAGGCGCCCTAGGGTTTCCCCTAGGGGCCGGCGGCCAGGGCAGATGGGGAGGGGGCGGCGCCCCCTGGGGCTAGGGTTTCCCCCCCCCCAGGCGCCTTGCCCCCCAAGGCTCAGGGGTGCGGCTGCCCTAGGGGGGCCCAGCCCCCATGCGCAGGTGGAGAGGGCCCAAGGGAGGCGCACAGCCCTACGAGGGCTGTTGCTTCTCCCACTTATGGCCCATAGGGCCCGTAACTTTTACCGTGCCCTCCCGAAACACCTTTCGGCACTCCGATTTCTTCCCGATGACCCCCGGAACAATTCTGGACTCCGTTCACTCTCATCCCATATATCAATCTTCGTCCCCGGACCATTCCGGAGACCCTCGTCATGTCCGGGATCTCATCCGGGACTCCGAACAACCTTCGGTTACCATGCACTGTTCTCACTAACAACCCTAGCGTCACCGAACCTTAAGTGTGTAGACCCTGCGGGTTCGGAAACTATGCAGACATGACCGAGACACTCCCAGGTCAATAACCAATAGCGGGATCTGGATACCCATATTGGTTCCCACACGTTCCTCGATGACCTCATCGGATGAACCACGATGTCAAGGATTCAGGCAATCCCGTATACAGTTCCCTTTGTCTCGTCGGTATGTTACTTGCCCGAGATTCGATCGTTGGTATCTCTATACCTAGTTCAATCTCGTTACCGGCAAGTCTCTTTACTCGTTCCGTAATACATAATCCCGTGACTAACTACTTAGTCACTTTGAGCTCATTGAGATGACGTATTACCGAGTGGGCCCGGAGATACCTCTCCGTCACACGGAGTGACAAATCCCAGTCTCGATCCATGTCAACTCAACAGACACCTTCGGAGATACCTGTAGATTACCTTTATAGTCACCCAGTTACGTTGCGACGTTTGGCACACACAAGGCACTCCTACGGTGTCAGTGAGTTACATGATCTCATGGTCATAGGAACTTATACTTGACATGCAGAAAACTATAGCGATAACTGATACGATCAAAAGCTATGTTTAACGTTTGGGTCTCGTCCATCACATCATTCTCCTAATGATGTGATCCCGTTATCAAATGACAACTCATGTCTATGACCTGGAAACCGCGGTCATCTTTGATCAACGAGCTAGTCCTGAAGAGGCTTACTAGGGACACAAAGTTTGTCTATTTATCCACACATGTATTTAAGTTTCCAATCAATACAATTATATCATGGATAATAAACGATTATCATGAACAAGGAAATATAATAATAACTCTTTTATTATTGCCTCTAGGGCATATTTCCAACAGAAATTTAACAAGATACACTCATCCAAGCATAATGTGATCGAGAGAGCATTTGGCGTGTGGAAAATGAAGTGGCAGATTCTACTAAAGATGCCCAATTATTTAGTTGAAACTCAGAAGATGATAGTTGCTGCCACTATGACCCTTCACAACTATGTTCGATATCATGATAAGGGGGACCTTCACTTTCTTCGAGTTGACAGAGATCCCGACTATGTCCCAACTATCCCTTTAAGGTATCAACGTTATGCCATCCCTCCGAATGCCTCAGATGCGTCAACCTCACAGGCTAGTGATAAGGACATGGATCGGTTCCGTAATAGACTAGCAACTGATATTGCTCTTGGTTGGTGACTTTCACTTCTGCTATAAATGTGAGTACCCTAGTTTCTACCCTATGCATTTGTTTATATTTGCTACAATCCTTTAATTTTACCTTCCTTGCTAAATCCATGCTTTCTCATAGATGACTGGTCATAAAGTTAAACATGTGAATGTTGTCTCCAAATATGTGAATGCCATCTCCAAACAAGTCGAAAGTGTTCACTGCCTCTGTTAGTCACTGAAATATTTGTCACAATATTACTTGTCATTTATTTCCTTGTGGTAAGATGCATAAGTCTAGAATCCAGTAGATGTTGTTAGCTAGTTTAGTGATTACATGATTATGCTTCTTTCACAATTGATGTGTATTTGCACCTATTGACAAATTTCGTATTTTTGTAGGTGAAATGATCAGAAGCAGAGTATATATGTTTTTCGTTCTATTCAAGCAATCACCAGTTGTGCGCATAAAGATTTTCATGTGTTGAAAATTGTTTCTGCAGGACCTCCACTGGACTAGATTGATGTCTACAAAATACACGTGTTTATGCGACCTTCGTTTGTGTTTGTCTTCTGAAAAATCCTATTTCTTTATGTTACTAAAATCATGTAATTTCAGCAAACTCATGCTGAAGTGTTCTTGTGCGATAAAGTGAATTTTTGCACAAAGAATGTGTGTGAAATTTCAGCATTATTTTTAGTAAACTCAGCATATTTGTGCAATTTTCTGCACTGTGTTGCATCCTTTGCACAACAAGTGAACACATCCACGTATTAACCATTGACCAGTATCAAACCAGCTTGATGTGTTGTGGGGGAGCCTGTAATCCTGAGTGTGGAGTGGAGTTAGTTGCCGAACAAGTTGTCTGCTCCTCATTTCCCCTGGGGAGCCAGCAACCTAGGAGCTGGGAGTGGAGCTAAGGATTTGACGGAGTGCAGTGGATCCGTACAGGCCCTAAGAATCAATGGACCACCCTGAAAAATCAGTCTCTTTACCATGTCAGCGTCCACTTGTACTGAGTTACCAACCGTGCGTCGAATCAGCTTGCACAGTTTCACTGTTCGGGCCACAATATCTAGAAGGCATGTCAATATCTCTCTTGCAGACAAAAGGAATGATGTAAATATCAACCTAGAGAGCCAAGATATTTCTCAGAGTGGTTGGTTGAACATAGGAACAGTGACAAGACAATCCAGCAGAAAATGGGACTCAGTTGTCTCCAAACCATACGGAACCTCCTAGCAAAATCTCACAGACCGAAGTGTTAACAGTGGAGTAAAAGTTGCTTTGAGCAACAAATATAGCTCAATCACTTCACTTAAGATACCATCCCTTCATCAAGGTAGGTTTTCAGATCACCACCAATCTCAAGGTTGCTGGTACTTAAGAAACCAGGAGCCAGTAATCAGTATTGCTGTGAAATTGTTTGGTTTCAGAAGCACGTCACTCCTTCCCTGCTAAAGAAACTGCAGTGCTATCTACCCTTGTTCAGGTTATGCTTTAGCATGGATCGTGACTGAAGGAGTAGGATGCGATATGGGATGCATATCTTTTAATTTCAAAAGGTTTTGGATAGGCCACGAAGATATGTTCGTCAGAAGAAAAGGAGAATGATCTCCTACTGATAGCCCACAAAGTTAAATTGCAGATGGCTCAGTAAAGTAAGCAAGGTTTGACAGAATACAGACACAAGAAGTACAGTAGATTGACTAACGAGCAGGTATACCTTGATAACCCACAAGTGTAGGGGATCGCAATAGTTTTCGAGGGTAAAGTATTCAACCCAGGTTTGTTGATTCGACACAAGGGGAGCCAAAGAATACTCTTAAGTATTAGTAGCTGAGTTATCAATTCAACCACACCTGGAAACTTAGTATCTGCAGCAAGGTAGTTTAGTAGCAAAGTAATATGGAGATAGCGGTAACAGCGATAAAAGTAACGGTAGTGTTTTTGTAGTTTTTTGTAATAGTACTACCTCCGTCTAGGTGAATAAGTCATTCACGTAGTTTTAGGTCATCGATTTGAGGAATTAAATATGTGTTATATGTCATGAAAAGTATATAACTAGATTCCTACACGGATGTAGTTTCTAAATATTTTTTTTGTCACATATAATACATATTAAGATAGTTAAATCGTCGACCTAGAACTACGCGAATGACTTATTCACCTAGACGGAGGTAGTAGCAGCGGAAAAGTAAATAAGCAACAAGCAATATGTGGAAAGCTCATAGGCATTGGATCGGTGATGGGGAATTATGTCGGATGCAATTCATCATGTAAAAGTTATAACCTATGATGACACAGAACTAGCTCCAGTTCATCAATGTAATGTAGGCATGTATTCCGAATATAGTCATACGTGCTTATGGAAAAGAACTTGCATGACATATTTTGTCCTACCCTCCCGTGGCAGCGGGGTCCTAGTGGAAACTAAGGGATATTAAGGCCTCCTTTGAATAGAGTACCAGACCAAAGCATTAACGCATAGTGAATGCATATGAACTCCTCAAACTACGGTCATCACCGGGAGTGGTCCCGATTATTGTCACTTTGGGGTTGCCAAATCATAACACATAGTAGGTGACTATAGACTTACAAGATAGGATCAAGAACATAATTATATTCATGAAAACATAATAGGTTCAGATCTGAAATCATGGCACTCGGGCCCTAGTGACAAGCATTAAGCATGGCAAAGTCATAGCAACATCAATCTTAGAACATAGTGGATACTAGGGATCAAACCCTAACAAAACTAACTCGATTACATGGTAAATCTCATCCAACCCATCACCGTCCAACAAGCCTACGATGGAATTACTCACGCACGGCGGTGAGCATCATGGAATTGGTGACGGAGGAAGGTTGATGATGATGATGGTGATGATCTCCACTCTCCGGAGCCCCGAACGGACTCCAGATTAGCCCTCCCGAGAGAGATTAGGGCTTGGCGGCGGCTCCGTATCGTAAAACGTGATAATTCTTCCTCTATGATTTTTTTCTCCCTGAAAGTGAATATATGGAGTCCGGGGGTACGTCAGTGGAGCATCAGGGGGCCCATGAGGCAGGGAGCACGCCCAGGGGGAGGGGCGCGCCCCCACCCTCGTGGACAGGGTGGGGGCCCCCTGACGAGGATCTTTCCATAGATATTTTTTATATTTTCAAAAACACTTCTCCGTGGATTTTCAGGTCATTCCGAGAACTTTTTATTTCTGCACAAAAACAACACCATGGCAATTCTGCTGAAAACAGCGTCAGTCCGGGTTAGTTCCATTCAAATCATGCAAGTTAGAGTCCAAAACAAGGACAAAAGTGTTTGGAAAAGTAGATACGTTGGAGACGTATCAACTCCCCCAAGCTTAATCCTTTGCTTGTCCTCAAGCAGTTCAGTTGATAAACTGAAAGTGATAAATAAAAACTTTGACAAACTCTGTTTGCTCTTGTTGTTGTAAATATGCAAGCCAGCATTCAGGTTTTCAGAAAAGATCATGAACTAACCACATTCACAATAACTTTCAGGTCTCATGTCTACTCACATCAATGGCATAATCAACTAGCGAGCAATAATAATAAACCTCGGATGACAACACTTTCTCAAAACAATCATAATATGATATAACATGATGGTATCTCGCTAGCCCTTTCTCAGACCGCAAAACATAAATGCAGAGCACCTTCAAAGATCAAGGACCGACTAGACATTGTAATTCATGGTAAAAGAGATCCAGTCATGATCATACTCAATGCAAATTAATAGTAATACATGCAAATGACATAGGTGCTCTCCAACTGGTGCTTTTTATAAGAGGATGATGACTCATCATAAAAGTAAATAGATAGTCCCTTTGCAGAGGGAAGCAGGGATTTGTAGAGGTGCCAGAGCTCGATTTTTAAATAGAGATGAATAACATTTTGAGGGGTATACTCTCATTGTCAACATAACAACCAAGAATCTCGATATCTTCCATGCTACACACATTATAGGCGGTTCCCAAACAGAATGGTAAAGTTTATACTCCCCCAACCACCAACAAGCACACTCCACGGCTAGCCCGAAACAATGGGTACCGTCCAAACCAACAACAACCCTGGGGGAGTTTTGTTTAATTATTATGATTTTGAGCTTGGGACTGGGCATCCTGGTTACCAGCCATTTTCTCATGAATGATGAGCGGAGTCCACTCATCGTGAGAATAACCCACCTAGCATGGAAGATATATACATCCCTAGTTGATACATGAGCTTTTCGAGCATACAAAACAGAATTTCATTTGAAGGTTTAGAGTTTGGCACATACAAATTTACTTGGGACGGAAGGAAAATACCGCATATACGAAGGTGTGGTGGACTCATTGGAATAACTTTGGGGTTTATGGAAGTGGATGCACAATCAGTATTCCCGCTTAGTACAGGTGAAGGCTAGAAAAAGACTGGGAAGCGACCAGCTAGAGAGCGACAACAGTCATGAACATGCATTAAAATTAATCAACAATGAATGCAAGCATGAGTAGGATATAAATCACCATGAACATAAATATCGTGGAGGCTATGTTGATTTTTTTCAACTACATGCGTGAACATGTGCCAAGTCAGATCACTTGAATCGTTCAAAGGTGGATACCACCCTATGATACCACATCACAACCATTTTAATATCATGTTGGCATGCAAGATAGACCATTATAAACTCTCAGCTAATTAAGCATGGCATAAGCAGCTATGATCTCTAATTGTCATTGAAAGCATGTTTCATTCATAACAGGCTGAATCGGGAACGATGATCTATCATATTTACAAAAACAAGAGAGGTCGAGTTCATACCAGCTTTTCTCATCTCAATCAATTCATCATATATCATCCTTATTGCCTTTCACTCGCACGACCGAACGGTGTGGATAATAATAATAGTGCACGTGCATTGGACTAAGCTGGAATCTACGAGCATTTAAATACAAGAGAGAAGACAAGGTAATATGGATCAAGGTTAAATAAACAATAAAGCATATGAGAGCCACTAAGCATTTTCAATCATGGTCTTCTACTCTTAACCCCCAAAGAAAATAAAAGAAACTATTTACACGGGAAAGCTCCCAACAAGCAAAAGAAGAACGAGAAATCTTTTTGGGTTTTCTTTTAATTACTACTACTAAAATCAAGGAAAGTAAACTAGCTAGAAGCTACAACTAATATATTTTTTGTTTTTCTTAAGGTTTTTCTAACACACAAGAAAAAGACTAAGAAAAAGAATTGAAACTAAGCATGAATTGTACAATGAAAGAGTGTGAGCACCGACAACTAGAATAAGTGTGTGACCATGAATGTAAAGTCGGTGAGAAACACGTACTCCGCCAAGCTTAGGCTTTTGACCTAAGTTGATCTACGACCAGTATTGGCCTAACGGATATCCAAAGTTGTAGTTGGGGTTGTACTGAGATGCAACAGCTACTGCCTGCTGACCTGCAGCTTGGAGACGGGCTTATTCCATCATATCATGATACTCATTTTCCTCCTCCCTGGTTATAGTGTATTTCCTTTTGCCTGAAAGTCAAACAAGGTAGGGGCAGGAAGAGCAATATGGATGGCGTGATGCCTGTTAAAGATTAGTCGATATTTGAGGGATTGTTCATCCCTCTCTATAAACCGGTGACTAACCATAGCATTGTAATCCAAATAAGCAAGCGGTAAAGGTTCATCATTTTCATGTACAGGCACACCAAAACGGCGGGCTATGCGAGTGGCATAAATCCCATCAAATAAATCTCCATACAAACCATTATGATGTAGCCTACGTGCAACAATGGCTCCCAAGTTGTATTGTCTATCACCTAATACATCACTCTTGAGAACACTAAGATCGGGGACACACATGTGGCAAGCCTCACCTTTACCGTTTATGCATCTACCAATAAAGAGAGCAAAGTAATGAATAGCAGGAAAATGAATGCTCCCTATGGTAGCTTGTGTGATTTCTCTAGATTCTCCCACAGGGATACTAGCAAGGAAGTCTCTATATTCATATTTGCGAGGATCACCCATACTGCCCCACTGCGGGAGCTTACAAGCATCATTAAAATCCTCTAAGTCCATGGTGTAGGATTTATCATAAAGGTCAAACAGGACAGTGTGAGAATTACGTGAAGATGAAAACTTAAACTTTCTCACAAAGGTATCAGTTAAGTAACGGTATTGAGGGCACTTATCTTGCATGAAGCCCTCGAGGTCAGCGTTGCGCACATATGCGTCAAATTCCTCCTTAATGCCAACCCGAACTATAAATTCGTCTGACGGCCATTCACAAGGCCACACTTCAGCTTCCCTCAGTAGTTCATCGTCCGATTCATGAATCACGAGCCTTGGTTCTTGCTTCCTTCAAGAACCACCTTGGAAGATTTTCCTATGCATTTTTCTGAAATTTTCTGAAATTTTTAGTAACTCAAAATAAAAGTTAACCAAACTCAACAAGATTGATAGCAACAACTCCTACAAGTGCCTAGAGACTATATCATGCATTAGAACTACTTGGGACCAAAGAAATTTGACATGCAAGCTCAAGAACAAGGTCACCACAGCAACAAAAATTTGCAATAAATAAAGCAGTAGAACAAAAACTAGTTGGACCAATGGAGGAGTCACATACCAAGGAACAATCTTCCCAAACAGTTTTGTGAATGGTGCTTTGAAGAAGGAGATCGAAAATGGCAGCAAGATGAGCTAGAACTTGTGCTTGAGCTGGATAGTGATTTTTTTGGGAGGAAGGAGTGTATGGGTGCAGGAATAAGTGGAGGGGGTCCACGTGGGGCGCACGAGGCAGGGGGCGCGCCCTGTGAGAGTGGGCGCGCCCTGGACCCTCGTGGCCAGGTGCTGACTCCCCTCGCTGTGTTTTCTGTGCCAAATATTCTAAAATTTCCTAGAAAAAATCATATTTCATTTTCAGGGCATTTGGAGAACTTTTATTTTCGGGGTATTTTTTATTGCACGGATAAGTCTAGAAATAGACATAAAATACTATTTTTAATTTATTTATTCTAATTAACAGAAAGTAAAAGGAGGGTACAGAAGGTTGTGCTATCTAGATTCACCCATCTCATGCTCATCAAAAGGAATCCATTAACAAGGTTGATCAGGTCTTGTTAATAAACTCTTTCCGAATAACATGAAACCGGAGAATTTTCGAATAACACTAGGTTACCTCAATGGGGATATGTATGTCCCCAATAATAAGAATATCATATGTCTTCTTGACAGTAGGAAGATGGAATTCAAAACCTCCAATAGTAATAGTTGAAATTTTTCCAATATAATTGATACTATGGACCTGAGGTTATTTCCATGGAAAGTGCACCATATGCTCATTACCATTGACATGAAAAGTGACATTGCCTTAGTTGCAATCAATAATAGCCACTGCAGTATTCAGAAAGGGTCTACCAAGGATAATAGACATACTATCGTCCTTGGGAATACCAAGGATAACAAAGTCCGTTGGAATAGTAACATTTGCAACTACAACAGGCACATCCTCACAAATACCGACAGGTATAGCAGTTGATTTATCGGCCATTTGCAAAGATATTTCAGTATGTGTCAACTTACTCAAGTCAAGTCTACGATATAAAGAGAGAGGCATAACACTAACACCAGCTCCAAGATCACATAAAGCAGTTTTAACATAGTTTCTTTTAATGGAGCAAGGTATAGTAGGTACTCCTGGATCTCCAACTTTCTTAGGTATTCCACCTTTGAAAGTATAATTAGCAAGCATGGTGGAAATTTCTACTCCAGGTATCTTTCTTTTACTGGTAATAATATCCTTCATACATTTAGCATAAGGATTTGTTTTGAGCATATCAGTCAAACGCATACACAAAAAGATAGGTCTAATCATTTCAGCAAAGCACTCAAAAATCCTCATCCTCCTTTTTCTTGGATGGTTTCGGAGGAAAAGGCATGGGTTTCCGAACCCATGGTTCTCTTTCCCTACCGTGCTTCCTAGCGACAAAGTCTCTCTTATCATAACGTTGATTCTTTGATTGTGGGTTATCAAGATCAACAACAGGTTCAATCTCTACATCATTATCATTGCTAGGTTGAGCATCATCATGAACATCATCATTAACATTATCACTAGGTTCATGTTCATTACCAGATTGTGTCTCAGCATCAGAAACAGATATATCATTGGGATTCTTGATACGTCTCCAACGTATCTATAATTTTTGAATGTTCCATGCTATTATTTATGATGTTTTGTATGTTTAATGGGCTTTGTCATACACTTTTATATTATTTTTGGGACTAACCTACTAACCCAAAGGCCCAGTCCAGATTGCTATTTTTTGCCTGTTTCAGGGTTTTACAGAAAAGGGATATCAAACGGAGTCCAAACGGAATGAAACCTTCGGGAGAGATATTTTTGGAGAAAATCACGCACGGGAGACTTGAGAACCACGGAGTAGGGGCCACATGGTGCCCACGAGGGTGGGGGGCGCGCCCCCCTGCCTCGTGGGTCCCACATAAGGCCCCTAGTGCCCTCCTTCCTCCTATATAAGCCTACATACCCCGAAACCATCAGAGCAACAAAGAAAACCCTAGTTCCACCGCTGTAACCTTCTGTTCCCATGAGATCCCATCTTGGGGCCTGTTCCGGAGCTCCACCAGAGGGGGGATCTGAAGGAAATATGCCCTAGATGCAATAATAAAGTTATTATTTATTTCCTTATATCATGATAAATGTTTATTATTCATGCTAGAATTGTATTAACTAGAAACTTAGTACATGTGTGAATGCATAGACAAAACAGAGTGTCCCTAGTATGCCTCTACTAGACTAGCTCATTGATCAAAGATGGTTATGTTTCCTAGCCATAGACATGAGTTGTCATTTGATCAACGGGATCACATCATTAGGAGAATGATGTGATGGACAAGACCCATCCGTTAGCTTAGCACTATGATCGTTTAGTTTTACTGCTATTGCTTTCTTCATGACTTATACATGTTCCTATGACTATGAGATTATGCAACTCCCGAATACCGGAGGAACACCTTGTGTGCTATCAAACGTCACAACATAACTAGGTGATTATAAAGATGCTCTACAGCTGTCTCCGAAGGTGTTCGTGGTGTTGGAATAGATCAAGAATAGGATTTGTCACTCCGAGTGTCGGAGAGGTATCTCTGGGCCCTCTCGGTGATACACATCATAACAAGCCTTGCAAGCAAATGACTAATGAGTTAGTCACGAGATGATGTAATACGGAACAAGTAAAGAGACTTGCCGGTAACGAGATTAACTAGGTATGGTGATACCGACGATCGAATCTCGGGCAAGTAACATACCGATGACAAAGGGAAGAACGTATGTTGTTATGCGGTTTGACCGATAAAGATCTTCGTAGAATATGTAGGAGCCAATATGAGCATCCAGGTTCCGCTATTGGTTATTGACCGGAGATGAGTCTCGGTCATGCCTACGTAGTTCTCGAACCCGTAGGGTCCGCACGCTTAATGTTTGATGATGATCGGTATTATGAGTTTATGTGTTTTGATGTACCGAAGGCAGTTCGGAGTCCCGGATGAGATCGGGGACATGATGAGAAGTCTCGAAATGGTCAAGACGCAAAGATCGATATATTGGACGACTATATTCGGACATCGGAAAGGTTTCGAGTGATTCGGGTATTTTTCGGAGTACCGGAGAGTTACGGGAATTCGTCGGGGAGTATATGGGCCTTATTGGGCTTTAGGGGAAAGATAGAGAGGAGGGTGCGCCCCCCAAGGCTTAGTCCGAATTGGACTAGGGTGAGGGGCTGCGCTACCTCCTTCCTTCTCTTCTCTTTTCCCTTTCCTTCTCTTCTACTCCTACTACTTGGAAGGGCTCCTAGTTCTACTAGGAAAGGGGGAATCCTACTCCTGGTGGGAGTAGGACTCCTCTAGGGCGCGCCATAGAGAGGGCCGGCCCTCCCCCTCCTCCACTCCTTTATAAACGGGGTAGAGGCACCCCATAGACACACAAGTTGATCCGTTGATCTCTCCCAACCGTCTGTGGTGCCCCCTCCACAGAAACACACCTCGGTCATATTGTTGCAGCGCTTAGGCGAAGCCCTGCGACGATAACTTCATCATCTCTATCACCACGCCGTCGTGCTGACGAAACTCTCCCGCGAGGTTCTACTGGATCAAGAGCTCGTGGGACATCATCAAGATGAACGTGTGCTGAATGCGGAGGCTCCGTACGTTCGGTGCTTGATAGGTTGGATCACGAAGCAAGTTCGACTACATCAACCGCGTCACTAGACGCTTCCGCTCCCGGTCTACGAGGGTACGTAGACACACTCTCCCCTCTCGTTGCTATGCTTCTAGTAGATAGATCTTGCGTGATCGTAGGAACTTTTTTAAATACTACGTTTCCCAACAGTGGCATCATGAGCCAGGTCTATGCGTAGATGATATGCACGAGTAGAACACAAGTGAGTTGTGGACGATACTAGTCATACTGCTTACCAGCGTGTCATACTTTGATTCGGCGGTATTGTTGGATGAAGCGGCCCGGACCGACATTACGCGTGCGCTTACGCGAGACTAGTTCTACCGACGTGCTTCGCACACAGGTGGCTGTCGGGTGTCAGTTTCTCCAACTTTAGTTGAATCAAGTGTGGCTACGCCCGGTCCTTGTGAAGGTTAAAACAACACATACTTGGCGAAATATCGTTGTGGTTTTGTATGCGTACGTAAGGACGGTTCTTGCTAAGCCCGTAGTAGCCACGTAAAACTTGCAACAACAAAGTAGAGGACATCTAACTTGTTTTTGTAGGGCATGTTGTGATGTGATATGGTCAAGACATGATGAGTGATATGTTATTGTATGAGATGATCATGTTTTGTAAAGTTATCGGCAACTGGCAGGAGCCATATGGTTATCGCATTATTGTATGAAATACAATCGCCATGTAATTGCTTTACTTTATCACTAAGCGGTAGCGATGGTCGTAGAAGCAATAGTTGGCGAGACGACAATGATGCTACGATGGAGATCAAGGTGTCGCGTCGGTGATGATGGTGATCATGACGGTGCCTTGGTGATGGAGATCAAAAGCACAAGATGATGATGGCCATATCATGTCACATATTTTGATTACATGTGATGTTTATCTTATTATGCTTCTTATTTTGCTTAGTACGGCGGTAGCATTATAAGATGACCCCTTTCAAAATTTCAAGGTACAAGTGTTCTCCCTGAGTATGCACCATTGTGAAAGTTCGTCGTGCCGAGACACCACGTGATAATCGGGTGTGATAAGCTCGACGTTCAAATACAATGGGTGTAAGACAGTTTTGCACATGCAGAATACTCGGGTTAAACTTGACGAGCCTAGCATGTACAGACATGGCCTCGGAACACTGGAGACCGAAAGGTCTAGCGTGAATCATATAGAAGATATGATCAACATAAGATGTTCACCATTGAAAACTACTCCATCTCACGTGATGATCGGACATGGTTTAGTTGATTTGGATCACGTGATCATTTAGATGACTAGAGGGATGTCCATCTAAGTGGGAGTTCTTTAGTAATATGATTAAATTGAACTTTAATTTATCATGAACTTAGTCCTGATAGTATTTGCAAATTATGTTGTAGATCAATAGCTCGCGTTATAGCTCCCCTATGTTTTTTAATATGTTCCTAGAGAAAACTAAGTTGAAAGATGTTACTAGCAATGATGCGGACTAGGTCCGTGATCTGAGGATTATCCTCATTGCTGCATTGAAGTATTATGTCCTTGATGCACCGCTAGGTGACAAACCTATTGCAGGAGCAGATGCAAACGTTATGAACTTTTTGACAAAAGCTCGGTATGATGACTACTTGATAGTTTAGTGCACCATGCTTTACGGCTTATAACCGGGACTTCAAAAACGTTTTGAATGCCACAGAGCATATGAGATGTTCCAACAGTTGAAATTAGTATTTCATACTCATGCCCGTGTCGAGAGGTATAAGACCTCTAACAGTACTTTGCCTACAAGATGGAGGACAATAGCTCAACCAGTGAGCATGTGCTCAGATTATCTGGGTACTACAATTGCTTGAGTCAACTGGGAGTTAATCTTCCAGATAAGATAGTAATTGACAAAATTCTCTAGACACCATCACCAAGTTAGTAGAACTTCATGATGAACTATAATATGCAAGGGATTACGAAAGTAATTCCCGAGCTCTTCGTGATGCTGAAATCGGCGAAGGTATAAATCAAGAAAGAGCATCAAGTGTTGATGGTTAACAAGATCACTTGTTTCAAGTAAAGGGCAAAGGGATAGAAGGGGAACTTCAAGAAGAATGACAAGCAAGTTGTCACTCCCGTGAAGAAACCCAAAGCTAAACTCAAGCCTGAAACTAAGTGCTTCTACTGCAAAGGAAATGGTCATTAGAAGTGGAACTGCCCTAGATACTCGGTGGATAAGAAGGATGGCAAAGTGAACAAAGGTATATTTGATATACAGATTATTGATGTGTACTTTACTAGTGTTCATAGCAACCACTGGGTATTTGATACCGGTTCAGTTGCTAAAATTAGTAACTCGAAACGGGAGTTGCAGAATGAACAGAGACTAGTTAAAGGTGAAGTGACGATGTGTGTTGGAAGTGGTTCCAAGATTGATATGATCATCATCGCACACTCCGTATACTTTCAGGATTATTGTAGACCCTAAATAAATGTTATTTGGCATTTGCGTTAAGCATGAATATGATTTGATCATGTTTGTTGCAATACGGTTATTCATTTAAAGTCATATAATAATTGTTATTCTGTTTACATGAATAAAGCCTTCGATGGTCATACAACCAGTGAAAATAGTGTGTTGGATCTCGATCGTAGTGATACACATATTTATAATATTGAAGCCAAAAGATGCAAGGTTAATAATATTAGTGCAACTTATTTGTGGCACTGCCGTTTAGGTCATATTGGTGTAAAGCGCATGAAGAAACTCCATAGTGATGAACTTTTGGAATCACTTGATTATGAATCACTTGGTGCTTGCGAACCATGCCTCATGGGCAAGATGACTAAAACTCCGTTCTCCGGAACAATGGAGCGAGCAACAGATTTGTCGGAAATCATACATACTAATGTATGTGGATCGATGAGTGTTGAAGCTCACGGCGGGTATCGTTATTTTCTGACCTTCACTGATGATTTGAGCAGATATGGGTATATCTACTTGATGAAGCATAAGTCTGAAACATTTGAAAAGTTCAAAGAATTTTAGAGTGAAGTAGAGAATCATCGTAACAAGAAAATAAAAGTTTCCACGATATGATCGCGGAGGCGAATATTTGAAGTTACGAGTTTGGCCTTCATTTAGAACAATGTGAAATAGTTTCACAACTCATGGCACCCGGAACACCACAGCGTAATGGTGTGTCCGAACGTCGTAACCGTACTTTATTAGATATGGTACGATCTATGATGTCTCTTACTGGTTAGCACTATCGTTTTGGGTTATGCATTAGAGACAGCTGCATTCATGTTAAATAAGGGCACCATCTAAATCCGTTGAGACGACGCCTTATGAACTGTGGTTTGGCAAGAAACCAAAGTTGTTGTTTCTTAAAGTTTGGGGCAGCGATGCTTATGTGAAAAAGTTTCAACCTGATAAGCTCGAACCCAAGTCGGAGAAATGTGTCTTCATATGATACCCAAAGAGACTATTGGGTACACCTTCTATCACAGATCCGAAGGCAAGATATTCGTTGCTAAGAATGGATCCTTTCTAGAGAATGAGTTTCTCTCGAAAGAAGTGAGTGGGAGGAAAGTGGAACTTGATGAGGTAATTGTACCTTCTCCCGAATTGGAAAGTACTACATCACAGAAAATAGTTCCATTCCTGCACCAATTAGTGAGGAAGCTAATGATGATGATCATGAAACTCTGGATCAAGTTACTGCTGAACTTCGTAGATCAACCAGAGTACATTCCGCACGAGAGTGGTACGGTGATGGCTTCTCGCCCCTCGTTGGTTACCCCAAGTGGAAGGTTTGAGATGTAGCGTAGCGGCAAATTTCCCTTGGCAAAGATACCAAGGATCGAATCCCGTGAGACTCCGAGGGTCGACAAGAAGGTGTCAATGGCGCCAGAAACTTTTGCTTGACAGGACCTGCACACAGATACAAATAACTTTGCTCCCAACGAGTACAGAGAGGTTGTCAATCCCTCCGGCCTTGTCGTTTACAAAGGATCAAACGCAAGAGATAATAGTGATAGGTATGACTACAACTAGGAAATAAGAATAGGAAGTAAATAGCGGGTGTGATCAGTGATGGTAATATGGACCGGGGTCCCATGATGTTCACTAGTGATGTCTCTCTCCCAAAAGACGATAAAACAGCTAAGCGAGGTAAATAAATTACAGCTGGGCAATTGACAGGATTATGTGCGCAAACCAATGCTAACTATGCTGTAAAGAAAGGTAGAGGCTCAAAAGCATGGGCGGTACGCCAAGGCAAGTAGACCGAAATCCATCTGCATCTACTACTAATCATCCACCTTGAGATATCTATCCCGAACATCTCGCTGGTATTAAGTTGTGAGTCCCACCCAAAGTGTAAACTCAAAGCAACAGACAACTGCATTAAAAGAACTTTGCGTAAAGTAAACAATCCTTGCACCCGCAAGTACAAGCACCGTTGTTTTCCCCCTTGTGGCAACAGCACATCCCCTAGACTCATGTTTCTGTCACTCAAACTAGTCATCGAGGGGCATGAACCCACAATCCAGCATAACGTTCCCTCTTGGAGTTAGTACCTACTACTCGGCCAAAGCAATAAACAGCAATGGAGAACATGCAAGAATTACTTAAGAACATAAATATAAAAGAGGTGAATCAAATATATTACTCACACACAATCTGAACATAATCTCATAATCCATCGGATCCCAGCAAACTCAGCAGAGCAACAGCATAAAGATTACATATGTGCCTCGATCATGTAGGGCAGCTCACGAGGTCTAATCCATGAAGAACAAAGAGGGGAGGAGAACATCACATAGCTACTGGTCATGAACCCATGGTCCAAGGGAGACTACTCACAACTCATCCGGGAAGCATCCATGGTGGTGGAGAAGCTCCTGGTGGTGGTTCTCCCCTCCGGCAGGGTGCCGGGAAGAGTTCTCCTGGTGCTCCTGATCTTGGAAGCGCGGCAGCGGCAGAACAGAGACGAGATCGCAAAAAAGGGTTCCGTCCTCGAGGGTTTCGGGACGTGAGCAATATATATATGCAAAAGGGGGTCACCAGAGGCGGAGGTGGGGCCCCAGGCGCCCCCCTGGTGCGGCCAGGGGTGGGGCCGCGCCGGGTGGCCGCCTGGGCCAACCTAGGCTCCCCTCTAGCCCTGCTTTGGTTTTTCTGGAAGCTCCCGATACGCTGATTTTTCCTGTATTTTTCCCGGAATTTTTAGGGCACTTTTAATATGGGGGAAACCTGAAATAGAAAAATAGCAGAAAACAGGAACTGGCACTGTGGTGCACTGAGTTAATAGGTTAGTCCAAATATGATCAAAAGTGTATGGAAGTGCATAAATATCATAGCAATATCACACAAAAGAGGCATGGAGCAAGCAAAAATTATAGATACGTTTTGGACGTATCAACATCCCCAAGCTTAATTCCTGCTCGTCCTCGAGTAGGTAAATGATAACAAGCATAATTTCTGTGGTGACATGCTACCAATCATATAAGAACTTTTAAGTAAAGCAATCAAGGCATGTAATTCAATTCAAGTCATAACAAGCAAGAGTCTATATTAGTATTGTAACAAGCAACATAAGAAGATAAAGGTGCAAGAGCTCTCGCTGTCCGTGACTCGAATGTCTCCAAATGGTGTTTGCGTGCAAGAAAGGGGATAGGGATATATGAGAGAGTAAAACTTAGTTTTTATATTGTTGAGAACTTAATCTACTAAAGTTTCACACTTGGTCTTCTTTGGAATCTTATCTTGACTCATCCCCAGACCGTCAGCCAGGTACAAGTCAAAATGATCCACTCCCTTTCGATATTTTGAGCACTCATGCAATGGATGAGCGTAAGCAAGAAAGTCGACACTTAGGATGGCAAAGAGAGAAAAATGATGAAGTGGGAAGACAAAAAAGGTGTTAAAGGGTGCATCCAACTTGCTTGCTCAAGAAGACCTAGAGCTCTTTTGAGGAGGCTCATCATTGGAATATACAAGCCAAGTTCTATAGTGTAAAGGTCCCCACATAGCTATATGCATGAATGATAATCTCTATGGAGTACAAGGTATAAGATGGAGTACGAGTGGGGATCTCTCAAAAGAAATAGTAGTGTGCCCCCTTCTCTCTTTTTATTTCTTTTTCTCTTTTTTCTATTTTTTTTATTTTTTTGTGGCCTCAATGGCTCTTTCTATTTATCTCTCATTTGTCCTCTTTGGGATCTTTTGATTTGTCCTCTTTGGGATCTTTCCCTCACTTTAGGGGCAACACTCTATGTATTACAAGAAGTATAGAAGATCTTTCACACTTTACAAAAGTACTCAACATAAAGAAAATGAAACTATCATGATGTATGCAAATGTATGCCTCTACCAGTGTAGCAGGATATGCAATGATACTAGCGCGTCATGTAGCAATGATTAGGGCAAGGCCCAACTAGCATGCGGCTCATCAATCAAGCAAAAAGCATGTATGACATGAAGATCAAGTCATGAGAAGATGGATGTTGCATGGCAATGTATCTCGGAAAGGCTATGGAAATGCCTTAATAGGTAGGTATGGTGGCTGTTTTGAGGAAGGATATAATGAGGCTTATGATGACAGAGCGTATCATGCCAAGGATTTGGATGCACCGGCGAAGTATGCGCCAACTCTGGAGGTGAGAAAGGGCAATGCACGGTACGGAAGAGGCTAGAAAAATATGGTTAGGTGGAAGTGTCAACCTTCGAATACTCACATTAGTCCGAAGAACTCATGCACTTATTATCGGTAACTCTCAATCTAATTAGGAGGTTCACAAAGAGACAAGTACCCCGAGGAGGTGTGTATGGGGGTTTGGTTACCCTTGCGCATCCTCGACCCATGGTACGTGAGTGTACTCTAATATTCGATCCCTCCAAATATTAGTGATCCATTTAGTAGCTAAAGTTCTCAACTATTTTGTAGGTTTTCGAAAATAAACACGGATTGCCCAAAATACGACATCTATCACTAATAGGCTAAAGCTCTTGACACCAAAAGTTCAGACATTACTCATGGCAATACCTCAAAACTATTGCAAGTTACTACTAAAATTAAATAGCAACCTCAATTACCTACTTTAAGTTAAGACACACAACTCAGTGCAACAGACAAACTCTCTTAACAAGATAAACATGAAAACTCAAGAGAGTTCAGCAACCAACTAAACAAAAGCTCTTTAAAAAGAAAATCATGAAAACTAAGAGCTAAACATGACAGTAGCTATGGAAAGACAAAGAACACACACATCAAAGATAATCATGAAAATCCTATGTTGTGTTCTAGGTTGAAGTGGAGCGTGTTTCTCTCCCACACAAAGAAAGCTGGGTTCTAACTTGTTATGAACAGCAAGCAAAGCTAAAGAAAACTAAAAAGGAAACTAAGAGCAAGACGCTCCAAGCATAGCACATAACGCATGAAGTGATTAAAATATAGTGGAACGAAAGACGAACTGATAATTGTTGATGGAGAAGGGGATGCACGGGGGCATCCCCAAGCTTAGACGCTTGAGTCTTCTTGAATATTTCTTGGGGGTGCATGGGGGCATCCCCAAGCTTGAGCGTTTGACCCTCCTAAATCTTTTTATCATCTTCCCTCGCACACTTGAAAACTCCCTTCATACATAACTCATCATAATCTGATTAGCGAGGTTAGTACCCACAATAAAATAATTTTTCCCTACTGGAAATAAAGATAATCTTGAAGAGCTACTGTTTCTCAAGATTGACAAAAGGTTTTTGCAAAGAAAAAGCAAGCTCAAGGTTTGCAAAACGAAGAAAAGGCAAAACAGGACAGAATCTGTGAAAAACGGACCAGCAGGTAGTAAATAATTTTTTCGGGGCACTTCTGCAACTCAAATCAAAAAACTCAGAACATACGCCCGAAACCCAATTGCATAGAGCACGCTGTCAAAAAAATTCAGATCAAAAATATGATCTGGTGATTTTATACGAATTTTTCTGTCCAAGGACAGAATCTGTTTTCTGGACTGCACGTCACAACTTTTGAACTTTCTTGCAATCGGAGGCTAAACTTGGCACAAAGCTGAAAAGAAAAGATACAATGATGATGATACTGTAGTAACAAACATCAAGACACAACAAAAGCAAAATAAAATTTTATTCGTTGTGGGCTGCCTCCCAAAAGCGTTTTCTTTTATGCCTTTAAGCTAGGCATAATGCAAAAAGAGAAGATCAAGTTTTATCAAGAGTAAAAGAATAGCTAGCCCGTGTAACGGACTCAAAAGGTAACTTAATCTTATTTCTAGGGAAGTGTTCCATTCCTTTCTTGAGAGGGAATTGGAATTTTATATTCCCCTCTTTCATGTCAATGATAGCACCAACGGTGCGAAGAAAAGGACGTCCCAAAATAATTGGACATGAAGGTTCACATTCAGTATCCATAATAGTAAAATCAACGGGAACATAATTGTCATTGACAATGATAAGAACATCGTCGATCTTCCCCAAAGGTTTCTTGACGGAAGAATCAACAAGACGAACACCAAAAGAACAAGGATCAAAAGATTTCAATTTAAGCATATCATACATTCTTTTGGGCATAACGGAGGTACTAGCTCCAACATCACATAAAGCATAGCAAGAGAAGTTATTCAACTTAATTTTAATCATAGGATCCCAACCATCTTCTAGCTTTCTAGGTATGGAGGCTTCTACCCTAAGCTTCTAATCCCTAGCTTTGATGAGAGCATTAGTGATATGCTCTGTGAAGGCAAGATTAAGTGTGCTAGTGTGGGGATCTCTAGACATTTTGTGAAGAAAACTAATAACTTCAGAAAGGGTGCAATTATCAAAATCAAGGTCACTACTATCAAGTAAAGTGGTAGTGGTGTCATTTAGGCTCACTTGTTTGGTAGCTTCTATGGTCATAGGAGTTTCTTCTACGGTTGAGGTCATAGCATCACCATTAATAGGTCCAATGGGACTAGGAGTGCATTGGGTGCTAAGAATTTGGATATCCTCAACGACTTGGATAGTAGCAACAGTGTGGTGGGTAGGAAGGCTCTTAATTCTATCTTCTTCCTTCTTTTATCTAGCCCATCTCTCTTTAAGTTTAGCCATCATCCTAATGTTTTCATTAATTTGCACTTGAATAGCATTCATAGGAGTGGTCTTCCTCTCCTCAAGAGGAAAAGTTCTAATTTTAAGCAACTCTACCTCATGGGCTAAATTGTCTACCTTCGAAGAGAAATTATCTAGTTTGGCTAGTTTTTCTTCTACACTCTTATTGAAGGCTTTTTGGGTAGTGATGAAATCTTTAAGCATAATCTCTAGTTCAGAAGTGGAGTTCTTGGTGCTAGGATAAGCATTGTTGTTCCCATAGGAATTAGAGGGGAACGGTCTAGGGTTGCTACCAAAATTACTCCTATAAGCATTGTTATTGAAATTATTTCTAGAGATAAAGTTCACATCTACTTGATCTTGAGCAATCAAAGAATTTAAAGGAACATTATGAGGATCAATAGAAGATTGCTTGGAAAGTAGAGACATGATCAAGTCAACTTTTTCATTTAGGGAGGAAATCTCCTCGACAGAGTTTACCTTCCTACCTGTTGGAGAGCGTTCGGTGTGCCATTGGGAATAATTGGCCATCATCTCATCGAGAAGTTTCGTGGTAGCACCAAGTGTAGTTGACATAAAGGTTCCTCCCGCGGCCGAATCTAACAAGTTCCGCGAGGTAAAGTTCAAGCCTGCATAAAAAGTTTGGATAACCATCCAAGTAGTCAAACCATGAGTAGGGCAGTTCTTGACAAGAGATTTCATGCGTTCCCAAGCTTGGGCAACGTGTTCATTATCCAATTGTTTAAAATTCATTATGTTACTCCTTAGTTGGATAATTTTAGCAGGGGGATAGTACTTCCCAATAAAGGCATCCTTGCACTTGTCCCAAGAATCTATGCTATTTCTAGGCAAGGATTGAAACCAGATTTTAGCTCCTCCTCTCAAGGAGAAAGGAAAAAGCTTAAGCTTAACAATATCACCATCTATTTCTCGGTACTTTTGCATATCACAGAGTTCAACAAAATTATTTAAGTGCAAAGCAGCATCATCTCCAGCACCGGAGAATTGATCTTTCATAACTAGGTTCAATAAAGCAGGTTTAATCTCATAAGAGGGTGCTGAAGTGGCAGGTGTAGTAATAGGCGTGCAGATAAAGTCATTGTTGTTATGACTAGTGAAGTCACACAACTTGGTGTTCTCGGTGGAACCCATAGCAGCAGCAAGCAAGATAACTATTTTTGTGGTTTTTGATAAAGGACACTAAAGCAAAAACTGAAAGGTAAACTAACAAGACTAAAAAGCAAAGATAAAAGATAGCGTGCAACTCCCCTATCTTGAAGAGTGGAGTCCCCGGCAACGGCGCCAGAAACTTGCTTGATGGCTTCTCGCCCCTCGTTGGTTACCCCAAGTGGAAGGTTTGAGATGTAGCGTAGCGGCAAATTTCCCTTGGCAAAGATACCAAGGATCGAATCCCGTGAGACTCCGAGGGTCGACAAGAAGGTGTCAATGGCGCCAGAAACTTTTGCTTGACAGGACCTGCACACAGATACAAATAACTTTGCTCCCAACGAGTACAGAGAGGTAGTCAATCCCTCCGGCCTTGTCGTTTACAAAGGATCAAACGCAAGAGATAATAGTGATAGGTATGACTGCAACTAGGAAATAAGAACAGGAAGTAAATAGCGGGTGTGATCAGTGATGCTAATATGGACCGGGGTCCCATGATGTTCACTAGTGATGTCTCTCTCCCAAAAGATGATAAAACAGCTAAGCGAGGTAAACAAATTACAGCTGGGCAATTGACAGGATTATGTGCGCAAACCAATACTAACTATGCTGTAAAGAAAGGTAGAGGCTCAAAAGCATGGGCGGTACGCCAAGGCAAGTAGAACAAAATCCATCTGCATCTACTACTAATCATCCACCTTGAGATATCTATCCAGAACATCTCGCTGGTATTAAGTTGTGAGTCCCACCCAAAGTGTAAACTCAAAGCAACAGACAACTACATTAAAAGAACTTTGCGTAAAGTAAACAATCCTTGCACCCGCAAGTACAAGCACCGTTGTTTTCCCCCTTGTGGCAACAGCACATCCCCTAGACTCATGTTTCTGTCACTCAAACTAGTCATCGAGGGGCATGAACCCACAATCCAGCATAACGTTCCCTCTTGGAGTTAGTACCTACTACTCGGCCAAAGCAATAAACATCAACGGAGAACATGCAAGAATTACTCAAGAACATAAATATAAAAGAGGTGAATCAAATATATTACTCACATACAATCTGAACATAATCTCATAATCCATCGGATCCCAGCAAACTCAGCAGAGCAACAGCATAAAGATTACATATGTGCCTCGATCATGTAGGGCAGCTCACGAGGTCTAATCCATGAAGAACAAAGAGGGGAGGAGAACATCACATAGCTACTGGTCATGGACCCATGGTCCAAGGGAGACTACTCACAACTCATCTGGGAAGCGTCCATGGTGGTGGAGAAGCTCCCGGTGGTGGTTCTCCCCTCCGGCAGGGTGCCGGGAAGAGTTCTCCTGGTGCTCCCGATCTTGGAAGCGCGGCGGCGGCGGAACAGAGACGAGATCGCGAAAAAGTGTTCCGTCCTCGAGGGTTTCGGGACGCGAGCAATATATATGCAAAAGGGGGTCACCAGAGGCGGAGGTGGGGCCCCAGGCGCCCCCCTGGCGCGGCCAGGGGTGGGGCCGCGCCGGGTGGCCGCCTGGGCCACCCCAGGCTCCCCTCTGGCCCTGCTTTGGTTTTTCTGGAAGCTCCCGATACGCTGATTTTTCCTGTATTTTTCCCGGAATTTTTAGGGCACTTTTAATATGGGGGAAACCTGAAATAGAAAAACAGCAGAAAACAGGAACTGGCACTGTGGTGCACTGAGTTAATAGGTTAGTCCAAATATGATCAAAAGTGTGTGGAAGTGCATAAATATCATAGCAATATCACACAAAAGAGGCATGGAGCAAGCAGAAATTATAGATACGTTTTGGACGTATCATACGGCAACCCGGTTCTGGAAGTCATGTTACTAGACCATGATGAACCTAAGAACTATGAGGAAGCGATGATGAGCCCAGATTCCGCAAAATGGCTTGAGGCCATGAAATCTGAGATGGGATCCATGTATGAGAACAAAGTGTGGACTTTGGTTGACTTGCCCGATGATCGGCAAGCCATTAAAAATAAATGGATCTTTAAGAGGAAGACTGACGCCGATGGTAGTGTTACTATCTACAAAGCTCGACTTGTTGCGAAAGGTTTTCGACAAGTTCAAGGTGTTCACTACGATGAAATTTTCTCACTCGTAGCGATGCTTAAGTCTGTCCGAATCATGTTAGCAATTGCCGCATTTTATGGAATCTGGCAAATGGATAACAAAACTACATTCTTTAATGGATTTATTAAATAAGAGTTGTATATGATGCAGCCAGAAGGTTTTGTCAATCCTAAAGGTGCTAAATAAGCAAGCTCCAGCGATCCATCTATGGACTGGTACAAGCATCTTGGAGTTGGAATATACGCTTTGATAAGTTGATCAAAGCATATAGTTTTATACAGACTTTCGGTGAAGCCTGTATTTACAAGAAAGTGAGTGGGAGCACTACAGCCTTTCTGATAAGTATATATGAATGACATATTGTCGGTCAGAAATGATGTAGAATTTTGTAGAAAGCATAAAGGAGTGTTTGAAAGGAGTTTTTCAAAGAAAAACCTCGGTAAAGCTGCTTACATGTTGAGCATCAAGATCTATAAAGATAGATCGAGACGCTTGATAAGTTTTTTCAATGAGTACATACCTTGATAAGATTTTGAAGTAGTTCAAAATGGAACAGTCAAAGAAAGAGTTCTTGCCTGTGTTGCATGGTATGAAGTTGAGTAAGACTCAAAACCTGACCACGGCAGAAGATAGAGAAAGAATGAAAGTCATTCCCTATGCCTCGGTCATAGGTTCTATAAAGTATGCCATGCTGTGTACCAAACCTATTGTGTACCTTGGATTGACAAGGAGGTACAATAGTGATCCAGGAGTAGATCACTGGACAACGGTCAAAATTATCCTTAGAGGACTAAGGAAATATTTCTTGGTTATGGAGGTGATAAAGAGTTCGTCGTAAAGAGTTACGTCAATGCAAGCTTTAACACCGATCTGAATGACTCTGAGTCTCGATCTGGATAAATATTGAAAGTGGGAGCAATTAGCTAAAGTAGCTCCGTGCAGAGCATTGTAGACATAGAAATTTGCAAAAATACATACGGATCTGAATGTAACAGACCCGCTGACTAAACTTCTCTCACGAAGCAAAACATGATCACACCTTAGTACTCTTTGGGTGTTAATCACATGACGATGTGAACTAGATTGTTGACTCTAGTAGACCCTTTGGGTATTGGTCGCATGGCGATGAGAACTATGGGTGTTAGTCACATGGTGATGTGAACTATTGGTGTTAATCACATGGTGATGTGATCTAGATTATTGACTCTAGTGCAATTGGGAGACTGAAGGAAATATGCCCTAGAGGCAATAATAAAATTATTGTTTATTTCCTTATATCATGATAAATGTTTATTATTCATGCTAGAATTGTATTAACTAGAAACTTAGTACATGTGTGAATGCATAGACAAAACAGAGTGTCCCTAGTATGCCTCTACTAGACTAGCTCATTGATCAAAGATGGTTATGTTTCCTACCAATAGACATGAGTTGTCATTTGATCAACGGGATCACATCATTAGGAGAATGATGTGATGGACAAGACCCATCCGTTAACTTAGCACTATGATCGTTTAGTTTTACTGCTATTGCTTTCTTCATGACTTATACATGTTCCTATGACTATGAGATTATGCAACTCCCGAATACCGGAGGAACACCTTGTGTGCTATCAAACGTCACAACATAACTAGGTGATTATAAAGATTCTCTACAGGTGTCTCCAAAGGTATTCGTGGTGTTGGCATAGATCAAGAATAGGATTTGTTACTCCGAGTGTCGGAGAGGTATCTCTAGGCCCTCTCGGTAATACACATCATAACAAGCCTTCCAAGCAAATGACTAAAGAGTTAGTCACGAGATGATGTATTACGGAACGAGTAAAGAGACTTGCCGGTAACGATATTAACTAGGTATGGTGATACCGATAATCGAATCTCGGGCAAGTAACATACCGATGACAAAGGGAACAACGTATGTTGTTATGCAGTTTGACCGATAAAGATCTTCGTAGAATATGTAGGAGCCAATATGAGCATCCAGGTTCCGCTATTGGTTATTGACCGGAGATGAGTCTCGGTCATGTCTACATAGTTCTCGAACCCGTATGGTCCGCACGCTTAATGTTTGATGACGATCGGTATTATGAGTTTATGTGTTTTGATGTACCGAAGGTAGTTCAGAGTCCCGGATGAGATCGGGGACATGACGAGGAGTCTCGAAATGGTCGATACGTAAAGATCGATATATTGGACGACTATATTCGGACATCGGAAAGGTTCCGAGTGATTCGGGTATTTTTCGGAGTACCGGAGAGTTACGGGAATTCGCCGGGGAGTATATGGGCCTTATTGGTGTTTAGTGGAAAGAGAGAGAGGAGGCTGCGCCCCCCAAGGCTTAGTCCGAATTGGACTAGGGGGAGGGGCTGCGCCACCTCCTTTCTTCTCTTCTCTTTTCCCTTTCCTTCTCTCCTACTCCTACTACTTGGAAGGGCTCCTAGTTCTACTAGGAAAGGGGGAATCCTACTCCCGGTGGGAATATGACTCCCCTAGGGCGCGCCATAGAGAGGGCCGCCCCCTCCACTCCTTTATATACGAGGTAGAGGCACCCCATAGACACACAAGTTGATCAGTTGATCTCTCCCAACCGTGTGCGATGCCCCCCTCCACAGAAACACACCTCGGTCATATTCTTGCAGCGCTTAGGCGAAGCCCTGCGACGGTAACTTCATCATCTCCGTCATCACGCCGTCGTGCTGACGAAACTCTCCCGCGAGGTTCTACTGGATCAAGAGCTCGTGGGACGTCATCAAGCTGAACGTGTGCTGAACGCGGAGGCTCCGTACGTTCGGTGCTTGATCGGTTGGATCACGAAGAAAGTTCGACTACATCAACCACGTCACTAGATGCTTCCGCTCCCGGTCTACGAGGGTACGTAGACACACTCTCCCCTCTCGTTGCTATGCTTCTAGTAGATAGATCTTGCGTGATCGTAGGAAATTTTTGAAATACTACGTTTCCCAACAGGATCTACCACGGAGCGCTTCTACATCATCATTATCGCCTCACCATGAGTTGTGAGTAGTTTACCACAGACCTTCGGGTCCATATCTAGTATCTTGATGGCTTCTTCTCTCTCTCTGGATCTCAATACAAAGTTCTCCTCGGTCTTCGAGGAGATCTATTCGATGTAATCTCTTTTTGCGGTGTGTTTGTCAAGATCCGATGAATTGTGGGTTTATGATCAAGATTATCTATGAGAAATATTTGGTTCTTCTCTGAACTCTATATGGATGATTATAATATCCTTGCAAGTCTCTTCGAATTATTGGTTTGGTTTGGCCTACTAGATCTATAGTTCTTGCAATGGGAGAAGTGCTTGTCTTTGGGTTCAATCTTGCGGTGTCCTTTCCGAGTGACAGTAGGGGCAACAAGGCACGTATTGTATTGTTGCCATCGAGGATAAAAAGATGGGGTTTATGTCATATTGCTTGAGTTTATCCCTCTACACCATGTCATCTTGCTTAAGGCATTACTCTGTTCTTACGAACTCAATACACTAGATGCATGCTGGATAGCGGTCGATGTGTGGAGTAATAGTAGTCGATGCAGAATCTTTTCGGTCTACTTGTCTCGGACATGATGCTTATATATAATGATCATGCCTAGATAGTCTCATAATTATTCGCTTTTCTATCAATTGCTCGACAGTAATCTGTTTACCCACCGTAGAATATCGCTATCATGAGAGAAGCCACTAGAGAACACTATGGCCCTCGGGTCTATTCTCAGCATATCAATCTACACCTACTTTACTTTTTCCGCTTTTACTTTCTGTTCTTATATCCAAAAATACCAAAAATATAAACTATCATATCTATCAGATCTCACTTTCGTAAGTGACCGTAAAGTGATTGACAACCCCTTATCGCGTTGGCTGCGAAGTTCTTATTTGTTTGTGCAGGTGCGAGGGACTCGCGCGTGGTCTCCTACTAGATTGATACCTTGGTTCTAAAAAACTAAGGGAAATACTTACGCTACTGTGCTGCATCTCCCTTTCCTCTTCGAGGGAATACAACGCAAGCTCAAGAAGTAGCAAGAAGAATTTCTGGCGCCGTTGCCGGGGAGGCTTACGCAAAAGTCATATACCAAGTACCTATCACAAACCCTTATCCTTCGCATTACATTTTTTTGCCTCTCGTTTTCCTCTCCTCCACTTCACCCTTGCCGTTTTATTTGCCCTTCTTCCGCCATGTGTTTATCGTTCGCTTGCTCCTTGTTTGCATGTGTGTTGCTTGCTTGCTTGTCATCATGTCTAGCACGCCTATCATTATCAACACTCCCGAGAGTGAGGTCCTCAACTTTAAACAAAGGGAGGAAGAAAACTTAAAAGATGCCTGGTATAGAATTTGCAATGCTCAAAATAGATCTAATAGGAAGCTTTCCACTTCCGTGCTTCTTCACAATTTTTATGTTGGCATAACCCCGTGGAATAGATTTATCTTAGATACCATTACCGGAGGGAATTTCTTGGGTAGCCATACTTTTGATTCTTATAATGCAATGACTGAATTATTTGGCTCACCACCTCTTATGGTTAATGCGACCATTTTAACTTTGTAGCATGTTATGCAAAGGTTAGAAATCATTTAAAACAAAGTTGCTACGGTAGGACTGGTAGAAAACTTGGATAGAAAAATCCATAATGAAATCACCCAATATGGATCCAAGGTAGGATTTGTTCTGAAAAATCTTAAGGAAAAGGAACCCATAGTTAAAGAAAAGCTAGATCAGGATTCTACTAGAATCAATAAGCTTGAGGATATTATTACTAATGTGGGTTCTGCTCTTTCTGCTATAAAAACTACTCCAAATACTTCTACCACTAAATTATCTAAGTTCATGTATGTCCCTAAAGACAAGGGTGAAACATCTAGTAAAGGAATTGCAGATCTCAAATCCATAAGTGTTCACCCTAATTTTCTTACTTTTGCAAGAGACCCTTTTGACACTTTAGAATTTCTTGATTTCTTGCCCAAGAGTTTGATTATCAATAGGGATAAATAAGTGCCTAAGAATCACAAGTGCTTAATTAAAGAATTGCCTTCCAAAGATGGTAATACCTAGATCTATCATGTATCGTGCCTAGCTAGGGGCGTAAAACGATAGCGCTTGTTGGGAGGCAACCCAATTTTATTTTTGTTGTTTTTGCTGCTGCTAGGGAATAAATATTGCATCTAACTTCTGTTTAGATGTGGTTTTGTGTTTTGTTTAGTGTTTGTTCCAAGTAGAACCTTTGGAAGACTTGTGTGAAGTTTATGTGATCTTGCTGTCAAAAACAGAATTGTTAGCGTTGGCTAGAATGGTCATCAGATTTTACTGGAGCGTGCTATTTAGTTGATTCTTTTTGTAGATGATTAATAGACAAATTTCTCACGTTTACCAATTTAGTTTGAATTTTTTGGAGTTATAGAAGTATGCGAAACCTACAGATTACTACATACTGTTCTGTTTTTGACAGATTCTGTTTTTCGTGTGTTGTTTGCTGATTTCAATACATCTATGAGGAATATTGGGAAGTATGAACCATAGTGTCAGGACCCCGATCCTAAGTCACACCGATCTAGCTGTAACACGTCATATCACTTTGCGGCCTCACGCACGGTAACCCCACGGGTGCCACCTTACCTGGCCCGGGACCGTTTGCGCATTTTGGCACACGTATATGACAGTGTCGCTAGCATCCATATGACAGAGAACCCGGGCCGACATGGCTAGTTATAAACCAAAAGTGGCACTAAATTACAGAGACAGGCATCCATGACCCAGCAACGAACGTGTCGGTCATCAACGTATGAACCCAAGTCGTAGCAAGCTACATGGACTTAAAGGAACAACGCGTGACATTTCCCCTAAGGGACAGACACAGGAACGAAGAAGGACACATGCCGGCCAGCCTACGTGTTCCGAGCAGTAGCAAGCTACCAAGGCTCATTGGAATCACTAGGAGGCATTTCCCTGTAAGATAGGCTACCAAAGGAAAACAACTAGGTGTCGGATCCCACACATACCAAGCATTTCAATCATACACGCAATATGCTCAATATGTGCAAATACAACATTGCATCACAACAGAACTCTATGACTCAAAGTACTTTATTTAAAAGGCTCCAAGAGCCATACATAACATAGTCATACAGGTAGGGGTCACATGACCCAACACTCAAGTCATACAGTCATACAAGCACAAGCGGAAGCTACATGTCTGAGTACAGACAACTTAGAAAATAAAACAGGCTTGGTGTAGCCTGACTATCTACAAGGCCCTTCACAAGCTCCAGATCACCGTCTGGGTGTCAAGCTACTCGTCGACGTCAACGTCTATGTAGAACCCTTCAGCAGGGGCAGGGTTCTCCTCTGCAACAGTTATTAAGCAAACATGAGTACAAAGGTACTCAGCAAGTCTTACCACAGAACCTATCATACATGCAACATTATCAAAGGGGGAAAGTGGAGTTTATAGCAGAATGCCAGCTTTGACCTTGGCTAACCTATACTACAACTCTCAACGGATTGCAAGATATTGTTACGAACACGAGTCCTCTACTCACCACATCAATACACTACCGAGGATCCTCTTCCGTCATCCTACGGAAGGGCCATCCACGGCACTCACGCTTATCTTGAGGCTTTTAGTAGTATCCATCAACTTGTCTATGAACTGTAAGAGCAACCAAGTAGTTCGTACCGCGAACAACGGCTATTCGAATAGTTTGATAACCCTGCAGGGGTGTACCTCTTCACACACGCTTCCACCACTTATCGCCGTTTACTCGGCGTGTACTCGGCAACCTTCAAGCGGAAGCCCAGCGAGGGTGTCGGCCACGACCTGACTAACTACTCAAGTCTCTCGTCCAGGTTTATCGCCTATTTGGGTTCCATCCGTGGGGAGATCCGGCCGGGGTGTCGCTCACGGCCCCAAACGATGTGTACAGGGTTCCCGAGTCACCAAACGGGCAACCGGTACACCGTGCCACGTACCTGTCGCATCACAACCCACCCCGAGGGTCAGCGTTGTGCACGACCTCCAGTAAGCTATAAACACCAGAAACTAGTTGCAACTCCTGGACAGAGAACGAGGGTAATTAATAAGTCGAGAGGGTCCATTGGTTTCGGGCCCAATGCATGGTAGTAACTGCAACTTGAACCACACATACAGATCTCAGGTCCTATGTACGGTTCCAATGAAACAACCCACCACGTACTCCTACATGGCCTTTCATCGATACCTTTACCAAGCGTATTCCACACTTCCTTCTCTTTATCGAAAGATTGTTTCACTCTGATCCATCACCCAGATGAACCAGACCAGACACAACTCTAAGCATAGCAGGCAACATAAACAAATAGCATGGTGGATCACACATCACATGGCTC
>LR738713.1:635643626-635702920 GCA_902687465.1 Secale cereale | reverse complement strand
CATGCTAGTGGGTTTCAACTATTTACTGTGGCAATGACAGGTCATGCAAGGGAATAGGGTTCAACTACCGCAGCAAGTAGCAGTTCACGCGCTGTTGCCTTAATGCAGTAAAAGAGAGCAGGAGCGAGAAGATTGGGTTGTATCGGAATGATCAATGATTGCTTGCCTGACAAGGTAGTTGTCGGGTACTGCTCTTCAACTGGATACGCAGCAGTATCCTCGGGAGCAGGACCTAACACAGGGAATACCGACGATACAATCATTAACAAACAAATGCAACAATATGATGCATGTTTATGACATGGCAAGATGCATGTGTGCTGGCTAATGCAACTAAAACCAGAAGGGTTTGAACCTATTTGAATCAAGGATTCAAATTGAAGTTCAAACTATTATTTAAATAAGTGCATTATCATGTTTTTGATATATACAGCAAGTTAACTTTTTCAAACATGCATCAAACCAGTGCCATTAAAAAGATTGGATTTTTCTGATCATTTTTCATATATATATCTTTTCCATCTGAGCTATGGTTGATTTTATATGATTTTTAGAAGTTTTGGGTATTTTCTGGAATTTCCTGAATTATTTTAAATCTAAAAATCCCAGAAAAACCTTTACTGCGTCAGCATGACATCATGCTGACGTCAGGCAGTCAACAGGACCAGTCCAGGTCAAACCTGACCAGTGGGTCCCTCATGTCAGTGTCACAGCTAATTAATTGAGTTAATTAGAGTTAAACTAAACTAATTAGCTGTCAGTGGGGCCAGGGCCCACGTGTCAGTGACTAAACTAATTATCTAATTAATATTAAATTAACACCTAAACTAAGTTTGACTTGCGGGCAGGGCCCACATGTCATTGACCCAGGGGTCAAACCCGTGGTCAAAACAGGTCCAACTCGCCGGCGTTTAGCCGCCGGCGAGGCCAAACGCGGCGGCGTGCTTCGGAAAATGTCTACGGTGCACGGCTCGAGCTGCGGCTGGGTGCGTTGGAGAGCTCTTGCTCTTGCGCATCGGATGGAGGTGGTCGCCGGACCTGGGGTGGCCGGAGACGACGGCAACGAGCTCGACGGCGGCGACCGGCGTCGGGCGTGTGTGGAGAAACGACTGCAGGGGCCTAGGCGATGCGTGCGTAGCACCGTTCGCATCTACGTGCTGTGGTGAGTATGTTGGACGGGTGCCAGTGACCAAATGGTCACCGGAGCATCACCGGCGGCGAGCACGGCGGCGGTGCGTGCGGTGGAGCTTCGTGCAGTGTGTTACAGGGCAAAAGGGAGCCAACGGAGAGGGGGAGGAGGTAGCTAGGCTCACAGCGGTTGCAGCAAGCACCGAGGCGAGCTCGGGGGTGGTCGGAGCTGAGCAGCACGGCGAGGGGGATCTCCGCGGCCGGAGTTGGGGAAGAAGAGGCCGGGGGCGTCTCCAGGGCGGGCGAGCGCTCGGGGCTCGGCCTGTTCGAAGCAGTCGAGGACGGCGGAGACGAGGGACAACACGGCGGAGCTCGGGGACGACGGTGGACGCGGCTTCTACGACGGTGCGATCACGGCGGCGTCGGCCATGGCGCGGGGAGAGCGGAGGAGAGGAACTGGGAGGAGGCGGAGGTGTCTGGGGGGTCGAGGAGGACGTGGAGGTTCGATCCAACCCTCCAGAACGGCGAGGGGACGAAGCAGGGCGGCGGGCAGCTGCGTGGCGCGCCGTGCGGTCGCCGTCGAGCACCTGCCTGCCTGCCTGGCCGAGCCAAGCAGCTCGCTGGAGCGGCAGCTGGGCTGGGCCGGCAGGTGGGCCGGGTGGGCGCCAGGTAAGGGTTCTTCCTATTTTTCTTTTCTGTTTCATTTCTTTTGCAGCTTTGTTTAATTAATAAAAATGCCTAAACATTTTTATAACTCATGACACTTGTCATACCTACTGTATATAATATGAACAGTAGGAAACATTATAGTTCATGATTATTTGAGCATTTAAATTATTTTATAGTATTTAAATGCCCAAATTCAAATACCATATGATTTAATCCAAAACCCTAGATTGTCCTAGAAAATTGTGCACCATTTTTGGCAGAGGTTTAAGACCAAGGCAGAAATGATGAACATTTTTGAAGGGCATTTTGGGTACATTGGAAAATATTTTAGCAAACCCTAATTGTTAGGGGAGGGGTGCTGGGGTTTCTGTTAATCCCATTTCAAGTTTCTTTAAAAGTAAACATGATGCACACTCTAGTCAGGTCCTAATGCAAGAGCTAGCTAGGGATGTGACAACTCACCCCCACTTAAAAGAATCGCGTCCCGAGATTTGGGTTCCTCCGGAAAGAGGGTGGGGTACTCAAGTCGAAGACGATCCGCCCTTTCCCAAGTAGCTTCACTCTCGGAATGATGTGACCATTGAACCTTGAGAAACTTGATATTGTGGCGTCGAGTGGTGCGCTCAGTTTGATCAAGAATACGAACGGGGTATTCTCGATATGTGAGATTGTCTTGGAGATCAAGCGTTTCGTGGTCCACTCCGCGGATAGGATCCGAGAAGCAACGCCTGAGTTGAGAAACGTGGAAAACATCATGAACTCTGGAGAGGTGCGGAGGTAGTTCCAATTGGTAGGCAACTTCTCCTCGTTTGGCAAGAATGCGAAAAGGACCGATGTAACGAGGGGCCAATTTGCCTTTGATACCGAATCGATGGGTTCCCTTAAGAGGAGTAACCCGAAGGTAAGCCTTATCGCCGACTTCAAAAGTCACAGCCTTATGATGACTATCATATTGGCTCTTTTGGCGAGACTGGGCAGTTTTCAATCTCTCACGAACGATGCGAACTTGTTCTTCTGCTTCCTGAATCATATCCGGGCCAAAGAATTGTCTTTCCCCGGTCTCTGACCAGTTAAGAGGTGTTCGACACCTTCGTCCATATAGAACTTCGAAGTGAGCTTTACCCAAGCTGGCTTGATAACTATTGTTATAAGCGAATTCGGCAAATGGAAAACACTTTTCCCATTCCATACCGAAAGAAATGACAGAGGCTCGAAGCATGTCTTCCAGAATTTGATTGACTCATTCCACTTGACCACTTGACTGCGGATGGAAGGCAGTACTAAAAGAGAGATGAGTTCCCATAGCATTCTGGAAACTTTCCCAAAATCGTGAAGTGAAAAGACTTCCACGGTCTGAGTTAATCTCCAACGGTACACCATGAAGTGACACTATTCGAGAGATATATAAGTCTGCTAGCTGGCTAGCGGTAATACTCTCCCGAATAGGCAGGAAATGAGCTACTTTAGAGAGGCGGTCGATAACGACGAAAATAGCATTATTCCCTTTCCTGGACCTGGGAAACCCGGTAATGAAGTCCATACCGACTTTATCCCATTTCCATTCAGGAATAGCTAAAGGTTGAAGGGTGCCAGCAGGCCGTTGATGCTCTGCCTTGACTCGACGACAAACGTCGCAGTTAGCAATGAATTGAGCGATTTCTCTCTTCATCCTAGTCCACCAGAATCTTTGACGTAGGTCTTGGTGCATTTTGGTACTACCAGGATGAATCGTGAGAGGAGATTCATGAGCCTCCTTGAGGATCAAACGTCTTAGGTTTCGTACTTTAGGAACCACTAAACGGTTGCTAAAGAATACGACTCCTTGATCATCAATTGAGAAACATCCTGCAACTCCTTTCTTGATGTTCCTCTTAATACGGGAAATTCCGGGATCAACCTTCTGTGCTTTGATGACCTGATCCAAAAGGGTAGGTTTCGCCACCAAGGTGGAAAGGAATCCTCGAGGAACAATGTGAAGGTTAAGCTTACGAAATTCCTCGTGGAGAAGTGGTTGACTTTGTTGTAACATTAAATTGTTACAAAATGACTTACGACTTAGTGCATCAGCCATGACATTGGCCTTTCCAGGAGTGTAAGTGATTCCTAAGTCGTAGTCGGTGAGCAACTCAACCCAACGTCTTTGCCTGAGATTCAAATCCGGTTGGGTGAAGATATACTTCAAACTTTGGTGATCAGTGAAGATTTCACAGCGATTACCAAGAAGGTAATGTCGCCATGTTTTGAGTGCATGGACTACAGCTGCAAGCTCTAGATCATGAGTAGGATAGTTATCCTCATGTGGACGCAACTGTCGGGATGCGTATGCAATCACTTGACGATCTTGCATGAGAATGCAACCTAGTCCTTGTCGCGAGGCGTCGCAATAGATTATAAAATCCTTGGAAAAGTCTGGTGGTACCAGTACAGGTGCAGATGTCAGGCGTCTTTTCAGTTCCTGAAAACTGGACTCGCACTGTGGGGTCCACTCAAACTTTTTATCTTTCTTGAGGAGTTCGGTTAGAGGTTTAGCAACCTTGGAGAAATTCTCGACGAAACGTCGGCAATAGCTCGCTAAGCCAAGAAAACTCCTAACTTGCTTGACCGATTCAGGGGGAGTCCAATCAAGTACGGCTTGAACTCGCTCGGGATTGACAGCAATACCCTTGCCAGAGATCACATGACCTAGATAGGTTTCTTCTGGCAACCAAAATTCACATTTAGAGAATTTGGCATAAAGGCGGTGCTCTCGAAGTTTCGTCAATACCAGCCTTAAATGCTCGGCATGATCTTCCTTGTTCTTGGAGAAAATGAGTATATCATCGAGGTATACCACGACGAATTTATCCAAATACTCCATGAATATAGAATTCATTAACCGAGAAAAGGTAGCTGGGGCATTGGTTAATCCGAAGGACATGACGGTGTACTCATATTGGCCATAACGAGTAACGAAAGCCGTTTTAGGAATGTCCCCGTTCTTGATTTTGATTTGATGGTAGCCCAACCTCAAATCCATCTTAGAGAAGACTGAGGATCCCGCGAGCTGATCATACAGGTCGTTGATCCTGGGAAGCGGATACTTATTCTTTATGGTGACCAGATTGACAGGTCGGTAATCTACAACCATCCGCTCCGTTCCATCCTTCTTCTTGACGAAGAGGACGGGGCAAGCCCAAGGGGAAGAACTAGGACGGATGAAACCTTTCTGCAAGGACTCATCGAGTTGTTTCTTTAGCTCAGCTAATTCTAGTGGTGCCATCTTATAGGGTCTCCTAGAGATTGGGACAGTTCCAGGGATAAGATCTATCACGAACTCGACATCTCTGTCAGGTGGAACTCCTGGCAGTTCTTCTGGAAAAACATCCGGGAAGTCACGGACTACCGGGATATCTTCGAGTTCTGGTAGAGGGCTGGCATTAAGAGAGTAGAGCTGACGTTCAGCCATTCGAGTCAAGACATTGACTATCTTGCCGGATGGATGTGTAAGTTGAACGGTCCTAGTAAAGCAATCAATTTTGGCGTAATGGGTTGTCATCCAATCCATACCCAAAATGATATTTATGTCCGAGGACTTGAGAGCGATTAAAGATGCAAGGAAAACAAGTCTATCGACAAGGATTTCATTTCCATGGCTTACCCTAGAGGTTTGCCACTTTGAACCAGGAGTTTGAATAACCATGGAAGTAGGCATGTCACAAAAAGTCATGTTGTGCAATCGAGCATAGCTCTCAGATATGAACGAATGGGATGCTCCAGTATCGAAAAGAACAGATGCCGGATGGCAGTTTATGAGAAGCGTACCAAGGACGACGTTAGGATCCTCATAAGCTTCTTCGGCAGAGACATAGTTGACATGACCACGTGCAGTGGGGATTGGCTTGACATAGTTCACCTTGCCGGTTGGCTTACCACGGCCAACGGGTTTTCCTAGCTGATTCTGGGGACAATCACGCATGTAGTGTCCCGGTTCTCCACACTTGAAACATGTCACAGTGGTGGTGCGTGGAGCAAAGTTGGAGGGTGGACCTCCATAGGTCTTAGCAGGTGCAAACTGTTGAGTTGGACGAGGCGCCTCATAGGATGGCCTCGGTGTATACTTGGGTGGCAGAGCAGTGTTAGGAACCCACACACGGCGCTTGTGAGAGCCAGAGCCGGATGAGGAACCAAAGTCTCGAGTATGCTTGCGGGTGGCCTCGAAGTCGGTCTGGCCTGTTTCAGCACTGATAGCCTTGTTAACCAACTTCTGGAAGGAGGTGCACTCGTGCAGACGTAGATCTCGACGAAGTTCAGGGCTGAGTCCCTTGCGGAACCTCGCCTGTTTCTTGGCATCGCTGGATACTTCCTCAGGTGCATAGCGTGCCAGATTACCAAACTCGCGACTATAGCCATCCACAGTAAAACGGCCCTGGGTGAAATTGCAGAATTCCTCCCGCTTGCGATCCATGAGACCTTCCGGAATGTGATGTTCACGGAATGCCTCACTGAACTCAGCCCAGGTAGTGACTTGGCCAGCAGGACGCATAGCTTCAAAGTTTTCCCACCAAAGACTGGCAGGGCCCTCAAGATGATAGGCGGCATAGATAACCTTGTCAGCTTCGGCCACACGGGCAGAGTGTAGCTTGTGGGTGATACTACGTAGCCAGTCATCAGCATCCAGAGGTTCAGTGGAGTGATGGAACTTTGGTGGACACATCTTGATAAAATCGTGGATTGACACCACGTCATTCCTCTGACGGAACCCAGTGTTTTGCTCTATGCGTTCCAGCAGATGGTTGGTCTCTCTCTTGTTCCGTTCTGCTTCAAGCATAACTTCCGCCAAAGAGGGTGGCTGGGGCAGATTTCCATCTCTAGCCCCACTAGCCTCACCCTGCTCCTGAGCAGCAGGAGTGTTGCGAGTGTTGACCATCCTAGGAAAACAAAACAACGGTTTAGACAAGGATGGCAAAAATTTGACATAGAAGTGCAGAATGTAATGGATGACACAGAATGCAGAGATGTTCATCCGTACGACATGGTAATATAGGAACTGCTATATATACACCAGTGGTCATACACACCATACAAAGTTTAGTACAAGCCAAGGCTAAAGTACAACTGCGGTGAAAGACGATACATCCCATCAGAGGCATTCCAAGCTCCTATACATTATTTAACTACACCTCCGGAACTTAGTACACACTAAGCCATATTCCACAAGACGCGCAGGACTGTGGAAATACAACTACTACAATACTACTACAACCACAGCCTAGCTCAGACATTCGCGTAGTAATCCTCGTAAAGATTACCACCGTAGCCTGGAAGTGGTACAGACGGATCTTGGAACTCGCGAGCACTCGAAGGCTGTGGACCATAGGGGCATGGGTGTGGTCTCGGTCCCGATGCTGGTGGTAACCGACGCCCACGTGGAGGTGTAATTCCCCCAACGTCACGCCAATCCATGCGATCAGGCAGACGAGTCCGCACAGGATACAAATCCCGCATGTCCAGATATCCGGCGTGCACAGCAGGTGCAAGCCGTGTCAAAGTAGTCCAGTGAGCGGCTCGGGTGTTATACAGCTCCATTCGGAGGGCACGGACCTCACGGTCCCTATCCTCCAACATCTGAACAGTAGTCTAAAGCAGTGGCTCTTCATGAGCAGCATCAGTATACAGACCAGTGTAGAAGCCTTCCTCTCCGGGGAGTGAAGCTGGCATGTAACAGAACTCAGTGTTCAGCAACAGGGCATGCCTAGCACGGAGAATGGTCATCATCGAATAAGCGGCATCCTGTACTGCCATCTCGATGGTAATCCCGAGTCCATAAGACCAATGGATGGGATCATTTGCTCCGGGATATGAGGGGTAAATCCGGACTGTGCAGAAATACTGACTTTGATTGAAATCCCGATACTGTTCCTCCACAGTGTATTCAGGATACCAGCGATAACCGGTCTCAGTCATCACACGGACTAGCATGGCCGTGTGACCGGGCACATTAATGCACCGAGTCAAACGAACCACTTGGTGAGGGACGCGGCCAGACATCTGAAACACGGAATAATGCAAAGGCATTAGTGTTTCTGGAAGAAATCGGGCAGCATAACAACTGTAAATGCTCCAACAAAGATTTGAGACATCATACAAATGATAGCATAGCCACTCAACAATTCCATATCAAGGTTCCGGTTCAATAATCATCATACTCAAAAGGATAGAAACTGAACTGAGGCTTGAAACCAACAATCCTAAGAGTCTACGGATTAGTAACACGTGAACCTAGTAAGGATAAGAGGCCTAATCCTAAATCCCCGTAGAAAGAATAGACAGACTCCGATCAGAAGGGCATAAGGTAAAGGAGTAAAAAGAGCCTTACGTTCCCTTCCACAATCAATTCCCTTACATATAACTAAGAATTTTTCTAGACTCAACATCGACCAGTTTGGCTTGAGAAACCTACAGGCAGTCCAGCTCTGATACCAACGCTGTCAGGACCCCGATCCTAAGTCACACCGATCTAGCTGTAACACGTCATATCACTTTGCGGCCTCACGCACGGTAACCCCACGGGTGCCACCTTACCTGGCCCGGGACCGTTTGCGCATTTTGGCACACGTATATGACAGTGTCGCTAGCATCCATATGACAGAGAACCCGGGCCGACATGGCTAGTTATAAACCAAAAGTGGCACTAAATTACAGAGACAGGCATCCATGACCCAGCAACGAACGTGTCGGTCATCAACGTATGAACCCAAGTCGTAGCAAGCTACATGGACTTAAAGGAACAACGCGTGACATTTCCCCTAAGGGACAGACACAGGAACGAAGAAGGACACATGCCGGCCAGCCTACGTGTTCCAAGCAGTAGCAAGCTACCAAGGCTCATTGGAATCACTAGGAGGCATTTCCCTGTAAGATAGGCTACCAAAGGAAAACAACTAGGTGTCGGATCCCACACATACCAAGCATTTCAATCATACACGCAATATGCTCAATATGTGCAAATACAACATTGCATCACAACAGAACTCTATGACTCAAAGTACTTTATTTAAAAGGCTCCAAGAGCCATACATAACATAGTCATACAGGTAGGGGTCACATGACCCAACACTCAAGTCATACAGTCATACAAGCACAAGCGGAAGCTACATGTCTGAGTACAGACAACTTAGAAAATAAAACAGGCTTGGTGTAGCCTGACTATCTACAAGGCCCTTCACAAGCTCCAGATCACCGTCTGGGTGTCAAGCTACTCGTCGACGTCAACGTCTATGTAGAACCCTTCAGCAGGGGCAGGGTTCTCCTCTGCAACAGTTATTAAGCAAACATGAGTACAAAGGTACTCAGCAAGTCTTACCACAGAACCTATCATACATGCAACATCATCAAAGGGGGAAAGTGGAGTTTATAGCAGAATGCCAGCTTTGACCTTGGCTAACCTATACTACAACTCTCAACGGATTGCAAGATATTGTTACGAACACGAGTCCTCTACTCACCACATCAATACACTACCGAGGATCCTCTTCCGTCATCCTACGGAAGGGCCATCCACGGCACTCACGCTTATCTTGAGGCTTTTAGTAGTATCCATTAACTTGTCTATGAACTGTAAGAGCAACCAAGTAGTTCGTACCGCGAACAACGGCTATTCGAATAGTTTGATAACCCTGCAGGGGTGTACCTCTTCACACACGCTTCCACCACTTATCGCCGTTTACTCCGCGTGTACTCGGCAACCTTCAAGCGGAAGCCCAGCGAGGGTGTCGGCCACGACCTGAATAACTACTCAAGTCTCTCGTCCAGGTTTATCGCCTATTTGGGTTCCATCCGTGGGGAGATCCGGCCGGGGTGTCGCTCACGGCCCCAAACGATGTGTACAGGGTTCCCGAGTCACCAAACGGGCAACCGGTACACCGTGCCACGTACCTGTCGCATCACAACCCACCCCGAGGGTCAGCGTTGTGCACGACCTCCAGTAAGCTATAAACACCAGAAACTAGTTGCAACTCCTGGACAGAGAACGAGGGTAATTAATAAGTCGAGAGGGTCCATTGGTTTCGGGCCCAATGCATGGTAGTAACTGCAACTTGAACCACACATACAGATCTCAGGTCCTATGTACGGTTCCAATGAAACAACCCACCACGTACTCCTACATGGCCTTTCATCGATACCTTTACCAAGCGTATTCCACACTTCCTTCTCTTTATCGAAAGATTGTTTCACTCTGATCCATCACCCAGATGAACCAGACCAGACACAACTCTAAGCATAGCAGGCAACATAAACAAATAGCATGGTGGATCACACATCACATGGCTCCATCAACTCCTACACATGCTAGTGGGTTTCAACTATTTACTGTGGCAATGACAGGTCATGCAAGGGAATAGGGTTCAACTACCGCAGCAAGTAGCAGTTCACGCGCTGTTGACTTAATGCAGTAAAAGAGAGCAGGAGTGAGAAGATTGGGTTGTATCGGAATGATCAATGATTGCTTGCCTGACAAGGTAGTTGTCGGGTACTGCTCTTCAACTGGATACGCAGCAGTATCCTCGGGAGCAGGACCTAACACAGGGAATACCGACGATACAATCATTAACAAACAAATGCAACAATATGATGCATGTTTATGACATGGCAAGATGCATGTGTGCTGGCTAATGCAACTAAAACCAGAAGGGTTTGAACCTATTTGAATCAAGGATTCAAATTGAAGTTCAAACTATTATTTAAATAAGTGCATTATCATGTTTTTGATATATACAGCAAGTTAACTTTTTCAAACATGCATGAAACCAGTGCCATTAAAAAGATTGGATTTTTCTGATCATTTTTCATATATAAATCTTTTCCATCTGAGCTATGGTTGATTTTATATGATTTTTAGAAGTTTTGGGTATTTTCTGGAATTTCCTGAATTATTTTAAATCTAAAAATCCCAGAAAAACCTTTACTGCATCAGCATGACATCATGCTGACGTCAGGCAGTCAACAGGACCAGTCCAGGTCAAACCTGACCAGTGGGTCCCTCATGTCAGTGTCACAGCTAATTAACTGAGTTAATTAGAGTTAAACTAAACTAATTAGCTATCAGTGGGGCCAGGGCCCACGTGTCAGTGACTAAACTAATTATCTAATTAATATTAAATTAACACCTAAACTAAGTTTGACTTGCGGGCAGGGCCCACATGTCATTGACCCAGGGGTCAAACCCGTGGTCAAAACAGGTCCAACTCGCCGGCGTTTAGCCGCCGGCGAGGCCAAACGCGGCGGCGTGCTTCGGAAAACGTCTACGGTGCACGGCTCGAGCTGCGGCTGGGTGCGTTGGAGAGCTCTTGCTCTTGCGCATCGGATGGAGGTGGTCGCCGGACCTGGGGTGGCCGGAGACGACGGCAACGAGCTCGACGGCGGCGACCGGCGTCGGGCGTGTGTGGAGAAACGACTGCAGGGGCCTAGGCGATGCGTGCGTAGCACCGTTCGCATCTACGTGCTGTGGTGAGTACGTTGGACGGGTGCCAGTGACCAAATGGTCACCGGAGCATCACCGGCGGCGAGCACGGCGGCGGTGCGTGCGGTGGAGCTTCGTGCAGTGTGTTACAGGGCAAAAGGGAGCCAACGGAGAGGGGGAGGAGGTAGCTAGGCTCACAGCGGTTGCAGCAAGCACCGAGGCGAGCTCGGGGGTGGTCGGAGCTGAGCAGCACGGCGAGGGGGATCTCCGCGGCCGGAGTTGGGGAAGAAGAGGTCGGGGGCGTCTCCAGGGCGGGCGAGCGCTCGGGGCTCGGCCTGTTCGAAGCAGTCGAGGACGGCGGAGACGAGGGACAACACGGCGGAGCTCGGGGACGACGGTGGACGCGGCTTCTACGACGGTGCGATCACGGCGGCGTCGGCCATGGCGCGGGGAGAGCGGAGGAGAGGAACTGGGAGGAGGCGGAGGTGTCTGGGGGGTCGAGGAGGACGTGGAGGTTCGATCCAACCCTCCAGAATGGCGAGGGGACGAAGCAGGGCGGCGGGCAGCTGCGTGGCGCGCCGTGCGGTCGCCGTCGAGCACCTGCCTGCCTGCCTGGCCGAGCCAAGCAGCTCGCTGGAGCGGCAGCTGGGCTGGGCCGGCAGGTGGGCCGGGTGGGCGCCAGGTAAGTGTTCTTCCTATTTTTCTTTTCTGTTTCATTTCTTTTGCAGCTTTGTTTAATTAATAAAAATGCCTAAACATTTTTATAACTCATGACACTTGTCATACCTACTGTATATAATATGAACAGTAGGAAACATTATAGTTCATGATTATTTGAGCATTTAAAATATTTTATAGTATTTAAATGCCCAAATTCAAATACCATATGATTTAATCCAAAACCCTAGATTGTCCTAGAAAATTGTGCACCATTTTTGGCAGAGGTTTAAGACCAAGGCAGAAATGATGAACATTTTTGAAGGGCATTTTGGGTACATTGGAAAATATTTTAGCAAACCCTAATTGTTAGGGGAGGGGTGCTGGGGTTTCTGTTAATCCCATTTCAAGTTTCTTTGAAAGTAAACATGATGCACACTCTAGTCAGGTCCTAATGCAAGAGCTAGCTAGGGATGTGACACATAGAGAAGTTGGAATACAGTAGGTTTAACACCAATATAAACAAAGAATGAATTCATTGCAGTAACTTTGAGTAGTGGTTTGCTTTCTTATACTAACGGAGCTTACGAGATTTTTGTCTAAGTTTTGTGTTGTGAAGTTTTCAAGTTTTGAGTATTGCTTTGATGGACTATGGAACAAAGAGTATCAAGGGCCTAATCTTGGGGATGCCCATGGCATCCCAAGTAAAATTCAAGTACAACCAAAAGCCTAAGCTTGGGGATGCCCTGGGAAGGCATCCCCTCTTTCGTCTTCATCTATAGGTAACTATACTCGGAGCTATATTTTTATCCACCACATGATATGTGTTTTGCTTGGAGCGTCTTGTATAATTTGAGTCTTTGCTTGTTAGTTTGCCACAATTATACTTGCTGGACACACCTATTTGAGAGAGTTAAATATGGCCTAGGAATTGTTAGAACACTCTATGTGCTTCACTTATATCTTTTGAGTTGAATAGTTTTTGCTCTAGTGCTTCACTTATATCTTTTAGAGCACGGTGGTGATTATATTTTGAAGAAATTGTTGAACTCTCATGCTTCACTTATATCCATTTGAGATTCTATTAAAACAGCATGGTAATGTGTTTAGGCTATAAAACTAGTCTTCACATGATAGACATCCAATATTAATGTAGTAAAAACTTTCACACTAAGTGCATTGAATATTATGAGAAGTTGGATGCTTGGTAATTCTTTTGAGATATGAGGATAGTGATATTAGAGTCATGCTAGTGGAGTTATTATGAAATTGTGAAATGCTTGTGTTAAGGTTAGTGATTCCCGTAGCATGCACATATGGTGAACCTCTATGTGACGAAGTTAGAGCATGAGGTATTTGTAAAGTGTCAACCTTTGTGTGGAGGTCGGGGGCGCGCGATGGTTAACTCCTGCCAACCTCCCCCCTAGGAGCATGCGTTGATTGCTTTGTTTCGATGACGCGTAGATTTTTGCAATAAGTATATGAGTTCTTATGACTAATGTTGATTCCATGGATTATACGCACTCCAACCCTTCCACCTTGCTAGCCTCTCTTGTACCGCGCAACTTTCGCCGGTACCATACACCCACTATATATCCTTCCTCAAAACAGCCACCATATTATTCCTCAAAATAGCCACCATACCTACCTATCATGGCATTTCCATAGCCATTCCGAGATATATTGCCATGCAACTTTCCAGCGTTCCGTTCATATGACACACATCATATTGTCATATTGCCATGCATGATCATGTAGTTGACATTGTATTTGTGGCAAGGCCACCATGCATAATTTTTCATACATGTCACTCTTGATTCATTGCACATCCCGGTACACCACTGGAGGCATTCATATAGAGTCATACTTGTTCTAGTAACGAGTTGTAATATCGAGTTGTAATTCAATGAGAGTGTGATGATCATCATTATTAGAGCATTGTCCCATGTGAGGAAAGGCTAAATCAATAAAGCCCCTCCACAAAAAAGAAAAAAAAAAGAAAGGCCAAAGAAAAAAGAAAGGCCAAAAAAAAAGAAAAAAAAAAGAAAAAAAGGGAAAAGAAAAAGGGACAATTGCTACTATCTTTTTCCACACTTGTGCTTCAAAGTAGCACCATGTTCTTCATGATAGAGAGTCTCATGTTTAGTCACTTTCATATACTAGTGGGAATTTTCATTATAGAACTTGGCTTGTATATTCCAACGATGGGCTTCCTCAAATGCCCTAGGTCTTCGTGAGCAAGCAAGTTGGATGCACCTAGTTTCTTTTGAGCTTTCATACATATTTAGCTCTAGTGCATCTGTTGCATGGCAATCCCTACTCACTCACAGCGATATCTATTGATGGGCATCTCCATAGCCCGTTGATACGCCTAGTCGATGTGATACTAACTCCCTCCTTTTTGTCTTCTCCACAACCACCTCTCTATTCCACCCATAGTGCTATGTTCATTGCTCATGCTCATGTATTGCATGAAGGTTGAAAGGTTTGAAAGAATAGAGTATGAAAACAAGTGCTTGGCTGAAATCAGGGTTGTGCATGATATGAATATTTTGTGCGATGAAGAGGGAGCATAGCCAGACTATATGATTTTGTAGGGATAACTTTTTTTAGCCATAGTATTTTGAGAAGACATGATTGCTTTGTTAGTATGCTTGAAGTATTATTATTTCTTATATCAATATAGACTTTTGTCTTGAGTCTTTCAGATCTGAACATTCATGCCACAATTAAGAGAATTACATTGAAAAGCTATGTTGGTTAGCATTCCACATCAAAAATTATGTTATTATCATTTACCTACTTGAGGATGAGCAGGAATTAAGCTTGGTGATGCCTGATACGTCTCCAACGTATCTATAATTTTTTATTGTTCCATGCTATTATTTATGATGTTCTGGATGTTTAATGGGCTTTGTCATACACTTTTATATTATTTTTGGGACTAACCTAATAACCCAAAGGCCCAGTCCATATTGCTGTTTTTTGCCTGTTTCAGGGTTTTGCAGAAAAGGGATATCAAACGGAGTCCAAACGGAATGAAACCTTCAGGAGGGATATTTTTGGAAAACATCACACACGGGAGACTTGAGAACCACAAAGTAGGGGGCACGTGGTACCCACGAGGGTGGGGGCGCGCCCCCTGGCTCGTGGGTCCCACGTAAGGCCCCCGGTGCCCTCCTTCCTCCTATATACGCCTACGTACCCCGAAACCATCAGAGCAACAGAGAAAACCCTAGTTCCACCGCTGTAACCTTCTGTTCCCGTGAGATCCCATCTTGGGGCCTGTTCCGGAGCTCCGCCGGAGGGGGGATCTACCACGGAGCGCTTCTACATCATCATCATCGCCTCATCATGAGTTGTGAGTAGTTTACCACAGACCTTCGGGTCCATAGATAGTATCTAGATGGCTTCTTCTCTCTCTCTGGATCTCAATACAAAGTTCTCCTCGGTCTTTGAGGAGATTGATACGTCCAAAACGTATCTATAATTTTTGCTTGCTCCATGCCCTTTTTGTGTGATATTGCTATGATATTTATGCACTTCCATACACTTTTTGATCATATTTGGACTAACCTACTAATGGTTGCAAAAGTGCACAATGTTCTTGTTTTACACTTTATTGTGTAGGAATTACTTGGAAATTGACAAAAACGCAAAAGGAGTCGTATTGGAGTAGGACTCTGACTTTCCTGAAATCTGTCTGAGAACGTTTTTTAAAGATGGTCACGTTCCGGCCCGAAGACGACGTCAAACAGAAAAAGTCTAGTTCCAAAAGTTGTGGGGAATTTCGAGGCGATGCTTCTGGATATAAAATTCGTCCAAATCGGAGTCCGGACGGCCGAGTAAAGCCCGTTTTATTGAGGCCCAAAATCTGATGACGGGAATCCGAGAGTCTATATAAAGAGAGGAAACCTAGGTCACCAAGGGCGACGAATTTTCCTCCTCCCGAGCCGCCGTCTTGGAGGGGAGGACCAGCACCATTGCAACACCATTCACAAGGAAGAAGGGGGGCGAAGGAGCCGCTGCCCCCTAGGGCCGCCGCCGCCCCGAGGGCCGCCGCCGCCCCCTAGGGCCGCTGCCGCTGCCTCCGTGGCTGCCGCCGACCGTCTCCTCCTCGCGGGGCTGCACCTCTCCATCAACACCATCATCAACCTCCTCCTCACCATGTCCATGTGTGAGTAGTCTTCTCCGGGGCCAAGGGATCGTACGTGTAGCTATGTGGTTATCTCTCTCTCCCATGATGTGATCTTCGTTGTGATCATAGGCTATGTTAATCTAGGGTGATCCCATGATATTTCCCCTTCCTCTATGTATTGGATTGATGTACTCACTTGTCTTTATCTAGTATAATCCCCGAGACCAAGGTGACAGCGGTCTATTGGACATGGATTAGAAAAATATTTTCATGAGTGATTTCCTCTCTTGTGTGTTGATTGAAGATTGAGAGTCTCTTGGTGCTTGTCTTTGACTATCCTTTAGATATGTTGTGGTGATTGTGGGACTCTCTTTGGATGGCCGCGGTGACATTGGGAAATCCTTAGATTGAGAACTACGAACTTTGAGGTGTGCTTTTGTAGCCCTACATAATTCTCGTCCTCTCTTGACCACGAAGGAATGACCTCCGGGTGCGTCTCCATTGCATGTTTTATGGGAAATATCATGTGATTCGATTATGTTAATGTTGTTGGGAGCTGCCACTAGTGAAAGTATGATCCCTAGGCCTTGTTTCCACCATTGCAATACCATTTGTGCTCACGTTTACCACTTGTTGCTTGCTGCACTTTTTATTACAGATTTATATTACTTTGTTTTGCCATCCATATCACTTGCCATTTAACATCTCTTCGCCGAACTAGTGCACCTATACGACTCCTAGTTGTATTAGGTGTGTTGGGGACACAAGAGACTTCTTGTATCTTAGTTGCAGGGTTGCTTGAGAGAGACCATCTTCAACCTCTACTTTCCTGAGTTCGATAAACCTTAGGTCATCCACTTGAGGGAAATTGCTGCTGTCCTACAAACCTCTGCGCTTGGAGGCCCAACATAGTCTACAAGAGTAGAAGCGTGTGTAGACATCAGAGATCTATTCGATGTAATCTCTTTTTGCGGTGTGTTGGTCAAGATCCGATGAATTGTGTGTTTATGATCAAGATTATCTATGAGAAATATTTGGTTCTTCTCTGAACTCTTTACGTATGATTATAATATCCTTGCAAGTCTCTTCGAATTATTGGTTTGGTTTGGCCTACTAGATCTATAGTTCTTGCAATGAGAGAAGTGCTTGGCTTTGGGTTCAATGTTGTGGTGTCCTTTCCCAATGACAGTAGGGGCAGCAAGGCACGTATTGTATTGTTGCCATCAAGGATAAAAAGATGGGGTTTATATCATATTGCTTGAGTTTATCCCTCTTCATCATGTCATCTTGCTTAAGGCGTTACTCTGTTCTTATGAACTCAATACACTAGATGCATGCTGGATAGCGGTCGATGTGTGGAGTAATAGTAGTAGATGCAGAATCGTTTCGGTCTACTTGTCTCGGATGTGATGCTTATATATAATGATCATGCCTAGATAGTCTCATAATTATTCGCTTTTCTATCAATTGCTCGACAGTAATTTGATTACCCGCCGTAGAATATCGCTATCATGAGAGAAGCCACTAGAGAACACTATGGCCCTCGTGTCTATTCTCAACATATCAATCTACACCTACTTTACTTTTTCCGCTTTTAATATCTGTTCTTATATCCAAAAATACCAAAAATATAAACTATCATCTCTATCAGATCTCACTTTCGTAAGTGACCGTAAAGGGATTGACAACCCTTTATCGCGTTGGCTGCGAAGTTCTTATTTGTTTGCATAGGTGCGAGGGACTCGCGCGTGGTCTCCTACTGGATTGATATCTTGGTTCTCAAAAACTGAGGGAAATACTTATGCTACTGTGCTGCATCTCCCTTTCCTCTTCGAGGGAATACAACGCAAGCTCAAGAAGTAGCAATTCTCAGGTGTGTCAGCTACAGGTTCACTAGAAGCATGCAAAGTTCTATCATTTTTTTTCTTTTTAGAAGAACTTGGTGCATCTAAATTGGATCTCTGAGAATCTTGCTCAATTCTCTTAGGATGGCCCTCAGGATACAGAGGTTTCTGAGTCATTTTACCACCTCTAGTAGCAACTTCAACATCATAGTCATTATTCTTACTATTTAATTCACTGAGCAAATCATTCTGAGCTTTAAGTACTTGTTCTACTTGAGTGGTAACCATAGAAGCATGTTTGCTAATGAGTTTCAATTCACCTTTAACTCTAGACATATAATCACTCAAGTGTTCAATCATATAAGCATTACGTTGCAATTGTCTACCAACATAAGCATTGAAGTTTTCTTGTTTCACAATGAAATTTTCAAACTTATCTAAGCATTGGCTAGCAGACTTATAACAAGGAATATCACCTTCATCAAATCTATAAAGATAATTTACCTTTACTACTTGTGTCGGGTTATCAAGACCATGTATTTTCTTCAATTGGTGGTAAATTCTTAACATCTTCAGCTTTAATACCCTTTTCTTTCATAGATTTCTTTGCCTCTTGCATATCTTCTCGTTAGTGCTTGTTCTGTTGCGATCGTGAGGATTCGTTCGTCTACTCGTTGTTCGTCTTCAAGGCTTCTTCTTCGTCTTCTTCACGGATCAATTCTTCTTCCTTGCGGGATCTCAGGCAAGATGACCATACCCTTGGATACCTTTACTATCATTGCCATGCTAAGTTGTCTCGATGCTATCGTTACATGTCGCGCTACCCATCATTATTGTCAGCCTCTCCTTGTTGCCATGAAACCTCTAACCTTTGACACATTCCTAGCAAACCATTGTTTGGCAATGTTACCCGCTTGCTCAGCCCCTCTTATAGTGTTGTTAGTTGCAGGTGAATATGAAGATCGTTCCATGTTGGAACTTGTTGTTGGAATATCACAATATCTATTATTATTATTATTAACACACCTATATACTGGGCATGGGTGGAAGGCTTGGCCTTTTGCTCGGTGTTTTGTTCCACTCATGCCACCTTAGGAGCCGATAAACCGGCATTATGTTCCTTGATTTTGCGTTCCTTACACGATTGGGTATATGGGGACCCCTTGACACTTCGTCTTTGAATAAAACTCCTCCAGCAAGGCCCAACATTGGTTTTAATTTGCCTCATAATAACAACTTAATTAATTAATTAAATTTGCATAGGGGGTCGCGTCCTCGAGTATTCTATCTACATAGGAGGGGGGGGGCAGTGCTGATGGTGTTGGTCCCAAACAGGGGGGACTGCGGGGCCACCTCGGGGAAACTCAAGGGCTGGCTCTCGTAGGCTCACCTATCCGGACGTGGCCTGAGACGAGATACGCGCGACTACTATCAGGGTGTCGGCACGCCGAGAGGTCTTGCTGGACTTGTTTTACCATTGTCAAAATGTCATGTGCATCGGGATACCGAGCCTGATCGGATTTCCCTAAGATAAGGGGTAATAATTATTATTACTTCAGCTGATCGTGAGAGCTTGTGATGGGCTAAGTTGGGACACCCCTGCAAGGTTATGATCTTTCGAAAGCCGTGCCCGTGGTTATGTGGCAGATTGGAATTTGTTAATGTCCGGTTGTAGAAAACTTGACAGAGGATCCGAAGTAAAACACACAACTGTGTGAGTAACCGTGACTGTCTCTTTTCACTTTGAGAAGAGAACACGGTGGGGTTATGCTTGACTCGTAAGTAGTTCAGGATCTTTAGCGATCATTACTAGTTTGCGACCGTTTGTGTAGATGCTCATCTTATTCTTGTACTCGTAAGTTAGCCACCATATATATTGCTTAGTCGCTGCTGCCACCTCACCACTTTACCTCTTCCTACCCATTAAGCTTTGGTAGTCTTGTTACCCATGGTTATGGGATTGCTGAGTCATCGTGGCTCACAGATACTACAACAACAGTTGCAGGTGCAGGTTTCCGATGTCTTGACGTGAGAGCGATGATCGTTGTGTTGGAGTTCTTTCTTCTTCTTCTTCTTCTTCAGTCTTGGGTTTGGTTCCGGGTCGACAGCCTGGGATAGCAGATGGATGTCTTTGTGCTTTTCATGTTTGCATCCGTAGTCGGATGCCTTGTCTTGGTGTTGTTGTATTCATCTGACTTGTATGTATTGTTGTATTCCCCATGTATGTATGTAATGGTACGATGTAATGATATCCATCTTGCTAAGCGCCCGAAATGCGATTGTGCCCCAATCACGTAAGTGTCACGTGATCGGGATAGAATCGCATCTTGGGCCTGACATGTTATTAGCAGAAATGTTATCTTTAATGGATCTGCTATGTTACATGATGTTACATCTACTAGTGTTCCTGTTGAGAGTGAACAACAGGCTACTATTCAGCATCCTACTGTTCAGGTGGAGCATGTTATTGATTCAGGTGATACATCCGGTAATGAAAATGTTGATGCACATGATGAACCCGTCGTTGATGATGAACATGTCACTCCCACTCCAAATCAGCCTATTGTTCCACCCGGTTGGAATCTTGCACGTGACAAAGTTAGGCGGGGTATTGATAAACCTAAAAGGTTAATTGAAGAGTGCAATGTTGTTTCTTTTTCTTTATCTGTTGCAGAAGAAATTGAAGGTAATGCTGAGCCTTCTTCATATTCTGAGGCTATTATTTGTGGTGATAGTAATAAGTGGATGACCGCTATGCATGATGAGATGGAATCACTCGAAAAGAATGGCACTTAGGATTTAGTAAGATTACCTAGAGAGAGAAAACCTATTCGTTGCAAGTGGGTTTTCAAGAGGAAAGAAGGTGTTTCTCCTAATGATGAGACAAGATATAAAGCAAGGTTAGTTGCTAAAGGTTATAGCCAGATTTCAGGTATTGACTATAACGAAGTCTTTTCTCCTATTGTGAAGCATAGCTCTATTCGCACTTTACTCAGTATTGTTGCCAAGCATGATTTTGAGCTTGAACAATTGGATGTTAAAACTGCATTCTTACATGGAGAATTAGAAGAGGATATTTATATGGAACAACCTGAAGGTTTTGTTATTCCTCGAAAAGAAAAGCTTGTCTGCAAGTTAAAGAAATCTCTTTATGGATTGAAGCAATCCCCTAGACGGTGGTACAAGAGATTTGACACATTTGTACTCTCTCAAGGTTTCAAAAGGTCTAATTATGATAGTTGTGTTTATTTGAAAACTGTCAAAGGTTCAACTATTTATTTGCTCCTTTATGTTCATGATATGCTAATTGCTGCAAAGAGTATGTCAGATATTAATGAACTAAAGAAGCAATTGAGTAATGAATTTGAGATGAAGGATTTGGGTATAGCAAAGAAAATTCTTGGCATGGAAATATCCAGAGATAGACCATCTGGAAAAGTATATCTAAGTCAAAGAGGATATATTGATAAAGTTCTTCGTCGTTTTAATATGCATAATGCCAAGCCAGTAAGTACTCCGTTAGCTGCACACTTCAAATTATCATTAGCTTTATGTCCTAAGTCAGATGCAAATACTGAGTACATGTCTAGAGTTCCCTATTCGAGTGCAGTTGGTTCACTTATGTACGCCATGGTTTGTTCCCGTCCAGATTTATCATATGCATTGAGTGTTGTCAGTAGATACATGGCTAATCCTGGAAAAGAGCATTGGAAAGCAGTTCAGTGGATTTTCAGACACCTGCGAGGTACTTCTAATGCTTATTTACATTTTGGGAAAACTAGAGATGGACTTGTTGGTTTTGTTGATTCTTATTTTGCTGGTGATTTGGATAAGAGAAGATCGCTCACAGGTTATGTTTTCACCATTGGTGATTGTGCTGTGAGTTGGAGAGCAACTTTGCAGTCAATTGTGACTTGTTCCATTACTGATGCCGAGATATAGCTATTTCCGAGGCATGCAAAGAAGCTATCTGGTTGAAAGGTTTATACACTGAGCTTTGTGGAGATTCATCTTGCCCTACCGTATTTAGTGACAGTCAAAGTGCTATATATCTTAGAAAGAATCCAATGTATCATGAGAGAACAAAGCACATTGATGTCAGATTTCATTATATTCGAGATGTTGTTGCTGAAGGTGATTTGAAGGTATGCAAGATAAATACTCATGATAATCCAGCTGATATGATGACAAAGCCAGTTCCGATCAATAAGTTTGAGCTTTGCTCAGGCTTAGTTGGTATTTCGCACTAGTCCTATGGACTTTGACGCATAAGGTGTTTATACTGATTTGGATGGAGTTATTTACTTTATTTCGACTACCGGAGGGATTTTGGCTCAAGGTGGAGATTGTTAAATTATCATCCAAATTCTACCGTATTGGACTAGACGTAGTACACACGGTGTGGACCTTTGCGTTGGTGCCAACACGTACGAGTACAACTCGTTTACTTGTCCTCCAAGGACTCTCATGTATTGCCCTCATATATACTTCATCTAGTCGCACCTAAGACGTCATGTCGTCTCGTGCTTGTAATACTCCTCCTCATAGTGATTGCGCCTTTGTGCGTCCGTGGTTTTCTCCCGCAAGGGTTTTCACGTTAAATATGTGTCTCTCGTGTCTCATTTATTTTTCGTTATTATCTAACATGTACTGTGCATACCCTTAATTGCTGCGCAAAACTTTAGAGGACAGACGTTGTTGCTCTTCATCGGTCTGAAAAACTGCCAAGTGCTAGCAGTGCAGCAAGCTGAGTTTTGCGTGAGAAGAGCGGCGGCTACCTGCAAGCTTAGCTCACCCTCTGCGCAGCGGCGGCCGACCTCTTGGCCCGCTTGGCCTGGTGGATCTTGGCATAGACCCGCCTGGTCCTGAGGCTGAGCAGCACGTCGAGGCCGAAGCCGACGACGCAGGTGGCGGCCATCACCACGAAGACGAGGCGGTAGCAGTGCACGCCGGAGCAGGTGTTGCCGCCGCCGGGCACCTTGGTGGCCTCCGCGTCGTAGAGCAGCCCCGCCAGGAGGCCCGAGAAGAGGAAGGAGCCGAGCGGCAAGTTGAGGATGAGGATGTTGTAGATGAGGCCGTAGTACTTGAGGCCGAACAGCTCCGACGCCGTGGGCACGGTCACCGCCAGCCGCACGCCGTAGCAGACGCCGACCACCACCGAGCCCACGAAGAGGGACCCCGGCATGCCGAACGCCATCACCACGTACCCCGCGCACATGAGCACCTGTGACGCCGCGTTCCACACCGGACGCGGCAGCGCCCTCGTCCTGGAAAAATTCAGTCATGTTTCACAACGTTGAGATTAATTTTTTTCGAAACAGAAATGAAGAGATTAATTTTTTTTTTCGGAACGGAAAGTACATAATGATGATCGAAAAGCGAGCAATAACAATAGCAATCTGAGTTCTATGCACATATTGATTGACAGTGATCGATGTTCCCAATATTTCTATGCATGATTGAGAAACAAGAAAATCAGTCAGTGGTCGTTGTTTCACAACGTTAGACATTGTCACAAAATGGTATGAACAGATTACTAGTTGCAAAAATCATCCTCATTTACATAATGATCGACTTGGGCAGTACTACCACATCATTAGTGATCAAAAAATAACGATTGTTCATACTACTAGCAATCTGAAATCCACGAGTTCCTTTCAGAATGTGACACACTGATTAAAGATCATGCGCTCTTGTTTTTGTCCAACCGGGCTAACACCTCCCACTAATAAAAACGTAAGTCTAGCAATTTTGATTGTATAGTAGCAAGTTGAGGCACGATTCATGCGATCTTACTGCTGATGAAAAACCAGCACCTACTACTGAACTGAACCCATATGAAACAAACAGAATTGGCCATAGCGCTATCCAGGCGCCGGCGCCCCCATTCATCCCAGATCTCTTGTGCACTTCTCACACGACCGAGGCCGCACATTATTTCATCTGAAAGCAAAAGTTACGAGATCTCTGCGCCGTCCATGCGTGTATTGTTTTTTAATTTGTTTGATTTTTGACCAAGAACGTTCACGTTCGATTCAATTGTGAGCAAGCTAGATCACCACGGAGGTCGTACTACTACCAGCACGGAGCGGAATTAATGGCGATTGATAATAGCGAGTAAAAGAGGAGGAGTATCGTACTTGATGAAGTGCTCGGAGATGATGCCGGAGCCGAGGCGGCCGAAGAAGCCCCAGATGCTGGTCATGGAGACGAAGAGGGACACGTTGGTGTGGCCCATGGCCTTGCCCATCTGCCCCAGGTTGTTCATCACCGCCAGCCCCGTGCCCACGCCCATCAGGAACGACGAGAAGAGCAGCCAGAAGTCCACCGACGCCAGCGCCTCCGCGATCGTGTGCTCCTCGCCCAGCCGCGACCGCTCACCGGGACCACGCGCCTCCTCCTCCGCCTCGCCGTTGCCCTGCTGCTGCGTCGCCGCCGCCGCGGTCGCCTCCGCGATCGTGTGCTCCTCGCCCAGCCGCGGCCGCTCACCGGGACCACGCGCCTCCTCCTCCGCTTCGCCGTTGCCCTGCTGCTGCGTCGCCGCCGCCGCGGGCGCCTCCGCGATCGTGTGCTCCTCATCCAGCCGCGGCCGCTCACCGGGACCACGCGCCTCCTCCTCCGCCTCGCCGTTGCCCTGCTGCTGCGTCGCCGCCGCCGCCGTCGCGTCCGCGATCGTGTGCTCCTCGCCCAGCCGCGGCCGCTCACCGGGACCACGCGCCTCCTCCTCCGCCTCGCCGTTGCCCTGCTGCTGCATCGCCGCCGCCGCGGGCGCCTCCTTGGCGTCTAGCAGCACGGGGGCGGCCGCGTCCTCGGCGTCGGCGTTGGCCGCCTTGCGGGACTTCATCCAGGACGTCCAGGCCACGTACGCGGGCACGGCGACGGGGGCGGCGACGAGCACCATCAGCACGGCGAAGAAGGCGGTGGAGACGAGCCCCCCGCGGCCGCTGAAGCCGCTGAGGTCGGCCGCCAGGAGGTAGAGAGCGATGGCGACCGCGAGCGTGCTGATGGCCGCGAACCCGCGCGCGTCGGCCTCGTCCCCGCCCGAGTCGGCGCTGGAGACGCGGCCCTCGCGGAGTAACACCATGGCGACGGCGCAGACGGCGGCGGGCACGACGGCGAGCATGACGAGGAAGGAGGCCGGGTCGTTGGCGAAGAGCGCAGAGCAGACGTCGGTGAAGATGGCGGTGCTGAGCCCCACGTAGCCCTTGAGCACCCCCGAGACGGGGCCCCTGCTGCCCCGGAAGTTGCGGATGCAGGTGACGAGCACGGCGGTGTTCATCCAGGTGGTGGAGTTGCCGCCGAGGCAGAGGCAGACGCACATCTGCCAGTAGGGCAGCGGCGCGACGGTCTTGGAGACGACGAGCCACTGCGCGCCGTAGCCGAGGAAGCCCTCGAGGGAGCCGATGGCGAGGAGGAGCCAGGTGGGGACGCGGTCGGAGGCGAGCCCGGCGAGCAGGCCGAAGGCCTTGCCGACGTCCTTGGCGACGGAGAGGCCGTTGAGCTGCAGCTGGGTGAGGCCCATGAGCGTCTTGATGGAGTCGGAGTAGTTGGAGAAGGTGTAGTTGTTGCCCGAGATGCACTGCACCCACACCGCCGCCACCAGCCCCAGCCACCGCCCCCACGCCGTCCCCGCCATCGCGTCCAGCGCCGTCGACACCATCGCCGCCGCCCAGCGGGGTCTCGAGCCTACTACCTACTACTGCTCCTCTACACTGTTTGCTTTGGCCTCGTCTCGTCTGGGTGGCTGACTCGGGGCGCGGGCGGGAGGCGGTATGTGGGAGGGAGGGCGGGAGCGGGGCGGGGTTTTTCGCCTGGGAGGTCACGCTAAGATGGGGGGTTTAGCGAGGAAGATGGGCTGAGATTTTATACCTTCGGGCTCTTGTGGGCTTGTGGCCTTGGGGAGAAGGCGGGACCTGGGACATGGTCGCACTGACGGCGGTAATTTCTGTGGATTTCGTTTGGCCCTTTCCGGAGTGAACTGACAGTCAATCACGGCGACTATGGCACGGAATCATTACGGCGGGACTTGGTATTTTTTCCCTTGTTAATTTTTTTGACGGGATTTCCCCTTGTTAATTAATTTATGATGGTGACGTAAACTACTGCCGTTTTCTTTCACCTAGTTTGTTGTAATGCTGTTTCATCAGTTTCTCTGGTTGTTGTTGGCACGGCGGGGGTGACGTGCACGCAATTTCTAGCGTACGTACATGAATGACTAGATCGGGTCTGCGCATTGGCGCGAGGGTGCCGATCACAACGTTTTGACAAAGCCTGTAGCAAACTGAAGAACTACATGATATGGGCTCAGCTCATTTGAATTTTTTGTAATTTTATCTATTCTGTCTGACTTATAAAGGAGTAGCCGTCAGTTGTATTTGTTCTAGTGCCTACAGTTTGCAGAGAGAAGAACATGTTTTGCCTAATATCATGGTCGCCAACATGTTTTGCCTAATATCATGGACAGGCGACCGTAGGCAGGTAATTAACTTAAATACATTGTCGAAGAACTGCAAAAGTATACACCGTAGATTATACTTGTACATAAGACGTGTGCAAACACATGCAACACGCCATCTACATGATCAGGCGATGGTCTATGTAACCATAATACAAAACATCAAACGATCGTCACATACTGATACAGTAACTTCAAAGTGCCTGATACAAACCATAATTAAGAACGCTACATGACTAGTTATAACGATTGAGGCGGCATGAAACGGCCATTCCATTGCACTGCTTGATCCAATCGGACTTAACTTCTATAAGTGCCAAATACAAGTCTTTTGATCAGAGCATATCAAAATATTGAAGATACACTATGGTTTTTAAAATACCTTTTCACTCTTCGCGGACGCGCTTGCGTTTTCCAAATAATTATTTTCGAACATTGCACACAACACGTTTCCTAGCTTGCTTGTTGTCCAACAGTATAAAGCATGGTTCACTGTCTTGATACGCGAGACAATTAGATCACAACCCATGTAAAGTTTGTTTACTGTACCTTGTCATGGTTAACTTCGGAGGAGGGGTCGTCTGCTGTTCACATGTGCCCGGGGAAGGCGTCATCTGCTGTTCAGATGTGCCTGGAGTAGGTGTCGTCTGCTATTCGTATGTGATTGGAGAAGGCGTCACCTGCTGTTTGGTTGTGCCCTGCGCAATGTAAGAATATAATAATATCAGCATGAATTCATTGATGCGCTTAAAAAAGCAATAAGATGTGAGTACATGAGTGATAGTCGGGCAAGCAATAAGATGCATATGAACTTGATCGAATCTTAAAAAAAGCAATAAGGTGCGAGTCCATGAGTGATAGTCGGGCAAACAACATACACCATGTTATCTAGCACTAGTAAAAAAGTCCCATTAATCCGGTTTATAAGGCCCATTTGTCCCGGTTCGGGGACCGGGATTAATGAGTCGGTACTAAAGCCCAATACCTTTAGTCCCGGTTCTTATACCAACCGGGATAGATGGGGCTTCATGTGGCCGCTGTGGCTTGCCTAGGCAGGGGGGCCTTTTGTCCCGGTTGGTAGCACCAACCGGGACCAATAAGCGTCCACGCGTCAACAGTTCAGGGGGTAGGGGTTTTGTTTTTTTTCAGAAGAGGGAGGGGGGTTGGGAGATTTTGTAGGGTTAATTTAGGGGTTTCATATATTGTGTTAGCTAGCTAATAGAGAGAAGTGTATTCTTTTATCTCCGTGCTTGGTCGACGCTACGTACTATACGTATAGAGAGGACTCGACACGCTAGCTAGTAAGCAAATGAAGAAAACCATTAAGTACAGAAGATCGTCATGAACATATACAGAGAGAAGTGATCGACCTCTCCTTCTCCGAGAGATTGGTCGAACAACAAGTATTCGTATATCTATCCGACACTACTGGCTATATATATATATATATATATATATATATATATATATATATATATATATATATATATAATGTGTAAGATCACTTACAATACCCTAACATCTGAACTCAAGTTGCACATGGTATTCTTCGGCTTTATTGATGACGTGGTCAAGAAAGAATCCCGCCAATTCCTCTTGAATTGCTCATATGTGATCTTGTGGTAGGAGTTCATCCCGCATCTGCCGCATCTAATTTGAAGAAGGGGGTCAATACATATATATATGAATGAAACTCAACGGAAATGATGGTAATAAAATAAAATTGTGAATATTTTTCCTTACGCACTTCATATCGTGTCTTCTAGAGTAGCCCCGCCTATTCTTGGTCGTCGCGTTGTAGATGAACTCGCAGACGTAGTATCCACCGTAATTATTTCTGGCTTCCTGCCACAAGCACTTTACGAGAAATAAAGATCAATCAAACCGATAATGAAGCATTATAAATGACATTGATGAAAGTAGCTAGAATCAACAGGAGATGCGTGGAACTAGCTAGCTACTAGTACTTACTTTCGGGTATTTCCATCGCAGATTCCGCGCCAGTCCCGGAACTTGTGCGGTGAATACTTTCCAAACCCTGCAAGATAAAGAAAACAATTAATTTATATCAAGAAATGAACAAAGTTGCTGATATTGTGGGATAATGATCGATTGAACTTACTTGTCGAGCATTTTAGACATGTCCGCATAGTCCCCGGGATTTTTTCGTCTCGAGTCTAAGACGGTTACTAGCCCCTGCTCAAGCTTAATCTCTAGGAGAATATAGTGGAACCTGCGCACGCATGCATAACTCATCAATTACATTAATTACTATAACCTCGAGTAATAATTAAGGGAAACCGAATATGCACAAGATAGTAACACTCACTTGAAGTTGTAAGGAAATAGTATTGTATCTTTGTTTTGATTTATTACCAACGATCGTAGCAAGTTGGCCTTGGTTTCTTTGGCATGAAAGGTAACCGTATACTCCCTCCGTCCAGTGAAAAGTGTACGTTTAGCTTCAAAATTTGTCCACAAAAGAGTGTATTTCTAACTTCCCAATGCACATTAAAGTACTTCTCTCTCATCACACGATAATCAAGACCAATAACAATCTACACATGGTCTTCTTAATTTTTACATGCACTTAGCTCATTGGGGGTTGGGTAATTAAATAGGAGAGAGATGATGGCTTGCACCTTTCCAATGCATTTTTTACTTGACTCCATAATTTGTCCTAAAATCTCTAGATGCACACTTTTCACCGGACGGAGGGAGTATTCATCTATGAGATTTGTGATAATGAACCCAATATCATAGATTTCAGCTTTTCTGCATTCGACGTTCTTCAATCTGCATAATATAATGAGGATAATTATATATACATGCAATGAAAGAGCTGAGCTATATATAGGGACTTAATGACAGAAGTAGTACTTACAGACAGTAGCAAGTGACCGTTAATTTATCGAGGGCCTTTTGATTGAAAAACTGGAAGAACTCCTCAAATGGAACAGACAACATCTCAATTCCAACGAGGTCGTGCTCCTCTTTAACTTTCAACGTCAAAGTATCATTCCCAGACTCTCTGTAGGTTTCCATGTACCAATCATGGAATCTTCGCATCATCGTTGTTAGAGTAGTTCCATCTTTGACGAGAGGCTTCCTGTAGTGGTATCTGAATTCGTCCACATATATTATATCAAAATGTGCATCGTCGTCGTGCATGTAATCTGCAGGATTGGTACCGGGCAAGATCCCGGATGATTAGCGACAATGTTGCTGGGCACCTTGAGCGGGGGGGCACGATTGGTTCGCTTGTTCGCCGAGCTGGGGATTTTTTTCCCACTTCTTCGTTCTGCTAACCTTCGATCACTACAAGTACTTCCCGACCGCTCCGCTTTGATATATGACATTTCAATAATGCGCTCACAGTTGGTTTTCGGCGGAGATGGTGGTGGTGTCTTCAGGGCATCGATAATGCACTTCGCTTTCACCGGATCTATCTTCTCCTCCGGAGGTGGAGGTTTCTTTGCAAAAAAGTACTTCACTTCGGCTTTAGAGATCTTCGCGTTTTCCTCGTCGGTCCTCTCATATGGTAACTTCTCTAAAGGCTTGAGAGATGGACCGAATCTGTATTGCCTCCTGCCTCTGGTTGTACTGCTAGACGCCGGAGCAGCCGGAGCGGCTGCGGCTGTCTTCTTTTGTTTCTTACGAGGCGGAGAAGGAGGCGGAGTGCTAAGACGCACAGGAGCAGCCGGAGCAGCGGCATCTCTCTTCCCGCCTTGCTGACGAGGTGGAGGAGGAGGCGGGCTGCTCAGACGCGATGGCGCAGGCGGAGTGCCGCCACGCGCCTGAGCAGCCGGAGAAGGAGGCGGAGTGCCCTGATCACTCGCCGGAGGAGGAGGCGGAGTGCCCTGACTCGCCGGAGGAGGAGGAGGAGGCAGAGGTGTCCAGTTCGGAAGGTTAATGAGCTCCTTCCACCATACGCATGGATTCTTCAGAGAAGAACCCAGCCCAGTCTCCCCTTCACTGGTAGGGTAGTCAAGCTCGAGCTCCTCAAATCCCTCCGTTATTTCATCCACCATCACCCTAGCATATGCTTCTGGAATCAGACGACAGTGAAAAGTTGCACCGGGTTCAGGAGGTGCAACAGAGCCGACAGCCGCCATGACTTTGAATTGCTGCCATTGCATCATAAGGTGGTGCTACTTCTTGAGCTTGCATTGTATTCCCTTGAAGAGGAAAGGGTGATGCAGCAGAGTAGCGTAAGTATTTCCCTCAGTTTTTGAGAACCAATGTATCAATCCAGTAGGAGACCACGCGCGAGTCCCTCGCACCTGCACAAACAAATAAGAACTTCGCAGCCAACGCGATAAGGGGTTGTCAATCGCTTTACGGTCACTTACGAAAGTGAGATCTGATAGATAGGATAGTATAATATTTTTGGTATAAGAACAGAAAGTAAATAAAGTAAATAAACAATGACAGCAGAAATTGAAGGAAAGTAATATGATAAAGATAGACCCGGGGGCCATGATGACCCACAACCGTAAGGGATCTATTGCAGCGTTTTCGATAAGTAAGAGTGTCGAACCCAACGAGGAGCAGAAAGTATTGATAAGCGATTCTGAGCAAGAAATTACTGCAAGCACTGAAAGATAACTTTTAGGGGTTTTCTCGATATAAGCAACAGGAAAGTAAAAGCAAGCAATGTAAAAGGCACTGAGAGTAACAAGTGGCCCAATCCTTTCTTAGCAAAGGAGAGGCCTAGCAACTGAACTTATAAAGACTAAAGCGTTCCTGAGGACACACGGGAGAAGTAGTCGTGTGCTTTCGCCATATTCCGTATCGATACTATGTTATGTGTTGATAAGTGTTGAGTGGATGGATCTATGCTAGTACACTCTCTAGACTAAGATGAGTGCACTCTTATGATTAAACACCTTACAAGCATCCGCAAATACAAGATAGAATTTAAGGCAAAAGCCTAACCATAATAATACAATCGAGGATCCATTGTTCCCTTATGCAAAAGCGTGCGAACTGGGGTTCAGGTTTCTGTCACTCCGGCAACCCACCGTAAGCATTCTTTGTACACAATGTATTCTCCTAGGTCCTTAATAAGGCGAAGTGTTGAGTGTTCGACTCACACAACACCACTAGTAGAATGACAACACAACTTAAGTATCAAACAACACATATTACTTCAACAGCATATGGCTACTAACAACAAGACTTTCCCCATGTCCTCAAGAACTAAAGTAACTACTCACGAGACATAAAAGAGATCATGATCAGTGGAGATAAATGGGTGATAAATAATCTGGACATAATAATATTTCTCCAACAAAACTCAATAGCATTCACCACAAAGTAGTAATCAACACCGATGGAGTAGAGAGGATAGATAGTACGAGTTACAACACAAGTTGCAATTGCGAGATGAGATTTGGATGAAGATGGAGATGGTGCTGGTGTTGGGGATGATGTTGATGATGATCTCGATGATGCCCGTGACGATGGTGATGACGATGGCGACGATCTCCCCTTCCGGGAGGTGATCTCCCCGGCGGAATCTGCCCACCGGAGATGGCTTTTTCTTCTCTGTAGGTTTCCGCCACGGAGCGGCGGCGGAACTCCGTAAAAACTCTCGTTTTTAGGGTTTTTGGATAACGGAGAGTATATATGCAAAAGGGGGCGACCAGAGGTGGGCCAGGGGCTCCAGGCGCCCCCCCGGCGCGGCCAGGGGGGGGGCGCGCCCCCATGGCGCCTGGGCACCCTGTGGCCCCCTCCGGTTGCCCTTTCGCATGTCTTCGTGATTCGTCTGAAAAATATCTCCCGTCAATTTTCAGGTAATTTGGAGGTATTCTTCTTCAGCAACTCAGCGTCCACTTTTTACCGCTGAATCCTGCGTCTGCTGCTTCGGCATCGGAAAGTTGCAAACTGTGTAAAATAGACCAAAACAACATAAGAACATCATCGTAACGTGAAATATATCAATGAATAAGGATGAATTATGATACAAAATAGTGATGCATTTTGGACGTATCAACACCCCCAAGCTTAGACCTCGCTTGTCCCCAAGCGAATACTGAGCTCGGTAAATCTGTCCACAAGTTTAGAGAGTGAAGTGTCGATAAATAGAATACAGACAAGAAGCATCACAGTTTCTTCACCAACTCAAATATCTTCAACAGCAATCTTCAACTCATAAGGCCCTTATAAAAGAGTAGTAACACTTATGTTCGGAAGTAGGGCTAAGGAAACTCATTGAATCATGGCAAACATGTCCTTTGGTCAAAGAACAACTAATAGCTTTTACTTTTGCTCTTTCTTTATGTTTTGATGAGATTAATTGAAGCTTTTGAAAGAACATGTTATCAGGCAAGAAGTGAAAGTGTTAACACAAAGGAAGATATTTGCCCTAGCTGGGCTTGACAAACAACTTGCTTATCAAATGATAATGTCAACAAGGATATGATATGACAAATCTTAATGCAACTTTATATGAATGAATCCTTATCAACATCAAATGTCTGCTCTCTTTAAGAATAGAAGGGAGTAGGAATAACTGACTCAACTTAAAAATAAAAGATAGGCCCTGCTCTAGGGTAGTAGGGAAAACTCATGTGCTATCCTTAAATCAAACAGAATGAAAACAAGTTTTGAGAGGTGCATGATTTGTCAACGAATGCTAATAGATAACTCAATTACTTCTTGAGCTGGACAAGTTTCGAGGAATGGCTCCCGCACGAGGACGATCACATCCTCTTATTCTCCTTTGTTTATCACTGCCAAAGTTTTCTGATTTCTCATGAACAAAGCGTGAAGGAGGGTTTGTTTGTTATATTATTTCGAGCCGGGCGCACTCTTTGCCAGTTCCTTCTTGTATTATGGGTTTGAACATTAGACATGCAATCCCGGGGTGAAGCTTGTCCAACTCAAAAAGACCATGAATTAACTATTACTTCCTCATGAGCTAAAGCAGAGGCACAAAATAAAAGATTTTGAACATTTAAGGATAACACATAAATTCTGTACTTTAGGAGGTGGTAGTGTGATGCGGAGCATCCCACGATCATCCCCATGTTCACTTCGATGAGACCTCAAGTACCCACCATTGGACACAAGGTTAAGTCGCTCCTCTCCGAACCTCCACTTTCTACATGCGAGACATGGCTACTACCTCAAATATATGTGCTATGCATGACCAGGAACCAAGAGGAAGGCCATGGAACAGCTAGGAGCATTGGACAATATGGCGAGGACAAGTCCGAGGATCAAACGGAGAAGCCGCTGCAAAAGCTACAGGCTCCGGACGTCCGGCCTCTACCGGACGACCGGCGACTCCCAGGCGACCGGACGACCGGAGGCCACCGGACGTCCGTGACTTCGACGATAGAAGGAAAATAGCGGAAGTCCGAAGACTTCCGGACGTCCGGACCCTCGCGAGCCACCGGACGTCCGGTAGCCGTCGGACGTCCGCTACATGCTGTCTGCGCACAGTTCTCGGGCCAGAGGCCCATGTATCCCTCTCCCACTTACCCCTTCGTGGCCCTAGACTATATATACTCCTCCACCTCCTCCTAATGAGGGTTAGCTTAGGTTTAGCTCATTTGAGATAGAGATTTGCTCATCCACTAGTGGTTCATCTCCTTGTGAGTGACTGCGGCCCCTCCACGGAGAAGATCCACACGGATTCAAGACCCCTGCGGAGAAGATCCTACGGGATACCAAGACCTCCTCACGGAGAAGACTATCGCTACTTGTATCGTCCCTTGTTGATCATGGATCTTGTATCTCTTTGTGTTTCGAGGATCTAGCGTATGTGTGATTGTTCTTGTTGGTTTGAGTGTTTCTCTCGTGTTTCCCCTCATGTTCCCCTCTCGTGTTCTTCGTGTTCATCGTGGGATCCCTCCATTTCGTGAAAGATCGGCCACCTAGGGTTCCACCCTACATCATTATGGTATCATGAGCCACGTTTCTCACGAATTTGGAGTCCCCTCCACCGTTTTCTAGCTTTCTTTTGTGTGATTCCGTCCTAAAATTCGAAAATCCCCACCAAAAATAGCCCCAAATTTTTTTTGTGATATGTTGATTTGATGATATTTTGTTGATTTTGATCCATGGATTTTCTTGGTTTCAAGTGGATCTAGCACTTCCCCAAGTTTCCCCATCTTTCATCCACGAAATCTCATCAATTTTGACCCCAAAATCATCAAATTCCGCCCAAAATCGCGTCCCGGATCTCAAATCTCGCGTTGACCCCGACCCACCGGACGACCGGCGTTTTACCGGACGTCCGGACCCTCACGAAGCACCGGACGTCCGGAACTCACCGGACGACCGGAACCACCTATACAGCAAAAAATACCGGATTTCCGGTCTTTTCCGGACGTCCGGTACACCCAGTTTTTGAACTCGGCTGATTTTTGTTTTGTCCATAACTAATTCATACGAACTCCGATTTGGACGTTCTTTAGCTCGTTTCGAAGCTCTTGACATTCCCCATACCAGATAAATACAAACATATTCATTTGACTCCATCATATTTTGTGGATTTTGGCATCTTTGCCTAGGGCCTCCACCACATCATCCGCTATACCACCACCGACTTCCGCAACCTAACCATTTTGTCTCCCATAGCATTTGTGGTTGCTTGAGTAGTGATTTGAGTCTCCAAAGGTGTTTAGGCTACTTAGGGACCATTGCTTCTTCATCAACCATCACCACCACTTCCGCATAGCATAGCACACTATACATTATCAACCCAACCTAACCCAATTTTGTTGAGCTTGTTTGAGTTGTGGCTTGTGTCTCCTAAGGTGTTTCGGCTACTTAGGGACCGTGACGTCAACTCCGACACCGTGTATAGCCCATCATTCCACTTCCGCAACCACCACGGCATTGCCGCTACCACCATTTGACATTTGTCCTTGAGATTTTGAGTTGTGGTTTTTCTGTTTCCTAAGGTGTTTCGGCTAATTAGGAACGGGTCTACATCAAGAGCACCACCTCTCATCATCAACACAGATGGTAACTTCGACGACATCATTGTATATTCCCTTGCAATTGCATTGTTAACCCCTAGCCCATTTTTGCGTCACTTACCTATCGAGACTAGCCATTTGAGTATTGCCGGCAACGTGACTTGTGCACATTAGTGATCATACTTCCCATATCATACATACCATATCACCGAGGTGCATATCTTGGTATCATCTCTTGTGACACAAGGTTGTCATCGCATATACTCAATTGCTATATTGGTTCGTGAAGTTTTGCATGAGAAAAGAGCTCAAAAGAGAAAGAGCCAAACAAGCTTTTAAGCATAAAGAAAAAGATACGCAAAGAGCTTTTAAGCAAGAACCATAGCTTCATACTACATTAAGATTGTCATACTCGATCATTTTGGATCATACCACCGGAATACCATACATATAGCATACTTGGGATAGAAGTCGTTGCATTTTGCTTAGCAGGTTGTGCACAAGTTCGTATCCGCCTATTGTGCAATCGCGCTAGCGTCTCTCTAGTGTTGTGCAACAAGAGCATTTTCGTGGATTCCACATTTTGGCTCACCCCTTGGTTGCACGACCCCACTTATCTATCCGTGTGTGTGTTTCCGTGTGCCACCCATATTGCTATTGGTCTTCTTGTTTCACTTGCGAATTTGTGAATCTTTTTCAACATTATTGAGTCTTGCTAACATTTTGCATCAAATTTTTGTGCCACTATCCTCACCGAGCTCCACCATAAGCTTTACTTGTGTAGGTGTGAGAACCGACAAGAATTGGTACCAATTGTGCTATTTCCTTGTTCCACATTGAGTGATCATTGATCCATCTTCAACATTGGTCAAGGTACATTTGGTCTAGTTCTTCTCTTTCTCCCACTCATACTTGCTAGCGTCTTGCGATGGATAGGCAAGGCATTTCATCTCCGGTCTTCGACATCGACGGCGCGAACAAGGACATCCACGCGAAAACCATCGGACTACAACGAGAAATGCAAGAGTGCTTGGGCAACATCGCCATCGAACAACGACACTTCGAGACAAGGACAATGGCTTCCTTCGACGACATGTGCGACTCCTTCAACAAACAAATGGCGGAGCTCCGACACTTGGTGGTCGATTACAAGTCTTCTTCCCCTTCGTCATCCTCTCGGCGGCGACGTTCAAGTCACAAGTCTTCGGAGCGCAAACATGATGCAAGTGCAAGTCTTCCACGGCCACACCGCCATGGCGACCATCGACATCGTCATGAAGGGCAAGTCACCTCCAAGCATCATGTGCACGACGACGACGAACGACATCTACCAAGAGCTCAAGCACGACAACGACATCATCATCATGAAGATGCTCGACAAGCGCATACCTACAAGTCCGAAGAAGCTCTACATCACGCCAAGGCCAAGCTTCAAGAGCATAAGAGAAGACCGCGAGACAAGCACACCCAAGACGGAGCTACGGCTACAACCACCACTTCGGCATCTTCGCCAAGTGCTATCAAGGCATCTTCGCCTTCGGACGTACGGCATCTTCGCCTACTTCCCATGAGTTCGCCTACATCGACGTCTTCATCATCAAGGCGACCATCTACGAGCGACGGCGACAAGACGGTCGATCAAGGGCCATCCCCTTCGACTACGGCATTCACCTTTGGAGGCGTTATGGATGAGGCGGCGAAAGGAGTTGAGTTTGGAGACGTTTGCACCTACATCTCTCCGACACCCATATATCATGAGATGCCCCAATTTCCATGTGAGGAGAGACACCACCATATGAGTGACATGAGTGACTCCACCATATGTGAGATTGAGAGCATTTCTTTTGAGAGGACGAGAGTGATCACCACTATCCCCACACATGAGAGCATGCCACACATCATATGTGAGGTTGAGAGCCATTTGAGTGACTCCACCAACCATACGAGTGAGAGCATCCATGAGGGAGTGAGTGAGCCACACCACTTAGTGAGTGAGGTAGTTGAAAGGGCATGTGAGGCCACTATGATTTCTAACGACTTAACCTCTACTCCGAGTGTGTTTTCTTTGGTGCTAGGTCTCCTACAAGAGGACATGCCTACCCTCGATGAGTCCGTCCCTCCAATGGACAAACCGATGGCCATGGTGGAAGAAGATGCACCACCCACATGGTTCCATCATGATGAAGATGAGAACGAGTGGATCTTGAACACCTCACCTACAACGCATGAGAGAAACTCCAAAGGTAAAATAGGTGAAGGTGATGCTCTTGTCCCGCTAGTGGACTATCTTGACAATGATTGCTTGCATGATGTTGACACACCTATTGCCATGCTTCATGCTAGTGCGACTTCAACGTGTCTTGACTTACCTATTTATGATGAATATGATGATGAGCATGTTGAGTTGCCTAGTTGTGATGCTATGCTCCATAGGATCTCATGTGAAAATTCTTTTGGTCACATCATGTTCGACAACCCTCTAAACTTGTCATATGCTATGAGTGAGATTTCTCATATTGTTTCATATCAATCTCAACATAGTAACTATGCATGCCAAATTAAAGTAAATCCTATTTGCACTTGTGGCATAGATGACAAGATGATGGTCATTGGCTTGTGTTTCTCTTGCGATGATATTGCCATGCTTCCTTTACATGTCTTGCGCAATTCATCTACTATGCCATGCCATGATCACATTGTTCCAAATATGCTTTGCTTTGGATGTTGTCAATATACTCCATGTGAACTTTCCAATAATGCTCATGAGGAGACCCCCATAGTTTCCTCATACATACTAGGAGATCTTGATGCATTCCATACCTTGCATGATTACCATGATTGTGTGCACCATATGCATTACATGAATAAAAATGCTCTACCTACTTGTCATGATGCATTACACCATGCGAGTCTCCATTATGCCATACATAACAACAAACCTCTCATGATGGATGACATGTTTCTATATCACGCATCTCATTTATTTGAGCATTGGCTATTTTGTGCTAACCAACACATGCACGTGCGCATCATGATGGATGATGTGTACATATACCACGCACATACAATTTTTCCTTTGCCTTTGTCTTGTGTAGGTACTTTTGCAAACTCGTCAACCTCACAATCCCATGAGTTGACGAAAAGAGCTCTTGAGAGCAACGACGATTTGGGATTCCGTGGAATCTCCTTACCACCATTCTCTTCGCGCAACCACTACGCGCATGTATTTTACTTGGCTCTCACACGACTATGGGCTATTTGCCACTTCTCACATTATGCCCATACTATCTTGTTCACTTTGCATGTTATGCCTCTTGCTATGATTTTGCCATGCAATTGTGACCCTTGCTTGCAATTACCAATGATTCACCATTATGATACTCCTATGTGTATTTGCATGCTTGGTGGAGACACTAGTACCTATTGCCATGATTTCTTTGTGCCCCATGCTATTGTTGACTCTTGTGTTGAGAGAGTCATGATATCCCATTGCTATTTCCATATGGCCTCTCATCAACACATTGATGCTATTTTGCTCATATCTTGCTTTCATGCTTGTGCTATGCCATGTGCATCATGTATTCTCACTATTTGCACACATGCCATGATTGCCATGATTACTTCTAGTATGTTGCATCTTTGCACTACTAGCTTGCTTGACTTGATCACTATGCTTGCTTGCTATGTTGCATCACCCATGTTCCTCTCTTACTTGCTTTCTTGGGTTGATGACATATATGTTCATGCCACTCACATGATATATATTGATCATTGTCACTTGTCTCCAATAGTTGCATCTCTCATATTCACTTATAGTGAGTGCAACCGTGCGATGCTTGTTGATCTTGGAGACTTTGACACCCTTCTTGTGATGCATACTTGCTTGATTGAGCCTATTGCACTTGGTTGTTATCGCATCATGTGCTTACATGTCATGCCACTTTACCTTGTCCTTTCTTATGATAAGCATCATGACTACACTTGTTGGGTATCTTACCATACGAATGACAGGTTTTGCAAGTCCGCTAACCTCATTTGTTTTTCCGAGTGTTTGTCATGTTATTTCATTTTGAAGGATTCACAAGGCGGTGCCGTCATGCGACAACGTGGTCATGCGAAGGCATACATGATGTGCAACACCAACATTCGCGAGAATCTCCTAAAGGTGAACTCCTTCCCTTTGAGCCATCCTCACATACGCATATTGGATGGGTCATTCTTTCATTGTTGTCTTCTTCTTATTGTCTACATGATACATCTATTGGATAGAGGACCTACATTGGAGATGGACCTTCCAGATGAGGAGCGCTCGGACTTATTGGATGCACCTTCGGACCTTCACTCTTGCCACAACATCGAGCATTGGTATGTCAAAACCCCTTTGACACATTGCACCAAAACCTTCATATTTGTTGATTGTGTGCTCACATGCCATGCTCCATGTACATATCATTCCCATAACAAATTTGCATCTTGCCCATCGATTGACTCACACTATGATTGCCTTGTTGCATTTTGTATTCCCATGTCATCCATGATATATGAGCTTGTGCATTTCCTTAGCAAATTTGTTGTGATCTTTCTTGATGGCATATTCATACATCATGATCATCTTATCCTCCATCAATTGCATGATAACATACACATATTGAGCATCCATTGCCATGTTCATGCTCTTGATAAACCATCACACTATGACATCATTTTGCACAATGGTTGCATTGATCACATTCACAACACCTTTGTGTGCACCACAAATGCATTTGATCACATGAATGCTTTACATCTCATACTATATCATCTTGCTAAGCTTCATGTACCTTGTCACACGGACTCATTCTTACATGATGGACACTTTGTGTGTGCTAACCATTGTATTTCCAAGTGTACTTTGTGTTTGCTCATTTTGCATGAACCACATACCGGAGACACCTTGGAGTACTTGGATTGCGACATGACCTCAACTTCGTCCAACTACAAGTCCGTTCACGACTACCGTTTCCATGGTGATGAGGTTTTTGATACGAGGTCGGATCTTTCCCAAGGGAGGGGAGATGATGCGGAGCATCCCACGATCATCCCCATGTTCACTTCGATGAGACCTCAAATACCCACCATTGGACACAAGGTTAAGTCGCTCCTCTCCGAACCTCCACTTTCTACATGCGAGACATGGCTACTACCTCAAATATATGTGCTATGCATGACCAGGAACCAAGAGGAAGGCCATGGAACAGCTAGGAGCATTGGACAATATGGCGAGGACAAGTCCGAGGATCAAACGGAGAAGCCGCTGCAAAAGCTACAGGCTCCGGACGTCCGGCCTCTACCGGACGACCGGCGACTCCCAGGCGACCGGACGACCGGAGGCCACCGGACGCCCGTGACTTCGACGACAGAAGGAAAATATAGCGGAAGTCCGAAGACTTCCGGACGTCCGGACCCTCGCGAGCCACCGGACGTCCGGTAGCCGTCGGACGTCCGCTACATGCTGTCTGCGCACAGTTCTCGGGCCAGAGGCCCATGTATCCCTCTCCCACTTACCCCTTCGTGGCCCTAGACTATATATACTCCTCCACCTCCTCCTAATGAGGGTTAGCTTAGGTTTAGCTCATTTGAGATAGAGCTTTGCTCATCCACTAGTGGTTCATCTCCTTGTGAGTGACTGCGGCCCCTCCACGGAGAAGATCCACACGGATTCAAGACCTCTGCGGAGAAGATCCTACGGGATACCAAGACCTCCTCACGGAGAAGACTATCGCTACTTGTATCGTCCCTTGTTGATCATGGATCTTGTATCTCTTTGTGTTTCGAGGATCTAGCATATGTGTGATTGTTCTTGTTGGTTTGAGTGTTTCTCTCGTGTTTCCCCTCGTGTTCCCCTCTCGTGTTCTTCGTGTTCATCGTGGGATCCCTCCATTTCGTGAAAGATCTGCCACCTAGGGTTCCACCCTACATCATAGTGGAATACCACGAGTAGGAAGGTATGGTGGACTCATATGGAAGGTATTGGTTTAAGGGTATGGATGCACAAGCAGAATTCCGCTTAGTACAGAGTTAGGCTAGCAAAGGTTTGAGAGAACAGACAATTGATGATGACTAAGATGCAAAACAATATAAAGCATAAACATTGAAATAAGCATAACACATCAAGTTGTCTTCCTTGTCAGCATAACACTTCAAGCATAATAACATAAAGGTTTTGGCTATGTCGATACTTTAGGAAAATCATGCTTGTTGTTATGACCAAAGCTATGTTTGCCAAGATTAAACAAAGTTTTCACAGCCATACCTAATATAAGGTCAATACTCCCCATAAGAGTCATCATATAAGGTCGATTGCGTGAAGAGAATACCGAGTGCAGCAAAAGGAACCAATAAACTTCTCATTAATATTCCATCATAGACGACTCCACACTCACGGATACAATCTCCCTACCGAAGGAGTGATAGACCTCAATGCACACACCTATTTCATATAATAACCTCCCTAGATATGATACGACTCTACTTGACTCTAAAAGACAAAAAGTAAAGATAAAGATACCGGGCACTCCCCCAAGCTTGGAACAAGCCAAGGGAATGCCGTTACCCCAGAAGATTTCACTCCTCATCCTTGTTGGCGTTGATCACGTAGTGCTCGGCGAAACGCTTCCATGGAAGGGTTTCTCCAGTCTCATATGAGAAGCTTGTCTCCTGAATCCTGCATGCAGCACCCATACTCATGCGCATAAACCTTAGTTCATACTCACAGTTCTGGCGATGTAGATCATTAATTTGCCCTTGGAGCTCTATAATTCTTTCTTCAGACGCGGTGATGCTTTTCCACATCTCCTTCATCTCCTTCAGGAAGTAGTTCTTCAGCTCGTTGATGATGTCAAAGTTAGCTTCAACACCACGCTCGATCATCTTCTTGTACTCGAAGACTTCTTGCTCCACTTCTTCCAGCCTGGCCTGGATGCTCCCCTCCTTGATAGGTCCCTTCAGATCTTCTTGATGAAGGACACCGTCCTCCATCCGAACAACCTGAGGGTGCTTCTTCACCTCAGCGAGGTAAGGGTTGATGACGTTGACGACGAACTCGTCCTTGGGGGAACTTGGAGAAGCCATGGCACTTAGATTTAGCTGAAAGATTCCCTGGCAGAAACAAATCGAAAAGAAAACACACGAAATCGCAGGATACGTTGCCGGAACAATCCGGGCAAATATATTGCAAAAATTTATGCACAGAAAGGAAGGTAACGGGCTAAAGCGGGGTCGGAGGCGGACTCCCGGGTGTCCAGGCGCCCTGGCGGCGCGGCCAGGAGGTAGGGCGCGCCAGGGGGGCGCCTGGACCCCCTGGAGCTTGTCTCCGGCTCCGCTTAGGCTCAGAATTTTACTAATTTTGCAAAAACTCGTAATACGGAACTTTTATGGCGGTTCGCGATGTTTCCTTACCGTACTACATACCTTTTCTTTATTCTGCTTCTGCTAGCGTCTGAAACAGGGCTGCAACATGTTCTTCGTGAGTTGTTGTGTATATTATATTCACATCAACATCGACAGGGTCTCCTGCTATGTAATGTTTCAGTCTTTGCCCATTCACAACTTGAGGTTTGGTGCCTTCAAAATTGTTAATCTTAATTGCACCAGACCGATAGACTTCTTCAATATGAAATGGCCCTTCCCACCTGGAAAGTAGTTTGCCTGGAGAAAACCTGAAACGGGATCTAAACAACAAAACTTTATCACCAACATTAAATTCGCGTTTCAGAATCTTCCTATCATGCCACTTCTTTACCTTTTCCTTGAACATTTTAGCGCTCTCGTAAGCTTCACTTCTCCATTCATCTAGAGAAGTCAAGTTCATGAGACGCTTCTCACCAGCTAATTTTGGGTCAGCATTAAGCTCTCTAACAGCCCAGAAAGCTTTGTGCTCTAACTCTAATGGCAAATGTCAAGCCTTGCCATACACCATCTTATAGGGGGACATGCCCATGGGGTTTTTGTAAGCAGTTCTATATGCCCACAAAGCATCTCTTAACTTATTCGACCAGTCCTTTCTATTTCTGTTTACTGTCTTCTGTAAGATCAACTTAATCTCTCTATTGGTGAGCTCAACTTGCCCACTAGTTTGAGGATGATATGGTGAAGCAATTCTATGGTTGACATCGTATTTGGCTAAAGCTTTTCTAAAAGCTCCGTGTGTGAAGTGTGATCCTCCATCAGTCATGAGATACCTTGGTACACCAAACCTAGGAAAAATTACATCCTTAAGCATTTTCAAAGATGTCTTGTGATCAGCACTTTCGGTGGGGATTGCTTCAACCCACTTGGTCACATAATCAACAGCTACTAAAATGTGAGTGTACTTGTGCGAAGAAGGAAAAGGACCCATAAAATCAAAACCCGAACAATCAAAAGGTTCAATCACTAGTGAGTAATTCATAGGCATCTCATTCCTTCTACTAATGTTACCAACTCTCTGACATTTATCACAGGCTAAAACATAATTTCTAGCATCCTTAAAGAGAGTAGGCCAATAAAAACCTGATTGAAGAACCTTATGTGCAGTCCTCTCACCGGCATGATGTCCTCCATAGGGACTATCATGACACCGTCTGAGAATGTCCTTCTGCTCATGTTCCGGTATAAATTTTCTCACGATCCCGTCGGGACCTTCTTTGAAAAGATGTGGGTCATCCCAAAAGTAGTGCCTCAAATCATGAAAGAACTTCTTCCTTTGCTGAAATGTTAAACCTGGAGGCAAATACTTTGCAACAATAAAATTAGCATAATCTGCATACCAAGGATCGGAAAGAGATTGTACTTTTACAACGGCAAGTTGCTCGTCTGGAAAACTATCGTTGACTGGGATGGGATCATGCAGTATATCTTCCATCCTTGAAAGATTGTTCGCCACCGGATTGTCTTCTCCTTTCCTATCAACAATCTGCAAATCAAATTCTTGAAGAAGGACTACCCATCTGATAAGCCTTGGCTTGGCATCCTTCTTTGTCATAAGATACTTAATGGCAGCATGATCAGTATGAATAATAACTTTGGAATCAACAATATACTGCCTAAACTTATCACAAGCAAAAACTACAGCTAAGAATTCCTTCTCAGTAGAAGCATAATTCTTTTGAGCACTATCAAGGGTTTTTCTAGCATAATGTATAACATTCAATTTCTTATCAACTCTTTGTCCTAAAACAGCTCCAACAGCAAAATCACTAGCATCACACATAATCTCAAAAGGTAAATTCCAGTCAGGTGGTTGTACTATAGGAGCGGTTATTAAAGCTTTCTTAAGGTCTTCAAAAGCTTCCTTACAATTTTCATCAAATACAAAAGGAACGTCCTTCTGGAGAAGATTAGTGAGGGGTCTTGAGGTTTTAGAAAAGTCTTTAATAAATCTTCTATAAAAACCTGCATGACCGAGAAAACTTCGAATACCTTTGATGTCCCTTGGATAGGGCATCCTTTCAATAGCTTCGATCTTGGCTTTGTCCACTTCAATTCCCCTTTCGGAAATCTTGTGACCAAGAACAATTCCTTCGTTAACCATGAAGTGGCACTTCTCCCAGTTGAGTACCAAATTCGTCTCCTCACATCTCTGCAAAACTTTATTAAGATTGTGAAGACAATGGTCAAAGGAGGTTCCATAGACGGAGAAATCGTCCATGAGGACTTCCATAATATCCCCACAGAAACCATGAAAGATAGCAAACATACATCTTTGAAAAGTAGCAGGGGCATTACATAAACCAAAAGGCATACGCATGTAAGCATAAGTACCAAAGGGACAAGTAAAAGTGGTCTTCTCTTGATCAGCGGTGTTAACATGAATTTGAGAGAAGCCAGAATAACCATCGAGATAACAAAAGTGGGTATTTTTGGATAACCTTTCAAGCATTTGGTCGATGAACGGCAAGGGGTAGTGATCCTTCCTGGTTGCCTTGTTCAACTTCCTGTAATCAATACACATTCTATATCCAATAATAATTCTCTGAGGTATTAGTTCATTTTTATCATTAGGAACCACAGTTGTACCTCCTTTCTTAGGAACACAATGTACCGGGCTTACCCACTTACTATCAGCTATAGGGTAGATAATACCTGCGGCTAGAAGCTTGAGAATCTCAGTTCTCACAACATCCATCATCTTCGGGTTCAATCGTCGTTGATGATCAACAACCGGTTTAGCATCAGGCTCAAGGTTGATAGTATGTTGACAAATAGATGGACTAATCCCCTTAAGGTCATCAAGGGTATATCCAATTGCGCCTCGGTGTTTACAGAGTACTTCCAATAGTCGCTCTTCTTCATATCCTAAAAGGTTAGAATTGATAATAACAGGATATACTTTCTTTTCGTCTAAATAAGCATACTTGAGCGTATCGGGAAGAGGTTTAAGATCGAACACCGGGTCTTCTTTCGGTTTTGATAGAATTCCCAAAGGTTCAACCGGAAGGTTGTGCTTCAGGATAGCAGGTTGCCTCCAGAATATTTCATCTAGTTCATTTCTTTCCTGCATATGAAAATCATTCTCGTGGTCCTCCATATATTGCTGCAAAGGATCATTAGGGGGAATAGCAATAGAAGCAATACTTTCAATAAGTTTATCATCACTAGGTAAATTGGTACCACGAGGCTGCTTAGAGAACTTAGAAAAATTAAATTCATATGGCTCACCATTGAATTCAACAGAAACTTTACCTTTCTTGCAATCTATTATAGCTCCACAAGTTCTAAGAAAAGGTCTACCAAAAATAATAGGGCAGAAATTGTCCCTCTCTGAACCAAGTACTAGAAAGTTGGTAGGGTATTTTACCTTTCCACATAGGACTTCAACGTCCCTCACAATTCCAATAGGAGAGATAGTTGTTCTGTTTGCAAGATGAATGGTAACATCAACTTCTTCAAGTTCACAAGGGGAAATCTCACCGATGATCTCTTCATAAAGTGAATAGGGGATAGCACTTGCACTCGATCCCAAATCGCATAGCCCATAATAATTGTGATCTCCTATTTTAACAGATACCACCGGAGTACTTGAAATTGGGCCTTTATTCTTGGCTGTGACAAGGTTAGTGGAAACAGCACAAAAATTTATATTGGAATCCAAAACATCATTAGTAATAAGGTCTTTAATTAATGCAACTTGAGGATCGACCCTGATCTGGTCCTCAGGCTCATCAACTCTTCTCTCACTTTTATTTATTATGCCTGTCACAAGAGTGTGCTCCCTCATCCTTGCGGGAAAAGGAGGTTGTTCATATATAACTGCAGGCAAAATAGGGTCAGCAACATGAATATCAACAGGTGGCTCTTTAAAAGGTTCATGATGCTGGTCTCTCTTCTTTTTAAAAGAATCAACGTGAGAGGCAAAATTCTTACAGAAATCAATCACTAGATGGGAATCAAGACCAATCTTAGAGCAAAAAGTATTGAAGTAATCAGTTTTCACATAGCTCTCAATATAATCATGTCCATAATTTATAGCGGGTTCAATACCTTTATCAATTTCCCAATCTTCGGTATTCCTCTGGATCCTTTCAATGAGATCCCACCTTTCTTCAACACTATTCTTCTGAAATACCCCACTAGAGGAGGCATCCAGCATCTCCTTATCCTGACGAGAAAGCCTGGCATAAAAATTTGTGAGTATAATTTCCTTGGGAAGCTTATGAATAGGGCATTTGAGCATTAGGGACTTCAATCTCCCCCAAGCTTGAGCAATGCTTTCTCCGTCACGAGACCTAAAGTTATAGATATAGTTCCTGTCTTGATGAATTTCATGAAGAGGATAAAACTTAGTATAAAAGAGAGACATAAGCTCCTGCCAGTCAAGTAAGTGTGAGTTATCGAGAAGCCTATACCAATCCGAAGCTTTATCCATAAGTGATACGGCAAACGATTTCCTCATGACAAACTCCCTCGATACACCTGCAAGCTTTAATAATGAACATAGTTGTGACAGATATAGCAAGTGTTCACCGGGATGTCTGTCTCCTGCATAACGATTAGCCAAAACATAATCGATAATACCAGCTGGTATTTTATAGGGCACAATTTCAGTAGGGGGAGGATCAACCACCACAGGTGTGGGACGTCTTCCCGCAAGCAACGATCCAATAACAGGGTTGTCCATAAGGATAAAGAGCAGCAATAGCAAAAATAAAAACAGAATTATAAAAACTTCCTTACCAGTTTCACTTTACCAATAGCGCTACGCTCCCCGGCAACGGCGCCAGAAAACGGTACTTGATGACCCACAACCGTAAGGGATCTATTGCAGCGTTTTCGATAAGTAAGAGTGTCGAACCCAACGAGGAGCAGAAGGTATTGACAAGCGATTCTGAGCAAGAAATTACTGCAAGCACTGAAAGATAACTTTTAGGGGTTTTCTCGATATAAGCAACAGGAAAGTAAAAGCAAGCAATGTAAAAGGCACTGAGAGTAACAAGTGGCCCAATCCTTTCTTAGCAAAGGAGAGGCCTAGCAACTCAACTTATAAAGACTAAAGCGTTCCTGAGGACACACGGGAGAAGTAGTCATGTGCTTTCGCCATATTCCGTATCGATACTATGTTATGTGTTGATAAGTGTTGAGTGGGTGGATCTATGCTAGTACACTCTCTAGACTAAGATGAGTGCACTCTTATGATTAAACACCTTGCAAGCATCCGCAAATACAAGATAGAATTTAAGGCAAAAGCCTAACCATAGCAATACGATCGAGGATGCATTGTTCCCTTATGCAAAAGCGTGCGAACTGGGGTTCAGGTTTCTGTCACTCCGGCAACCCACCGTAAGCATTCTTTGTACACAATGTATTCTCCTAGGTCCTTAATAAGGCGAAGTGTTGAGTGTTTGACTCACACAACACCACTAGTAGAATGACAACACAACTTAAGTATCAAACAACACATATTACTTCAACAACATATGACTACTAACAACAAGACTTTCCCCATGTCCTCAAGAACTAAAGTAACTACTCACGAGACATAAAAGAGATCATGATCAGTGGAGATAAATGGGTGATAAACAATTTGGACATAATAATATTTCTCCAACAAAACTCAATAGCATTCACCACAAAGTAGTAATCAACACCGATGGAGTAGAGAGGATAGATAGTACGAGTTACAACACAAGTTGCAATTGCGAGATGAGATTTGGATGAAGATGGAGATGGTGCTGGTGTTGGGGATGATGTTGATGATGATCTCGATGATGCCCGTGACGATGGTGATGACGATGGCGACGATCTCCCCTTCCGGGAGGTGATCTCCCCGGCGGAATCTGCCCACCGGAGATGGCTTTTTCTTCTCTGTAGGTTTCCGCCACGGAGCGGCGGCGGAACTCCGTAAAACTCTCGTTTTTAGGGTTTTTGGATAACTGAGAGTATATATGCAAAAGGGGGCGACCAGAGGTGGGCCAGGGGCTCCAGGCGCCCCCCCGGCACGGCCAGGGGGGGAGGGGGTGATAACCCTCAACCGTAAGGGATCGAGATAGTCTTCGCGGGTAAGAATAACCCAATTTATTGATTCGACACACGGGGAGCCAAAGAGTATTTATAAGCTTTGACAGTTGAGTTGTCAATTCAACCGCACCTGAAATATACTTACTTGCAACAAAAGATAAATGGTAATAGTGATCTGATAGTGATGATAGTGATAGTAAAAGTAAACAACAAAAGTAAATAGTATAGGTAAATGGCAAAAGTAGCAACTAGTGACAAGCAGGATTTAAAACACTGTAGGCTAGGGAGATGGATGGTTGGGCGCTGCATGGATGAGATATATCATGATTCTAACTTGGGGCACGACACACGGAAAAGTAATGATCATCTAGGCAAATATCAAACATTAGGCATGTATCCCGTAGGTAGTTGTGCGTGCTTGCAATAAGAACTTGCACAACATCTTTTGTCCTACCATCCCGCTACGAACGGGGCCAAAAGGAACTTATGGAGATTAAGGTGCTCCTGTCAAAGAGCTCCGGAACAAAGCAATGAACTCAATGGATACATGTAATCCTCAAACTACGGACCATCCCCTTTGGTGTCCCAAGCTGTCACTTTTGGGATCGCCGGTTCCGAACCGTAACAGGTGCAAACAACTCATAGATAGGATCAAGAACACAAATATATTCATGCAAACACATATGGTTCAGATCTGAAATCATGGCACTCGGGCCCTAAGTGTCAAGCATTAAGAATAACAAGTTGAAGCAAAGATGATAAACACCATAGTAGATGATAGGCAACATGCCCCCAACGATCTGACAAACTATTACATGATCTAACTCATCCAATCCCTACCATCCCCTTCGCCTACAGCAGGGGATTACTCACACATGGAAGGAGAAGTCATGGAGGGATGATGAAGTGGTGATGATGATGACGATGGCGATGATCTCCCCTCTCCGGAGGCCAAATCAGCCTCCAGATTAGCCCTCCCGAAGAAGAACAGAGGGTGGCGGCGGCTCCGCGACGAAAACTGCGAAAAGAACTTCTGATCTGGGATTTTCTCGTCACGGGTAAAAATACGAGTCAAAGTAGGGCACCAGGGGGCGTGGGGCCCACCCAGGCGACCCCCCGGCGCGGCCAGTGGCTGGGCCGCGCCACCAGGGCGCCTGGGCCCCCCTTGTCCCCCTCTGGTCCCCCTTCTGGCTCCTGGTTCCTTCGGGTGCGTGGATTTTCTTTGATTTTTCGTGGATTTTTCTGAGATACCTAAAAATCCGTTTTCCTGCACACAATAAAACCATACAGGCAGCTCTGCTGAAAACAGCGTCAGTCCGGGTTAGTTTAGTTCAAATCATGCAAGAATGAGGTCAAAACAATATCAAAAGTGTTTGGAAAAGTAGATACGTTTGAGACGTATCAACTCCCCCAAGCTTAGCATATTGCTTGTCCTCAAGCAATTCAGTTCAACGAACTGGACGCGACAAAGAAAACTTTGACAAACTCTTTTGCTTCATTAAATGTATATAAGCATGTACTACGAAAAGAGTCTAGCAAGTATTGAAACAGTACTATGAGGACAATGCAAGGAGCAATCCTTCTTTCAAGTGACCAGTCACAAATACTTAAAAGTAAATAATATATTACTGAAAATCAAGACAAGATCACATTGCACATAGCTTGAGCATATTAGGGTGGTATCTCGCTAGCCTCCATGAGTGAAGCAAAACATAAATGCAGAAACTCCTCCAGAGTTTTAAAGGGGACTAGAACTAAGAATTTCAGAATAAATCATATCACAAGCATGCAGAAGACAATGTAATACTTTGGGACAATGCACATTACACTCAGAATGACGATTATGCTCTCCTAGTTGGTGCTTTAAAGAAGGTGGAGACTCTCGAACCGTGGCTTTTGTTGGCAAGGTTGAAAACCCGTGGTCGGAAACAAAAACTAAACATGTACCAGAGCTCTTGGTTTTAAAAACAGAGGTAATAATTATTTTTAGAATATGCATATTTCGTCAACGAATGCTAGCAGATAACTCAATCACTTCTTGGGCTGGACAAGTTTCGAGGAACGGCTCCCGCATGAGGACGATCACATCCTCTTAATCTCCTTTGTTTATCACTGCCAAAGTTTTCTGATTTCTCATGAACAAAGCGTGAAGGAGGGTTTGTTTGTTGTATTATCTTTTTGAGCCGGGCGCACTCTATGCCAGTTCCTTCTCGAATTATGGGTTTGCACATTAGACATGCAATCCCGGGGTGAAACTTGTCCAACTTAAAAAGATCATGAATTAACTACTACTTCCTCATGAGCTAAAACAGAGGCACAAAAAGAGAAATGCTTTTGATTAATTTCGAGATGGTACACGAAAGTCTTCGTTAGGAATGGCAGGTAAATACCTTGTATAGGAAGGTATGGTGGACTCATATGGCATAATAGGTTTTAAGGATTTTGGATGCACAAGCAGTCAGTCCGCTTAGTACAGGTGGAGGTTAGCAAAAGACTGGGAAGCGACCAACTAGAGAGCAATAACGGTCATAATCATGCAGAGTGACAAAGCAACATTGAATCGGGCATGAAAGTGATATAACTATTCTGAAACTCAAAGATCATCAAGGCAGAGCAGACTTTATAGTCTTAAACATGTGTAAACATGTGCCAAGTCAATCCAAAAATTCTCTAAAGGGAAATACCACCTTAGTATACCAGACTATGAACAGTGCAATGCATGTAAATCATTTCAATAACACATTATATACTCTAGCTATTCGAGACTAGCCACAAGGAAAGCATGAACCACTGGAGGAGCATTGTAAACATAGCACTATGTCGCTACAAGCTGGTCTCTAGATCATAAGTATAGGCATATGTACAAAAGTAGAAACAAGAAGAGTTCATACCGGTCTTCCTTGTTGCTTCCCTTCAGTCGATCTTCGTCATTACTGCATGTCACTTGCACGATCGAACGTAGGAAATATAATTAAATGCCATCACGGACTCGAGCTGAACTCTGAAAACAAAGCAAACTAAAGAGAAAAGGAAATCTTTTTGGATTATTTAAAAGGTTGAACGAAAGCAAAAGAAAAAGAAAATCTTTTTGTTGTTTTTGCAAAGAGGGAAATAAAGAAGAACGGGCAAAAACTTCGAAAAGATCAAAGCGAGTAAAACGGATAATACAATGGAAAAGTGAGAGGGGCACGTACTCCCCCAAGCTTAGGCATTGTGATACAAAATAGTGATGCATTTTGGACGTATCAGGCCATAGGTTTCACTAGTGGCTTCTCTCATGAAAGCAGAATTCTACGGTGGGTGAACAAATTACTGTCGAGCAATTGATAGAAAAGCGCATAGTTATAAGAATATCTAGGCATGATCATTATATATAGGCATCACGTCCGTGACAAGTAGATCGAAACGATTCTGCATCTACTACTATTACTCCACACATCGACCGCTATCCAGGATGCATCTAGAGTATTAAGTTCATAAGAACAGAGTAATGCTTTAAGCAAGATGACATGATGTAGAGGGATAAACTCAAACAATATGATATAAACCCCGTCTTTTTATCCTCGATGGCAACAATACAATACGTGCCTTGCTGCCCCTGCTGTCACTGGGAAAGGACACCGCAAGATTGAATCCAAAGCCAAGCACTTCTCCCATTGCAAGAACTATAGATCTAGTAGGCCAAACCAAACCAATAATTCAATGAGACTTGCAAGGATATTATAATCATACATAAAAGATTTCAGAAAAGAATCAAATATTGTTCATAGATAATCTTGATCATAAACCCACAATTCATCGAATCTCGACAAACACACCGCAAAAAAGATTACATCGAATAGATCTCCTCGAAGATCGAGGAGAACTTTGTATTGAAATCCAAAAAGAGAGAAGAAGCCATCTAGATAATAACTATGGACCCGAAGGTATGTGGTAAACTACTCACAACTCACTGGTGAGGCTATGGCGTTGATGTAGAAGCACTCCATGGTAGATCCCCCCTCCGGCGAAGCTCGGGAACAGGCCGCAAGATGGGATCTCACGGGAACAGAAGGTTGCGGCGGTGGAATTAGGGTTTTCTCTGTTGCCTCGATGTTTTCAGGGTACATGGATATATAGAGGAGGAAGGAGGGCATAGGGGGAGCCAGAGGGGGCCCACGAAGGTGGGGGCGCGCCCAGGGGGAGGGGGCGCGCCCTGGACCCTCATGGCCACCTCCTTCGTTCCCTCGCGTGTACTCCAAGTCTTCTGGGTAGATACGGTTCCAAAAATAATTCTCCCGAAGGTTTCATTCCGTTTGGACTCCGTTTGATATCCCTTTTATGCGAAACTCTGAAATAGGCAAAAAAACAACAATTTGCACTGGGCCTTGGGTTAGTAGGTTAGTCCCAAAAATAATATCTAAGTGTATAATAAAGCCCATTAAACATCCAAAACAGAATATATAATAGCATGGAACAATAAAAAATTATAGATATGCCAGGCTCCCTTTCGTGGAAGGCCGGGCTTCCCGACGCGGGCGGTTACAAATGCCGGGAGAGGAAGAAGAAAGTGGATGAGACCACTTTGCAGGCGCTGCACGCAAAAGTAAAAGCGCTAGAGGACGAACAAGAAGAATCTCGCAGCAAGCAACTTGTCGAAGCTACCCACGAAGCTACCCCGCCATCTCAGCGGAAAAGCAGCGTGGCTTCTACCAAGCTACCTGAGGAGCCTGTCTTGGATGCTCCTGCTAGCTACCCCGTGGATGCTATCATGGAGTCTCAACATTGCCACCTTATGACGCAATGGATGCAATTCAAAGTCAAGGCGGCTGTAGGCTCTGTTTTCCTTCTGAACCCGGCGCAACTTTTCACTGCCATCCGATTCTACAAGGATATGCTAGGGTGATGGTGGATCAAATAACGGAGGGGTTTGAGGATCTCGAGCTTGACCACCCTACCGGTGAAGGGGAGACTCGGCTGGGTTCTTCTCTAAAGACTCCATGCCTATGCGGAAGGACCTCATCAACCTTGTGAACAGGATGCCTCCGGCGAGTCAGCGCACTCCGCCTCCTCCTCCGGCAAGGGATCAGTGCACTCCATCTCCTTCTCCGGGTGATCAGTCGCGTGGCGGCACTCCGCCTCCTTCTCTGCCTGCGTCGGCGCGTCCGAGCAGGCCGCCTCCTTCTCCGCCTGCGCCGGCGCGTCCGAGCAGCCCGCCTCCTCCTCCGCCTCGTCAGCAAGGCGTGAAGAGAGACGCCGACGCTCTGGCTGCTCCAGCGTGTGGTAGCACCCCGCCTCCTCCTCCGCCTCGTAAGCAACAAAAGAAGGCAGCCACTGGGACTGCTCAGGCGTCTAGCAGTACAACCAGAGGCAGGAGGCAATACAGATATGGTCCTTCTCTCAGGCCCTTAGAGAAGTTACCATACGAGAGGACCGACGAGGAGAACAAGGAGATCTATAAAGCCGAAGTGAAGGACTTTTTTGCAAAGAAATCTGTACCTCCAAAGCAGAAGATAGATCCGGCGAGAGCGAAGCGCACTATTGATACCCTGAAGAAACCACCACCGTCTCCGCCGAAAAGCAACTATGAGCGCATTATTCAAAAGTCATATGTCCAAGCATCACGGTCGGGAAGTACTTGCAGTGACCACATGTTAGCACAGAAAAAAGTGGGAAACAAATTCCCCAGCTCGGCGAACAAGAGAACCAATCGTGCCCCCCGCTCAAGGTGCCTAGCGACATCGTCCCTCATCATCCGGGGATGGCGCCCGGTACCAATCTTGCAGATTACGTGACCGATGATTTACTTCCTGATGTGTTAGAGATGGATGATCACAAATACCGGTACAGGAAGCCTCTCGCCAAAGATGCCTGAACTCTAACCACGATGATGCAAAGATTGCATGACTAGTACATGGAAACCTGCAGAGACTCAGGTGGCCAGGATACTCTGATGCTGAAAGTTACAAAGGAGCACGACCTCGTTGGAATTGATAGGTTGTCTGTTACATTTGAGGAGTTCTTCAACATTTTCAATCAGAAGGACCTCGATAAACCAACGATCACTTGCTACTGTCTATAAGTACTAGTTTTGTCATTAATTAAGTCTCTATATATAGCTCAGCTCTTCATATTGCAAGTATACTTCATTGCAAGTATATATAATTATCCTCACTATATTATGCAGGTTGAAGATCGTCGAATGTAGAAAAGCGGATATCTATGATATTGGCTTCATTAATACAAATCTCATAGATGAATATCAGGTAAAAGATCATGCCAAAGAAGCCGAGGCCAACTTGCTACAATCGTTGATAGTAAATCAAAACAAAGATAAAATACTCTTTCCTTACAACTTCAAGTGAGTGTTACTGTCTTGTGCATATTCGGTTTCCCTTAATTATATATTACTCGAGGTTATAGTAATTAATTTAATTGATGAGTTGTATGCATGCGTGCGCAGGTTCCACTATATTCTCCTAGAGATTAAGCTTGAGGAGGGACTAGTAACCGTCTTAGACTCGAGACGAAAAGATCCCGAGGACTATGCGGACATGTCTAAAATGCTCAACAAGTAAGTTCAATCGATCATTACCGCACCATATCGGCAACTTTTTTCATTTTCCTGATATAAAGTAATTGTTTTCTTTGTCTCACAGGGTTTGGAAACAATTCGCCAAAAAAAGTTTCGGCAATGCCGCGGCAACTGCGATGGATTTACCTGAAAGTAAGTACTACTAGCTAGCTAGTTCCGCGCATCTCCCGTTGACTCTAGCTATACTTTCATCAATGCCTTTATAATGCTTCATTATCAGTTTGATTGACCTCTATTTCTTGTAAAGTGCTTGTGGCAGGAAGATGGGAATAATTACTATGGATACTACGTCTGCGAGTTCATCTACAATGCAACGGCCAAGAATAGGCGGGGCTACTCTAAAAGACAATTTGAGGTGTGTAAGCAAAAATATTCACAATTTTATTTTATTACCATCATTTCTGTTGAGTTTAATTAGATGTGGCAGATGCGGGATGAACTCCTACCACAAGATCGCATACGGGCAATTCAAGAGGAATTGGCGGGATTCTTTCTTGATCACGTCATCAATAAAGCCAGAGAATACCATCTGGAATATGAGTTATGATGATAGGGAATTGTAGTAAGAGATCTTATATTGTATGTATGTAGTCAATAGCGTCGGATAGATATACGAAAACTTATTGTTCGACCTATCTCTCTCGGAGAAGGAGAGAGGTCGATCTTCTCTCCTTAATGGTTTCCTTCGTTTGCTTACTAGCTAGCGTGTCGAGTCCTCCGATCTATACGTATATATATAGTACGTAGCATCGACCAATCACGGAGATAAGAGAGGACACTTCTCTCTATTAGCGGGCTAACACAATATATGAAACCCCTAAATTAACCCTACAAAACCCCCAAACCCCCTCCCCCTTTCAGAAAAAAAAACAAAAACCCTAGCCAATGAACTGCTGACGCGTGGAAACTTATTTGTCCCGGTTGGTGCGACCAACCGGGACAAAAGGCCACCCTGCCTGGGCAAGCCGCAATCGCCACGTGGAGGCCCATCTGTCCCGGTTGGTATAAGAACCGGGACTAATGGTCTAGGGCATTTGTATCGACTGTTTAGTCCCGGTTCCCCAACCGAGACAAATGGCCCTTACGAACCGGGACAAATGGCCATTTTTCTACTAGTGTTGTAAGTTACCAATTGCCCACCCCAAGACCTTGAACGTCCATTAGTAGTTCTTGTATCTTCCATATTTGGCACTACAATGTTGTATTTGACACAAAAGTCCGTTACCTCTCTGAAGAGTTCATCTCAACCATTTGCCTTATCTCTTGAATATCCTCCAATGTGGTTTTAATCAATCCCACAGCACGTACAATATGTTGATTTTTCAATTGCAAACATTGTGACAGATTGTTAGTCTTGCTCAATAATCTAATCATAAGATGCAATATGAGAACAAATTCAAAAGACTCCATGTACTTTATCAACCCCGCAGCTGTGGTTCTTTGGGCAACATTATCTGCATCATTGTGTAAATTTTCTAATACCTTCATAACTGGTTTCCACATCTCAACAAGACGACACAATGTTTTATGATGTGATCCGCACCGTGTATCACCAGGTCTTGCAAGGTTAGTTAATTGTTTTTTCTCTTTTCCCTCAAGAAGTTCCCCGGCCTCTATTTGGCGCATTATTTCATCATGTTGCTCTTGGGCTAACTGACCATGTCTTTTACAAGAAGCATTAACAATGTTAACAACCATGCTTGTGTACTCAAAAAATCCCTTACTGATGAACAACACTTGGCAACAGCAACAACCACTAATTGTAACTGGTGGGCAAAACAATGTATATAATGAGCATAAGGATTTTCCTCCAAGATCAATGTTTGCAACCCACGAAATTCCCCTCTCATGTTTGAAGCCCCATCATAACCCTGCTCTCTCAAATTAGACATAGATAAGCCAAGATTACCAAACATACCATCCAAAGCTACCTTCAGTGAAGTTGCTTTCGTGTCAGGAACATGCTCAATTGCCATGAATCTCTCAATCACCTCCCCTCGTTTGCCGAGATACCTACATAAGACAAAGGAGCATGATTAATATATAAGAACTTCAAGAAAATACAACTATAAGGCTAAAATAACACACACACACAAGAAAATGTACTGACCTCAAACACATAGCCAATTGCTCCTTCATAGATGCATCTCTCGACTCATCAACAAGTAATGCAAATTTACTATCTCCAATCTCCTCAATAATGATAGATGGACCGTCGCCTCCTTCCCTTAGATGCACAGAAGGTGCTTGTTGAAATGCCTGAGAGAGACGGGAGGAGGAGGAGGAAGGTTGACGATGATGTGTGGGCCCCACTTGTCATAACAGCCAACTTGATGGTCAAAACAAACGAAGTTGACTTTGTCGCCACGTCAGCCCGGACGGGTGGGCCCCGTCTGTCATAAACGCGTTTAAATCATAAAAACTGGCCATTTTCCAAAAATGGTAGTTTTTAGTCACAAAATTAGAAAATTTTGGTAGTTATCAGTCACTTTTTTGAATTTGGTAGTTCAGTGGGACGGCAATCCCTAATATGGTAGTTTTTTTGTCAAATACTCGATAGCCCACAAAGTTAAATTGTAGATGGCTCAGTAAAGTAAGCAAGGTTTGACATAATACATACACAAGAAGTACAGTAGATTGACCATCGAGCAGGTATACCTCACCCGGAAAGCTATCAATAAGCATCCACGAAGGATATGACACGAGACGAGCAAAATGCATGGGGAGAGGAAAAAATCAGTTATCAGCATGAAGCAAAAATGCAGGCTTGGTCATGAAATAGTATTGCAGACTTGATCTAGAACTGACCTTGTTTCACTAATGATAAATGCTTGCATGGTCGACGAGATACCAATAATCTATGGCCTAAAAGCATTTCAATGCTCCAGAAATGATTAGAATTTTATTTTCAAGATATGGTACCAAGTATCAACAAAGCAAGCCTAGCTGTTTCCTGCGTTTCTTTTCCTAGTGACCAGACCATAAAGCTTTGTGAACAACCACAGAAGCATCTGAAGTCAATGAACAGACAATATAAGTAGCTGTTTAAAAAAAACTTAAAAGTTATTTTTTCCAAAATACCTTATGAAAGGTTTCTAGGATGCGTACTGAGCTGACGTTGCGGGAAACAGCACCTCTATATTCCCTACAGAAAATAACTAGCATAGCTCTATATAACACTGAAAAATGTACCAAAGATTACTTGCACTAATAAAAAGAAAATCGTGATAGTGACATAACTAAGAATTCGTTAGAGTATTTGTTTATTTTCTCTGAAAACAAAACCCAAATTCCGAAGATTCTCATACATTTGTTCGCATAAGTGGATTATGCAGCGGGTTAGCGAGAATAAAGACTCTTCACTAAATAGGTCTAAAGTTGGAGATTCTTCGGTATACCGTATACTCATACAGGGTAATGTTTCCAAGTATATCTAGAATCCAACATCAGAAAACATCTATTCTAAAATAACATAGAGACTAACTTAAGTAAAAGTGTTGTCTATTTTCAAGTATGTCATTTTCTACTTTACGATCGACATGTCTTAATCTCAGTGTTAAATCTGCTGAAAGTATCTGGGAGGAAATTTCAACAAATGCTTTATGGTGAAGCGCCAATGATGGGCGTACCTTATTAGGACTAGACAGGTGAAAAGATGATGATAGATAGACTTCAGAATCATATCCACCCATTGTGAGCCGCTAAAAACTCTGAAGATTATGACAGGGGCACGATATTAACATCATGAACCGCCCCAAAAAATAAACTCCTTATCTTGTCAGCGTCCAGTTGTACCGAGTAACCAACTGCGTGCCAAATCAGCTTACACAGTTTCAGCCAGAATGACAAAAATCATGTGGAGAGACAGGATATTTCTACCTTGTAATGAAATTCAAAGTGGATAGTTGAACATAGAAACAGAAACAAGACAATCCAGCAGAAGAAGGGAGTGAGAAGTGTATGAGAGACCCGCTTCGGTAC
>LR738713.1:635588464-635643514 GCA_902687465.1 Secale cereale | reverse complement strand
CACAAAACGTATAAAGGGTAATATGGACTTTTCACATAGTATACCCACTTTGTACGTATGTTAGATTGCCCGGTAGAGTATATGCTCGGCATACCTCCGACTGGGCCGGCCCAAGACGGTGGCTGCAGTAGCGCTCGCACATACGGCAGTGATATGTCCGCTAAAAAAAGAGTTTATAGCGACCTAGCACAGAATAGAACTCTTCACCTCTACCTTAGAGAGATAGGCTACATACCAGTGTACCTGAGAGACATTACTGGCTAATAAAGAGCGTGCCACTTTAAGAACTCACTACAACGGAGAATTTAGGCAGTTTTTGAAAAACAAAATCTTTTCTTATAAATTGTGAATAATTTTTTTAAAGCGAGTAATGTTTGAAAATCCAACAATTGTTTCAACAACTCTAACAAACTTTGAAAATTCATTTTTTTAAATCATGCCTTTTTTGACAAGAACCATATTTTAAAATCGTAATTATTTTCTGAAAAACGCACACATTTTTTTAAAAGCGGGAAATTCCCAAATATTTAGATTTGAGACAATTTTGAAAACAGGAATTTTTTTTATATTATGAACAGTTTTCAGAAAACAATAACCTTTTCTGAAATTCTCGTATATTTTTTAAATTTATGAAAAAAATGGAAACCGGAGCATTTTTTAATTTTCTTAAAAAAACACACACATTTTGGCAAACCGCAAACAATTTTTAAAAAAGACAAACATTTTTAAAAATTTCCAAACATTTTGCAAAAACGTGAACTTTATTATAATTTTGAGGTAACATTGTATACGGCAACATTTTTAACATTCAGAATAATTTCTAACAAAAAAAGAAGAAAAAGAAACAGAAAGAGAAAAATGAAAACAAGAAAACAGGGGCAATGAAAAAGAAACAGAAAACAAAAATAAGAAAATGAAAGAGAAAAATGAAAAATGAAAAAGAAGCAGAAAACGAAAACAAGAAAAAGAAACAGAAAATGGAAATGAAAACAAGAAAAGGAAAGAGAAAAATGAAACAGAAAACGAAACATAAAGAGAAAAATGAAATATGATAAATGAAAAAGAAACAGAAAATGAAAAAAAGATAAGAAAGAGAAAATGAAAAATGAAAAATGAAAAATAAAATAAAATATAGGAGGCTTCCCTAAATCAGATACGGGTGGTTCCTAGGTTATCTGCAGAAAAGGGCTAGCCCCGACGCTTCTCTCGGCTGCAGAAAAGGTTATCCGTATAAGACCAAATTTTTTCGACATCGTCAAATGACCCAAAATTTTTCCATGAGCATATATAACCAATTCGAGACACCATGCCTAGTTGTTTGAGCTTTTGAGCTTTGTTCATTTTCTGGAGTTTTCTCGAGGAAAAATGGCCAATAAATAGACGGACGTGACACAACTTGAATACGGTCTGAGAAATCATTCAAAGCTGGCATGGATGCCTATCACGTGCGCGCCCACCTGATGGAAAAAGTTGGAGTCATTTCATGCATGTCCAAAAAACACCATGTTCAACGTAGGGTGTCCGTGGAAGCCAGAAAGCTCCGTTTGTGAGCACGATGTTTATAGACAACTGGCATATGACCCTAGTTCTTTTTCATGGGCTTGTATGATCAATTCAGTACAACATGCTAAGTTATTTTGGTTTTCGATAAATTTTGTATTTTCTGGAGTATTCTTGGTGAAAAATGCCCGATAAATGGCCGGACATGACACAACTTGCATACGGTGTCAGAAAATGGTTAAACATGGCATGGATACCTACAATGGGCATGCCCACCTTCTGGTATAAGTTAAAACTCATTTATTGCTTATCCAAAAATAGACCAAGTTCAACACAGAGCGTTCGGGTAGGCCAGAAGGGTCCGTATGAGAGCACATTTTTTTGGCATCGTCAATTAACCTCAATTTTTTTCATGAGCTTATCTGATCAATTCGAGGAACCATGCCAAGTTGTTTTAGTTTTCGACATTTCTTGCATTTTCTGGAGTTTTCTGAGTGAACAATGCTCGATAAATGGCCAGATGTGACACAACTTGCATACAATGTAAGAAATCGTTCAAATCTGACATTGATGAATACCATGAGCAAGCCCAATTGCTGGCTAAAGTTAGGTCATTTAACGAAAGTGAGAAGAAAAACCAATTAACAATAGAAGAAACACAAAAAAAACAGAGAAGAAAAAAAATGCTTAGGCCCTAGAAAATAAAAGAAGTTTTCAAAAATATTCGCAAATATGTAAAAATGCTGGCAAATTTGAAAAAGTGTTCCGTAATAGACCATGTTTAACGGAGGTGCTCGGGTAGGCAAGAAAGGTCCGTATGAGAGCATGTTTCTTTTTTACATTTTCAAATGACTCCAATTTTCCCCCGTAAGCTTAAATGGGCAATTCAAGGCACCATGCCGAGATGTTTGAGTTTTTAACAATTCTTGCATTTTCTAGAGTTTTCTCGATGAAAAATGGCTGATACATCCTCGGGCGTGACACAACTTTCATATAGTGTTAAAATTCGTTCAAACCATGGGCATGCTTGGGCAATAGTTGGATCATTTCATGCATGTCAAAAAAATAGACCATGACGGGGGTTGTTCGGGCAGGTGAGATGGTCCGTATGAGAGAACATTTTTATTGGCATCGTCAAATGACCCAAAAAATACTATGAGTTTATATGACCAATTCAAGGCACCATGCCAAGTTAGTTTTTGATTATTATTTTTGCAATCTATGGAGTTTTCTCGATGAAAATGGACGACAAATGGCCGAACATGATGCAACTTGCGTATGATGTCGGAAATCATTCAAATCTGGCATGATTGCGTGCCATGGGCATGCCCACCAAGAGTTCGCACATTTGAATAAGTTCATCGATGTTGAAAATATGTTCACGGATTTGAAAATTTTCGCAGATTTTCAGATCAATCACCCCAAAATGTCAAGTTTTTGTTTGAGAAAATGAGAAAGTTCATGAATTTGATTCTTTCTTTCTTAAAAGTTCTCGCATTTGAAAAAAAGGAGAAGAAAAAACCCAAAATAAAACAGTACAAAAGCCGGTTTGAAAACAAACGATTGTTTCCCTGAAAATTCAGAAAGTTACATTAGCCACATAAGAAGATAGAAAGAAAGGAAGTGTTCAAAAAACTGTTCAAGATGTTAGTTCTATAGTGTGCGCGCTCCAAATATTTCTATAAGCAACATTTTGAACTGACATATCTCCTTAAATTTTTTGAAATGTTCATGCTTGTTAAAAAATGTTATTCAATTTTTTTTGCAAAATGTTCATGCTTTTATGAAAAAGACTTTCAAAACGTGTTCAAGTTGTTCAACAAAAACGTTCGATTATGAATCATTATTCAACTTTTAAAAATTAATTCAGAATTTCCTTGGTGTTACTCCCTCCATTCGGGTTTATTGGGTCGGAGAGCCACCGAATTTTGTACCATGTTTACTAGGCTGCTGCATAGTTTATCAAAAAAAGAGGTTGCTGCATTGGACGCGAATTTTTGGGACATGGTGGCACGCGAGGATGGTATCTGAGTTGTCCATCTGTGCTATGAGATTAGCACTTAATATAACAAATTAATGAATACAAAAGTCATACGATGGATTAATTTGCAGAATCCGCGTCGGTGATACGCGAAGTACGTGGGTTGAGCGACCTCGTCTTAAATGGGTTGGTTGGCTATACATCTATTTTGATGGTGTTGTGTTAATGCGACTCAGGCCATTTAAAACAATGGTTGACGTTTAAACGTGTCTCGAACCTGTACACCTTGAATGACAATTAATAAGTGTGGGCTTGTCGTTGTTGTTGTGTTTTGTCTTTCCAAGTTCATTTTTGCGTCAGTGTAACTTACACTGACGTGTACTGGTGTCTCAATTCCTCAGAGCCATATGTTCATATTAATGCTGCATTATTACTACTCACTCTACTATTTCTTGCTGTCCATATGGCATGCACTCATTGTAGGCTATCATTTTGCTATCCATATACCATGCACTCTGTTGTTTCTTGCTGTTGACAATGTTGGGACAGAATACTATATGGGGCCTCGTTCACTTAATGGTGCCATTTGGATTCCGCCGGTCATTGATTGTGTATGTTAAAAATGTATTAATGCCCCCTCCCAAGTGTGGCTAAGTGGACGATAATATATGGATTAGAGTGCTCACATGTTTTGCTTACAATTGCTGGAAGATTTTTTCCCTATGCATAAACAGTAACTCACACAACACTGGCATCAAATATGTATACAAATATTTATAATTAAATTAAAGGGAAATATTATATTCAGGCAGTTAGAACATTAGCGACAGAATCAAGAATGGTAAACTACTATGTCGCCCTAGATGCATCTGCATGTTTGACTCCACAGCATGAACCTCAACTTGTGATGACTAGTGGCAGTAGAGCGACCTCATCGCCACGGGGAACTGCTCTAGGACATTAGTGAACACATGAATGATACTACCGGGTCTAGCAGCTAGGAGACGGCGGCGACAACGATCGATTTTACTTAGCTGCTACTGATAAAAGAGTTCTAGCGGTTGCGAGTGTGTTGTGCAACCGATGACGAACACACGCGATTTTATAAGCCAGCCGGGTGGAGCCCCGTCCGTGCGTCGATCATCAATTGGGTCCTGGGTGAATTTACATTCCGCAGGTGTAGCCGCGCATTGATTGGCCTGACGCGTTTTTAATGTGCTGCCGGAGCGGCAGCGGCGAATTATTGCCGCGCGCTGCATGAGGTGGGTGCCATGCATGGGTTAAGCCAATATGTAACCTGTCACGCAAAGCTTCGGTCTTAATTAACCACATTGTCCCAATGACCATTTTATTCATCTAAACCGGCGTACAGACACGGTACATACGTGTGCGACTGGATTCGTAAGAGATAACTACTGGCTCTACAATACATAATCTGTAACTACCGGGTCCAGTGCAAGCCCATACAGTACAAAACTACATCTTCGTGCGATAGCTTTTAGAACTTCCACTTGCAAGTCTCGCCTATAACAACACCATGCTTCAGAACTTGTGTATGCAGCATATGGCCATTAGCATCATGTTCAAGACGCCCAAGATGAAAATGTTCCCCAACCATGCCTGATTCTGCTCAAGCAGGGTTACATGCCGATACACGGATGCGTGGGAGAGTAGATGAGCCCAGCGAGTGCTGAAGTACTGCACATACTTGTTCTCCCACTTCCAAAACCTGCATCCACCGAACTGAAAAAAACACAACACAAACTTAGGTTGAGAGCAGGAGAGCTGGAGAAGATGGGCGGAAATAATCTCGAAAATACTTACTCCATGGCGTTCGCACTTGTAGAAATGCCTCCCTGTATTCTCTACCATTCCAGACACGAACCAGAGCACGTTGCCGGCGTTGCACTCCAAGCAGCGGATCAGTGGCAGCGGCGGCATCTGGGTGGAGCAGTGATGTGACGCAGGGGGGCGGAGCTAAGCTCTGACTTGGACGAACACATGCTTGCTCGGCTGGAGGGAGGAGATGTGATATGAAAACGAGAGCGGGGTGTCAATCTACAAGGGCAGAGTCAGTTTAAAAAGGCCGCCGGGGAGCGTCGTGGATTTAGCCGATGGCGCTGCCATCCTGGACGCCTGACAGAAGTTTAAATGCACGCGCTGCCTTGTGGCCCATACACGGCTGTGTCCGCGAGAATACGTGTGTGGATACCGAGTGCTATACGAATAAGTGAAGTCATTATACATCTGAACCGTATTAATGCGGCACGAATCTCGCGGCTTCGTGCGGCATGTATATCACCCGCGCGTGGTGGCATGTCCACTCGCCATTTATCGCCGCCGCATCACTTTATTCTCTCATCTCCCCATGGAAGCTAGTGCATGGGTCTCCTTGATTGGACCAGGCAGTAATTAATAGCGGCAATTAGCTAAAAGATTTATTTCCAATTTCTCTTGTGCGTTTTTCATGGTCTTCCCATTTTGGCTGATGGGCATAATAAATCCGGGCAAGGAGTCTTAAATTTCCACGCTCTTAATTATTTACAAACACTAGTCAGCTCAATTGGTGAGGGATTGCCCTCAGTGGTGTCCATGTGCTCAGTTTTGCCCTCAGATGCGAATTGTGCTCAGTTTTGCCCCTAGACTATGCACAGCGACTCGTTCCGTGAATTCTACCATCTCCGTCAGGTCAACCTTTTGAATCGATCCTTACAGGTGGGACCAGGCGGCAGAGACGACCAATTGTATTCATACTGTTGCACGCGTGGCTTGTGGGACCCGGCAGAGAGCCGTTGAGCAGAGAGCCGTTGCGGGTGTGCTATATAAGCGGGCGAAAGAGGCGGTGACCACGGCGACAGAGAGCACGGCGACAGAGAGCACGGTGGTGACCACGGCGAGAGAGAGAGAGAGAGAGAGCACAATGGTGACCACGGCGAGAGAGAGCACGACGGTCGGAAGCTAGCTGTGGAGGGCGCGGCGGCGTTGAGATCCCCTTCGGCTCCGAGCTCCATGTCTTCCTCAAGCTCCCGCGCCACCTCGCGGATGCAGAGCCGGGTGCGTGTGGACATTCCTGTCTTCATCTGTCCGCGGTGTCGGGCGGGCATTGATCGGAGGGTTTCTCACACAACGAGGAACCAGAATCGTTCATTCTACGTGTGCAGCGAGAATGGGGTAAGAATCGGGGCAATTGCACCATTTTCGTGATCGGGATCTTTGAGCAATGGGTTGATCTGTTTAGTGTTCATGCAGTTGACATGCTTCTTTCTTTGGGTCGATGCTCTGGCCAAGACACTGATGGATGAACTGCAAGAAGAGCAGGAAGAATGGTTGCACATGCTGCCACGAACGGCAGTGGCCGCAACACGAGCTCCGGAAGAAGAGATGGAGGGCAAAGAACACACTGACAGAGAGCTAGTTGTTGAGCTTAGGATGTTGAAGAAGAAGGTTAGGAAGCTTGAACATCAAGCACAAATAGCAATACCCATTTGCAATTACTTTTGGGCAGTGGTAGGTATGGTAATCGCACTGGTTGTAATGTTGAAAATGTATGGAAAGGCATGAATTATGGAAGAATTTGTAAGCTTGAAATTGTATGAGAAATTCACCTAGTTTAAATGTTGGTCAAAGTTGTTTCAATGTTGAAAAAAAAGAGAAGAAGTGACCAACATTTAAATATGTTGAAAAAAGGGAGAAGAAATGAGGAATTCAGAAACTTTTGATCAATGAATGCACCTCTCTACTCTGCCTTTCTGTCAAAAAAAAAGGTTCATTAATGGGCCAAATTCAGAGTCTAGAGCCGAGTGCAGGATAGACTAATGGGCGAACTGCATCCAATTAGGCCCATTCGGGGGTTCTCTTACATGTTTTTCTGTTTTCTCTTCTGATTTAATTTAGGCAGTAAATCATAATGCTGAAACTTTTTGTGGAAGCTAATTGAATTATTCCAGATCCAAACAATTAAGTTTATAATTTTTTTGGAGCTGTTAAATATTTAATAGCAATTAAATTGCTCCAATTCAAATACACCGTGATTTAAATCAAATACCAAATTGTCATGGAAAATGTGCCTCAGCTCTGGTAGAGGTTTACAGCTGGTGCCAAAATAAATGAACATTTTTTAAGGGCATTACATTGAGAAAAAATAATTTGTCTAGAAAAATGAAGGGTGGAAAATGCAAAAAAAATTGGTGCGGCTGGGGACTCGAACCCAGGACCGCGTTGGTTTGTGGCATTTAGGGCTGCGCTGGTAACCGCTAGGACAGATGGAAAGACTTTGACATGGGTAGGGAAGGAATATACATAGTGAGACAGTGAATGTTTGCACACGTGTGAGAGTGGTTTTCCTTTGTTTTGCACTGAAATTTTGGAGGGTTGGAAACGTATTTTTGCACTGCCACGTGATTGTGGTTACAATGGCACATGGTTTAGGGTTAGAGTGGCACTTGGTTTAGGATTTAAATGGAGAGGCGATTTCCTATGCATGGTGGTAGCTACGCATGCATGGTGGAAACTACACACTCTTTGTTTTAAGTTCCTTTTTTGATATATGAGGTGTCGGGTTTCTTATGGCATTGGCACAAGTGCATTTTCGTTATATAGAAATGACTTTTTCTCACTTCTCTTTCTCTTTTTTATTATCTTTTGGACACAAGTGCCTTTTTGTTGTGTTGAAAGGGGCTTTACACACTTCTCTCATTCATTTTGCTTGCCTTTTTGGCATAATTGCATGTTTGCTTGCCTAGCGAGTTCAAAGCCATGATATTTTCGTTATAGAGTTATTTTGTATAGTCAAAAATAATTTATCAAAATAATTAGAGATAAAAATTGGGGCCGTGCGTAGCTACCACCATGGGTAGCAAATTGTTTTTGGAATAAATTTAGGGTTAGTTAATGACTTGTTTTTTTTTGAATGAAAGAGAGGGCTTCTCACCCCCCTTTGATTTTCATTTTTCATTAATGAAAGCTAGAAGTTCTCGAACTTCATGACTTGGTTTAGGGAAAAAATGATATGTTTGGGCACGGATATTTTTTAACACACATAATAACTTAGATAAGATGCAACACACATAATAATTAACTTAGATAAGATGCAACACACATAATAACTTAGATAATAACTTGGGTAGATAAGTTCACGAACACCACACGACACGGCACACACGACATAGAAAAGCAACAAAATAAAAACGATAAAACTAAAACATCTTCATCTTGGCCTCCTTCTTCCACCTTGGCCGCGCGCCCCTTCAACACCGTCTTCACTCCCCGTCGTCGTCGTCGTAGGGAAGGGAGTGCATCTGGCCTGGAGTGGGGAAGATTTTCTCGTAGTTGGTGAAGATGTTGTACGCCGTGAAGAAGATGGACTCGCAGCCGCACCAATAGACTTGGCCGAGGAGCTCGCGCGCGTCAAACGGGTTGGTGAAGGTGACCGTGAGTAGTTGGAGGATGCCGCTGCGGTCATGAACCTCGTTGAGGGTGAACATCCTCGGCGAGCCCCATGGGAGGTGGGCATAGCTGGCTCTGAGGAAGGCGCGGGTGAGTTCGACGGCACCCCTCCACCTAGAAGTCGCCCACACACGGAGCTCCCTCTCGACGAGCACGCCCGGCGGGTAGCGCAGCTCTGGCACGACAGGCGGACGGTGAAAGGTCGGCCCGTTGAACTGCATCTTCGCTTGGGTGGAGAGGGCTCGGTCGCTTGGGTGGAGAGGGCTCGGAGAGAATGGATCGGATCTGGCTGTGGGTGGGAGAGGAAGAGAGTCACCCCATTTATAGGCCTGTGGGTGGGAGAGGAAGAGAGAAAGGATGAGAACGGTGCGTGTGTGAATCCGGGCGCGTGTGTGAATCCGTTACGTTTTGGGCTCTTAAAGTTTTGCACGAAAATGATGCATGGGGCGCGTGCGTGCATCTGAATCACTGCCGTAATGGCCTAACTACGTGCATGGCCACCTAGCTCGCCTCGCCAGCCTAGTGCGTGCATCTGAATCACTGCATAGACTAACTAGCCTAGCTGCCTCGCCTCGCTCTGAATCAGTACGTGCATGCACGTCCGGCTCGCCTCGCTCGCATGCATGCACGTCGGGCTCGCTCGCGCATGCAAACGACGTCGCCACCCTTCCCATGCATACAGGCCTGCAAAGGCTGAGACGGCCTATTAACTGCGGTCTCAGGCCCAGACAACGAGACGCCCCAACGGTCCATCCAGCGCGCCCGGTATTTCTTTAGAAAAAATAATCTTCCAGCCAATCAGATTGCATCTCGCGGATCGCCCCCCTCCTCCCCGCAGATTCCTTCTAGAAGGGTCGATTGACGGCGCTGGATCGCCGCTAGGGTTAGATGGACGGTCCTTGTTCAGCGCTAGGGTTAGCGGGGTTTGGAGCAGTCAAAGATATGTTTGACCAGATTTCAAATGAGCATAATAAATTAAATAAAAATCGGAAAAATGAAAACCCTGCGCACATAGTCTTCTTATGTCATATATTAATGATTTAAGTTGGTAAACAAGGTTTACATACATTTAAATGATAAGTTCATGTGTATTATGTGATATCTCGAGTATCTCGAACTCTCTTGTATGAGGTGAAGAGAAGTGTTTTGGTGAAATGAACATGAAAATTTCAAACAACTCACCACAACTTCATTTTGGAGTGACTAAGAAGGATCCAGGCTTAGTTTTTCATTTTGATGTTTTAGACTTATTTAAATCTTGGTCAAAGTTAATGTAACATCCCAAATTTTCAATTTGGAATGTTATACATAGATCATATTCCATTTGCATGTTTTTGCATTTTTGTTCGTGGAGTTCCTCGAAATTCTAAGCAACCCAAAGACCTACGGAGAGAGTTGGGAATTTTACAGTTTTCGTATTTGAGTTCGCTCAAATACCGCTACGAGGACAGTGTGATTCTAATTACTTTACCCTCCTACAAATATTTCTAAATACAAAATATGAGCGGAGATAATATGACTTCTCCAAAATAACAGAAATATTGGAGAAAAAATGTTAAAATCACTTTGGGTATTTTTCTGGATTTATTCTCGGATTTATATGCATAGAAAAAATACGCATTTTTCAAAATTGCATTTAAGTCCGGAAAAAATATTCACTTTGTCCTAAATATTATTAGAGGAGGGTGAAAATTTATTTCGGGAATTTTGGAGTCCGTTTGGTATTTCTTTCGTTGGTTTTTCTGCGCCGGGACTCTTTTAGAAAAAAAAACGGAAACCGACTTAGACTCGTGAAGGACCAAGAGACTGGGCTTTATAAGCCGGAGCCGCCGGCCCAAGTCACCCCAGCCCAAGTCGCCGAACCCTAGCGCCTCGCCCCGCCGCCGCCAGCCACGCCGCCACCGCGCTGGCCCGCCGCCCCGCCAGCCCGCCGCCACTCCGCCGCCGCCCCGCGCCGCCCTGCCGCTAGCCCGCCGCCGCCGCGTGCCGCGCCGCCGTCGCCGGAGACCGCCGCCTCACCGCCGGAGTTCGAGGTAGTTTTCGTTTTTTTTTCGGTTAACCGATCGGTTCGTTTAGGAAAAACCTAGATCTGTTTTTTTAGAATAGATCGGTTCAGTTTTTTTTCCGGTTTAGTTACTTAGCGGATGTTCGTCTGTACGTTCGTTTTAACGAACGGTTTTCGTTAGTTAACCGCAGACAGCGAACGTTCGTTCGTTAGCCTGTTCGTCGTTTTCTTTTTCGGGGTATTTATCCGCGGTTTTTCCGATCGCGATTTCTGCCCTGATCTTGTTTCTCATTTTTCTTTTCGCTCGAGAGTCGGAATCAGGTGATTCAAAATCCCAGATCTTCGTCTCGAAGGCCTCTTTACGTTTAACCAACTTGAACAAAGTTGTGGCTACTGTAAAATTTGACTTTAGGCCAACTAGTAAACCGGAGCTCGTTTCTTTTGCAGTTTGAGTTTCGTTGCTTCTTTCGAGTTGATTCTTTTTGCAAACCGGAGTTTTTAAGTTGAACTTTCTGGTTAGATCTCTTATTTGAGTTTTACCCGTGAATTAGTTAATTACTTATTGTATGCTTGTTTATTTGATTGCGATAGAGTACCCGGAGTGCGCCGCTTGCTACTTTGAGTCTCTAGGTTTTGCGGATCATCAGCAAGGCAAGTAACACTTTGATCATACTTTCCAATTACCCAGTTTTCATTGCATTAGTCAAACCCTCACACATTGCATGAGTAGGATCAATTAACTTGTGGGATTGGGAAGTAGATTGAGGTAGTACCTATTATCTGCATTACATTCAAACCTTTGGGAGTTACTTCTACGTTTGCTGCTAGGACATGATATGCTCGTAGACGTGGATTGGGTGAGTGAAATCCATGACAGACGTGAGATTGTTTAATTAATGGTTCAACTTAAGGTGGCAACATTAATACACATCTGGGTGGATTGAGGCATCTGGGTATTCCAGGATTGCCTGTTTTTCTTTTGGACCGCCACCCAGGCTCAAAGGGATCATGAGATTATTCATACTAGAAACTTCCGTGTGCAGCCACAATGCTATTATGGGCTCTAGCATAGTATGAGTAAGTCGTGCGAACTCTTACAGTGGTGGACTAGCAGATGTAGGGATGTAGGTTGGTACGGTCCGCCAGATCGTAAGGTGCTAGCGCTTCTGAAAGATTATGTCTCGGTTATCCGTTTCTCAAACACCATGCAGTGCGAGAAACCAAACGGAGGCGATCGAGTCTTGTGGGAAAAGTGCACAAACCTCTGCAGAGTGTACAAACTGATCATGATTAGCCGTGTCCCCGGTTATGGACGTCTTGAGTATCTAGTACTTGGATTTTCATGTGCATCTCAACATGTTACTTTAAATTTAATTTTGTTGGGTTTAATGATTACTTTTAATTGGGGTTGAGAGGATGTCTATCTTCTCAACGATGTTTCAACTACCATGATAGTTAATTAAAATGCATTCCTTTGAAGTAGGGAAAAATTGGCTTTATGCAAAAACTTAACCATAGAGCTTTCCACCAGCCATATTGCATATAGTATAGCTTTACTTTCATTGCATTCTCTTGTGTTACCTTGCCAGCATATTCCATGTGCTGACCCGTTTTTCGGGCTGCAACGTTTCATGTTGCAGACTTTTCAGACGACGAGTAAGATGCCCTTTTAGGTCGTGGTTCTATACTCAGTGATGCTGCTGGAGTTGATGGACTCACTTATCTTCCAGGCCTTCCGCTGTTATCGTGTTAGATGGCCTTCAGCCATATTATTTGTAATAAATTCATCGTTGGACCCTCGATGTAATAAGTGTGTGATTGCTACTCTGTTATAAATCCTTCAAGTACTATGCGTGTCAGCATTACTGATCCAGGGATGACACTGATGCACAGAGATCAGACTGTTTGAGGTCTGGTCGCTACAAGATGGTATCAGAGCACACGCTGACTGTAGGACACGACCACTAAGACAAGCCCTAGAACACAATTCACTCTTCTCTTTTCTGACTCCTCATCTTTTCTACTCTCTAGGATGGTGGAAGCAAAGCACAAGTTCATGCAACCGGATGAAGATACACCCTTTGGACGACACCTGAAGGAAGTCACAAGATATTTCAATATTGGATTACCAAGTTTCACCGGAACCTACAATGCCACTCTACCTGAGGAGGAGCGTTGGTTGATTCAAGCTCAAGTTCCAGGAAGGACGTTCGCACCCGTCACCTCACTCATAGCATTTTCCTTTAATGCACCTACATGGAGCCTAGGAAGGAGTATGGCAGCCCACATTGCTATGGGAAGGATTGGAGAAGTCTACCAGCAGGAGCTAAAGGACACTATCTACCAGATTTGTGGACGCCGAGATGAGAACTTGGATATGATCAGCACCCGGAAGGGTATATCCATTGCAGCATTCATCCAGGAGTTGAACCACCACATTCGCCGCCAGGAGCACCAGATGTGTGCTGGGATGATAGATTTGAAGAAAGCCCTAAATAGGAATTTGGAGCTAGAGGAAGAACTCAAGTCTACACGCGACGGATATGAGGAGGAGATGAAGATACTTGTGGAGAAGAATGATGATTTGACCCGGAAGTTAGGGATACTCATGGGAGAAGAAGACGAGGAAGAAGAACCCAAGGAGATTCCACCGGAAGACTATATCATCATAGATGACACAGATTCGGAAGCTGAGGATAGCAAGGACGAAGACTATGAAGATGAAGCTGGAGCAGATGTTATGGAATCCTCTGCCGATCAATATTTTTAGATGACCACCCTATGACTAGTAGTTACTACCATATATTAGTTTTAGAGCACTTTTGTAAACGATCGTTAGATTTGTAAGACCTTGTTTGAAATTGATTGGTGTGATATTGCTTGTGTGTTTGTCTCATGTGCATATGGGTAGCGATTTCCCCTTAGACCTCTTTTCTATTCTAATCTCTTCCCTCTACACCCATCAGATGCCTCCAAGACGTGAATTCGAGTTTCCCCCTGAGCTCACCCAGTTGATCCAGCAGCAGAACACCCTAATGCAACTTCTTGTCCAGAACACTCAGAACAACCAGAACAACAACAACAACCCTACACCACCACCACCCGTGGACAACCTTACCCGTTTCTTAAGGTTGCAACCACCTGTGTTTGCTAGCAGCATCGAACCAATTGTGGCTGATGACTGGCTACGCAAGATTGGAAGGGATTTGACCACCGCCAATTGCTCGGATGCCGAGAAGGTGCGATTTGCTGCACACCAGTTGTCTGGACCAGCCGCAGCATGGTGGGAGAATTACACAGCCACTTACCCCGTAGCCAATGTGACTTGGGATCAGTTTCAGCAAGCTTTTCGTACCGCCCATGTCTCGACTGGAGCCATGAGTATGAAGAAGCAGGAGTTTCGCAATCTGCGACAAGGGAATCGTACTGTAGCTCAGTACGTGGATGAGTTTAGTACCCTATCTCATTATGCCCCAGATGATGTGGCCACAGATGCCAAGAAGCAGGAGAAATTCATGGAAGGGCTGAATGATGAGATGAGTGTACAGTTGATGGTGGCAACTTTCAACAACTACCAGGAGTTGGTTGACCGCGCCCTGATGATTGAAAGGAAGCACCAACAGATTGAGAGTCGCAAGAGGAAGTAGGGGCAAGGAAAGTATAATTCTGGAGCTCAGCAGAAGCCCCGCTTTACTCCTAAAGCGGTAGGACAGTTTCAGCATACCCATGGAGGAAGTAGCTCGCACAACCACAATGGCACCAAGAATGGCAATGGGAATGGGAATGGAGCCAATGGAAACCAGAACCGCCCTGCACCATCCACACCCACAAAAAGGGATTTTAGCCATGTCACTTGTTACAAGTGCGGGAAGACTAGACATTATGCTAATGAATGCCCAGAAGTTAAGAATGGGAACGGCAATGGAAGCGCCGGGAAGAAGCCCAACCCGTTCAACAAAGGACAAGTGAACCACGTGACTGTGGAGAAAGTAAAGGAGCAACCAGATGCAGTTATAGGTAAGTTCTTAGTTAAGTCCTTTACTGCACTCGTTCTTTTCGATACTGGTGCATCACATTCATACATTTCAAGGGGATTCATGGATAAGTATAAGCTGCCGACCCAAGCCCTTAGATCGCCCATGTTACTAACCTCACCAGGAGTAGAGTATATGGCTAAGTCATGGTGTGATCAGTTGCCCTTAAGGATTGGTAATTACATTTTCCCTTCAGACCTAATAGTATTGGAATCTCAAGGACTGGATGTGATATTAGGCATGGATTGGTTATCTAAGTATGAAGGGAATATTGAATGTGCCCGCAAGACCATTTTGCTTACTACGCCGGAAGGAAGAAGGATCAAGTATGTATCCCGGCATGAGTCAAAGAGGAGTAGGTTAAATTCCTTGTCAGGAGTTGTTCAGGAGGAAGTGCCAGTAGTGAAGGATTATCCGGATGTGTTTCCAGATGAGTTACCTGGCATGCCACCGGATAGAGATATATAATTTTTTTATTGAACTTTTGCCAGGCACCGGGCCAATTTCTAAGAGACCCTATAGGATGCCCGCAAAGGATTTGGAGGAAATTAAGAAGCAAATTAAGGAATTACTGGATAAAGGATTCATACGCCCAAATTCTTCGCCTTGGGGTTCGCCAGTACTTCTAGTGGAGAAGAAGGATGGATCGTTAAGAATGGTTGTTGATTACCGAGGATTGAATGAAGTAACGATCAAGAACAAGTACCCATTGCCAATGATCAACGATCTGTTCGATAGATTGCAAGGAGCTAAGGTATTTTCTAAGATCGATCTACGATCAGGGTACCATCAATTGAAGATCCGAGAGCAAGATATACCTAAGACGGCCTTTACCACTAGGTATGGGTTGTATGAGTATACCGTCATGTCGTTTGGTCTGACAAATGAACCGGCATACTTTATGAACCTGATGAACAAAGTGTTTATGGAGTATTTGGATAAGTTCGTCGTAGTGTTCATAGATGATATTTTAATCTTCTCGAAGGATGAAGAGGAGCATGAAGAATATTTGCGTTTCGTATTGGAGAAGCTCAGAGAACATCAGTTATATGCCAAGTTTAGCAAATGTGAGTTTTGGTTGAAGGAAGTCGGATTCCTCGCACATGTTATATCCGGAGAAGGAATAGCAGTAGATCCCGCCAAGGTGGACACTATGACCAATTGGGAGGCACCGACAACAGTTGGAGAGATCCGGAGTTTTCTTGGACTCGCAGGATACTACCGGAGATTTATCGAGAATTTCTCGAAGATTGCAAAACCAATGACGGAGTTGTTGAAGAAGGACACCAAGTTCAGTTGGACCGAAGAATGTGAGACTAGTTTCTAGGAATTGAAGAAAAGGTTGGTCTCATCCCCTGTGTTGATTCTGCCAGATCAACATAAGGATTATGAGGTGTACTGCGACGCTTCACGTCGAGGACTTGGAGCTGTTCTTATGCAGGAAGGAAGAGTTGTTTCGTATGCTTCACGACAACTAAAACCTCATGAGATGAACTATGCCACCCACGATTTGGAGTTAGCAGCCGTAGTGCATGCATTGAAGACGTGAAGACATTTTCTCATTGGAAACCATTGTGAAGTATATACGGATCACAAGAGTTTGAAGTATATATTCACTCAGAAGGAGCTGAATCTTAGGCAAAGGAGATGGCTGGAACTCATTAAGGATTATGACATGAGATTGCATTATCATCCCGGAAAGGCTAACGTAGTAGCAGATGCGCTAAGCCGTAAGAGCCATGTCAATACCCTAATGATGGAGGAGTTTCCAAAGGAGTTAGACGAGGACCTACGAGAACTACGTTTGGAGATAGTTCCGAGAGGCTATGTAGCAACACTAGAAATCCAGTCTACACTACAACAAAACATGACAATAGACACGCTTTTTCTTAGACGCTTTTATATTCGTCCCTATACTAGGAAGCGTCTATTATGTAGACACGCTTCTTGAGACGATGTATAGAACGCCACAAACATTAACCTGTTGGGTTATCACATTTATTAATTTTACATGTGTAAATAGGTTGAGACGATTTTTGAGACGTTTTATAGAATACATAAAAGAGTTTAACAATGAAATAATAAAACCAAATAAAAAATGGGCCGAACATGGAAATTACCTGGCCCATCTCTGCCCACGAACGGAACAAAATCTTAGTGCGTGCCCTCTTTCTCCCTATCCACCACCACGACCTTCCGATGCCCACCTTTGGCGCCGCCGGGCTCTCCTCCTACCTCTGTGCCGCCTACTCCCCCTGTCAATCTCCACCGCGGCCGACTGGATTCCCCTACACCCGTGCGCCGCCTAGTGCCCTAGTCCCCCTGCCAGTATCCACAGTGCCTGGCTGCTATTTTCGCCCACTACGCCGCCGCCGGACTACCTCCTCCTGCATCCTTGCACCGCCTAGATCTCCACTGCAGAGGGTATTCCATCTACTGCCCCACACCGTTTCCTTGCCCCACTCCATTGCAGCTTAATCGTATGAGCTGATGGCCTCTCGTACCCTGTTGGACCAGGGCAATGAGAAGACATCAGGATGCCACCATCGGCAACACTGTACTTTAATTGCAACGTCCTCGGTAGCTTCTCCACCAACACATAGCCGAGTCAGTGGTAATCAATCAACTCCCTTGCTTAATTTCAGCAATTATGTTTGGATTGCCTTGTTTAATATCAGCAATCACCATGTTTGGATGTTCATGTTCATGTTTAATTTTAGCAATCGATTCCCTTGTTTAATTTCAGAAATCACCATGTTTGGATGTTCACATCTAAAATTAAGACAACTTATAGTCGATTTTCATGTTTGGATCTATTCGGTTTGCATCTGATACTAATGGTATTATGTAGCAGTCACTGGTTAATATTATTTTTGTTGTGTTAACTGGCATGTATACTCACCACAGGTTCATAACCATGCTATATAAGTCTGCTAAAGGTAGTTTTGACCATATTTTCGAACTTGACCGATATGTTCGGATGCACTGAACTAAGCTTTCCCTTTGACTTCTTTTGATGAATTTCTGGTTGTCCTGGTGAACATGGAGACACTTAAAATGCATTTATTCGATTCTGGAGTGAGCTCGCTGCCCTTCTTCTCAGAGAGAGACATACCATTCGTCCAAAAGTATTAAGCATTGGACGTAAAGTGGATTACCTACTCGGTACTAAAACAATATGTAGCATGTATGAAGCTGAATCATGCTTATAACCCTGAAGAACATAGTAACTTCCAAAATGCAAGTAAGAAGCTGCAGTTTTGCAGGATTTTTGATTACAAATCGACAAGTGCCACTCACCTAAGTTGTGTTTTCAGCTCATCCTACCCCGCGTCAGTAAGGCAAGTGCTAGCATATCCTGAAAAATCCCTTTTTCCGATGGTCTAAACACATACAGCAACTGATTGACGTCTTGTTAGGTTTGTTACTGAGTCCAACATGTAAATTGTACTTTCACCAAGGGAGTTTTGATTGTCAGATAGATAATTTAACATCGGTGTTTGAAGAATCATTGGATAAAACAGATTAGAGCATTTTGGTTTTGGTCCTTCGCAGGCGGCCAGTGGGAAATTCAGCATTCAGAACAATTCTGGCTGAAGTACAGGTGTAAGCTTTTTGCTGATGTGGTTCTTTGCATGTAGCTGCAATTTTAGTTATGGTTTTAGTAGTAGTTTAGGAGCACATAGTCATAATTCTTTATTATAGTTTATGGTAACCGTCTTTTTTCCGTACTAATTCAGGGTGTACTTTGTTGGTTATGGTACAAGACATTGGACACCGATACAATAGTTTTCATACTTTGCACGTGATTTGTGAAGATTGTATTATAGCTTCATTGACAATATTTTAGGCTGAAAATATCTGCCTGCTAAAATGTTGTCTATGTTATGGTGAAGCCATGGCGAAGAACACACAGTTCAACATATGAGGGATTATTTTTCGAACTTAGTAGTATGCTTGCACAAGAAACGAACAAACTTGAGGTAAGCCTATTTTCTCTCTTGTTGATTTTTCTTCTGACCAAAGGGGACACACAATCTGTCCTAAATATTGGAGTGGAAAGACTGGAAGCAACTATAAATTCTTATGAGAATTTTGACAATTTTCGTAGTAGCATAATTGCAGAGAAGGATCAGCTTGCTGAGAAATCAAATCACCAATTAAAGAGTTTGCCTTGCAAAAAATCTGGCAATACATCAGGTCCAGGAACTTATTTATTTTTTGCAAATCTCTATACTGTTAATTCACGTGCTATTTAATGTTCATGTTCTAATTCTCTCTAACTACTATTGCAGGTCAAGGAAATTAGGAAGTGTAAGGAGGCAAGGATTAGTTTCCTGATTATGGAGAATATTTTATTTGGTCGTAACAAACTGCGTAGATATGATCTGAAGGGTGCTCTTTTCTCATGATATACTGCTGATTCAACAAATCCCGAGAGTGTATTGTTGGATCAAAAATTTATTGAAGACGTGCATACCATGCCTATCCACATTAAAGGAAAAACCAAAAACTTCATGGAACGTGCTCTTTGGAACGATACGTCCTTTTTATGTGTTATTATTCCCATTGCTTCGTTTTCATCGACTTCATATGCATTTGGGCGTATGCTTATTACATTAGCTTACAAGTTCCATCTCTTATGTTTCCAGAGCATGAATTTCACGGATTGCTCCATGTTAGTTGGAGTGGACAAACAGAAGAAGGAATTTGTATTCAGAATAAAAGATTACTTGAGCAATATGCCTGGTACAAACAACTGGAGTCGTGGGTGAAGACATAGCTTGTTATTTCCAAGAATCTATCTCCAACAGTAATCTCACCGAAGGAGTACAAATTAAGATTCAGCGCATTTATGTCTCAGTACTTCAAATCAGTACCAGATGCTCGAGTCTTGAGGCATGATTGTTTGTAATGTTGGTAGATGAACTTATCTTGAATTCTTGAGTATCGTTCATGCTGCCATGGTCCTTGTCTTACTGAAAAATATGGCTTAATCCATGTTTAGCATGCGTAAAACGTCGGATATGTCCAGCGTTAAGTTTGCTTTTGTTCATTTTTGTGGTGTGTGTATCATGGTCCATATTGTTTCTTGGCTCTTGTACATAACATTAGGACTGAAGATACCCGCCAAAGGAAAATCAATGGTGATCGACATGCACATAACCAAAGATATGTTCTTTGTTGATGATCTAGCTACCAAATTTTGAACCGAAAAGAAGTGTCCGGAATTTGATGAAATCTTGACACAAGGACTGGCATATGATGACTATTACTCTCGGAAATTTTCATCAAATTTGGAGTCATCTTTTCAGAGAATCGTCAATTCTTTTCAACCAGAATTTGGCCTCAAATTTGAACAGAAAAACAAATTGTCCATATAATTATGAAATTGTTACACAAGGACAACCATATGATCAGTATCCTGGGAAATTTTAAATTATTTTTGCTAAACCAATTAAAAATGAAAATTTACAAGCAAATATAACCCTATTTGGCCAAAAGTTGAACACAAAAAAGTGTTAAATGCGACTGGTTTCGAAGATGAGGATTGTAAATCAATTGAGGGTGCAATTTGTCGTCGAACGGGGTACCCCATCGGTCCGCAAACTGTCCCATTTGTCCATTTTCCTGCAAATTAATCGCAAACTGTCCCATTTGTCCATTTTCCCGCAAATTAATCGCAAACTAAGGGGGCTTTGTCGACATACAGACCGCTACCACCTACGTGTTCGCCACCCTAGTCCCACACAAAACCCTCTCTGCGCGAAGTGGTTGCCACACGTTCATGCCTGTCAGCGTCACTCCAGAGCAACATGACTCCACAGAATTGATGTCGGTCAGAGCGACGCGACGTGACCGGACGAGCGGGCGGCGCCACTTCAGTGATGAGACGGCGTCCGAGAAGCCTACTCTGGCCTTCGTCCCTTCGCCTGGTCTGGTCGCGCCTATTTAAGCAGGGCTCCAGCGTCGTCCTCACCGCATCACATACAAACACCGAGTTCGTCTATTAGATGGAGCTCATGATGGAGTGCTCGCCCCTGGGGCCGTGGTCCAGCGCCTCCCTGGGCGCTACCAACACTTGAAGGAGGGGATGCCCTCGCCGTCGTGCTACCGCGCATGTGAAGAAGGAGCCGGCGTCGTGGCCTCTCTGCCACGTCCATACGGAGGCACATCCCCAACCACGACGTCCAAATTGGACGCAATGTGAAGGACGAGACACCGCCGTCGCCGGCACGTAACCGCTATAATAGATCCACAAAGCCGTGATGGCCACATCGACCAGATGACATGGCCACCTCGCCGGATGTCGATGATCGTGATGATGCTTGATCGCCTCCTCCACTACCCCGGTGGCCACAACGACCACGAATCCTCGTCGCCGCGGGCCATCGCGTCGGCCAAGGATAGTGGCGGATTTGGACCTTAGGCAGCCCAGGCGGCGGCCTGGGGTGTTAGGCCCATCTCCTTTAATGACTGTAGCAAATATTGTAGCTATAATGCTACAACCAACAAAGGTTGCTTGGGGCCATGCCCATTCCTGGGTCCTCCACTGGCGGAGGAGAGGGCGGCTAGGGAAGCAGGAGTCGCGCAACATGGTGCGTCGCTCCGTGTTCATCGCCCGACAAGGCACCTACCTGGTTTTGCACAGACCCAACCTCATGGAGGCTTGGACATGCGACCAATATCTCACCACCGCGGAGGCGGAGCGTCTCCTCCGCGAGCGCCAGACGGCGGCCCGACATGGCTATTGCGCCCATGCGCCCTTCCGTCGCTGGAAGGGTTACTCCAACGAGGACGACACGGTGGCGACGTAGGTGCGGACGGCCACGTGTACGAGGTCACCATCCTCTACAAGCTAGTGTAGGTCTTTTTAGGTTTTAGTTGAACATATGAGATATCTGTTATATGTAAATTAAGTCCGAATTTAAATGAATTTTGTCTTATATGCATGAATATCGTCATTTTTTTAAAATCCTCTATGAAATGTATGCATGCATAGTTGGATGACTAGATACCATGTCGCCGCCATCAAATACAATGTCCGTTTAGCGGTGAGCATCGGAGATGCCCTTATACACAAGAATCCCCTTGCATAATATGATATGATGGAATTTTATTTTTGTAGGAAAAAAATCATTTCACCATGTATGAAAATAATAAAAATAGATTCACTGGGAGGTAATTATTTTGGCATTTGCCGCCCTATTTTCCATTTGCCGCCTAACAAATAGCGCGCCAGCGCTCTTATTATTGAGGAAAAAAAGCTCGTAATATACCGCCATGCCGCCCTACCTCCAATTCTCCTCACCCACGCCGCCATCTCTCCACTTCTCCTCTTCTTCAACCTCCTAATCCATTCAAATCCATCTAATTGATCCCTCCAATCCGCTAGCCGATGATCTGCATCACCTGAATACATGAACGGCGGACGGTGATCGATTGGCTTGGTGGGCGGTTTGACGGAGGCTCAGCGGGTGGGCGGTCGATTGGAGGCCGTGGAGGTTGGGGGACAGAGACCGGCCTACGTGTGCGTCGGCCCCGACGGCGGCGATTGGGTGGGTAGGGCGGAGGAATCATCTGCCACAAGGGGTCAACGAGCAACATCGTCTTCAACCTACAGGTGGATTAAATAGAGTAAGGACGGAAGTACAACCATCCTGCATAGGGTAGCTGAGCCCCAGGTTCGTATTTGTCCTAACCATTGTGTTGTGCTCTCTCAGGTCTTGGTTTAGAAATTACTCAAATTCTTTGATCTCAAACTCATGGTGTAATTTGATTTCTTGTGCCTTAACCTGCGTAAAGGTTCTGCTATTCGGCTGTGCAAATTGCAGAAGCACTGCTCCTTGTAGGAGCAGAGTAACTAGTAACACACATTGAAGCCAGATCACACATAGTTTTTTTAATCTGCACATCACACAGAGTTATTAGTAACACCAAACATTCAAAAGGTATGTTGGCAGAACCATTTGGGAAGAGTCCCATCACAATTGTTTTTTTTAAACTGTTTGGGTGAGCAGTGGCTTTTGTAGTTCTGTAGTTTTTTTTTTGAGAATAGTAGTTCTGTAGTTTGTACCAGTGAAATCACTAAACTGGTGATTGTTTCTTTCAGATTGTTCTTGTGCTGCTTTGCAGAATGCCCATGCTGAAACTGTTCTTGCAATGCAGCAATGTGGTCCTGAACCAAGTTTAGGACTTGACCAAGTCACTAAGCAGGGAAACATATGCTACATATCGAAATGCCAATGACTGTATAAGAGCTTGTCTAATTTTGTGTGTAAGGGCAAGGTAAATGACATTATTATGAAACACCAATCCCATTTTGAGAAGCTCGTTTTAAATACTGTCGTGACACCACCAGCAGATTATAAGTCAAATTCAACCAAGCAATTAAAAATTGTATTGCAACAACAATAACTCGGTTTGGCCCGATGGAATCACATTCCAGTCACACACATATCATTGTTGCTCCAAGAGATCTCGTATTCAAAGAAAATAATTATTTACTTTTGAATAGATACATGAGTAGTAATAAAACACCAACCTCGCATAGATGTACTTTTTGATGGAAACGTTGCATAGATGTTGAGGAACACCTGGCCATGAATATTAGGTGAATTAGGTTTTCAGTGTATACTCTTCATTTGTTTGCATGGTGCATTCATGTTTAGTTTTCAAATAAATAATTTGGTAGTAAGACTTTAATCTAATTTGATAGCGAAGTGTGCAGACCAAAGTACGTGTAGAATAAGGCTCCTTAATTAGTGCATGTAACAGAAATCTTCTAAATTATCATTCTTGATTGTCACTGATCATGTGTCTCCATTCACGCGTATTCCTATCTAATTGCAGAATTCTCATGATGAAAATAGCAATGCAACCAAGCCATGTGGTCGTCACCAAGTCACTAAGCTGGTACATATAGGCTAGATATCCAAATGACAATGATTGTATAATAGATAGTTGATCTAATTCTTTGTGAAATTATTCCTATTTGCGTAAAATGGAATCTTCGCAGGTTCATCAATAACAAATGTTTAATTTCTTGAAAAACAGGATAAAACTACAGCTGCGTTGTATTCTATGAACTTGAGAAACAAAGACAAACTTGTGGCCAAAGGAACTTTAGTGAGTACAGAGAAACCGTGTTTGGAGGAAACATGCTTGGAGTGCAATACATTGCAGTTCTTGTTCGCTGCTATACATGTCTAGGAGATGAGAGACTAGTTAGACCATATGAAAACTTCCAAACAGTAAGGGATGCTATTGGTTCTATTATTGCTTGGCGCCTTGGCCTCACTCAGATGTAAGTATGTTTCCATACAAGCATTGTGTTTGCTCCAATCTGCACATGTATGATGTTATTTATCAATTATCTTTGTTATTTTTAGGTAAAAAATAGTTAAGCCAACCACTCCAGCACAACCAAAAAACATTGGTATGACACATTTCTTATAAATTCATCAAAGAATCACTTCTCTTCTACTTCTCTATAAACATATATGTTCATGTTGTTCATCTCTTTTTCAGGGACATGGGGACTTGAAAATGGGGTGCATTAAAGGAGCTGGGAGTAGCTGGATAGTTGAGGATTTGAGAAGGGCTTGCACTGGAGGAGTCAGGAGTAGTTGACGAAACTATCTTTGAATGAACAAATATTATGGATTATGTATAGATTTTAGGTTCATAGAGAAAAATAGTTCCAATCTACTCCCTCCGTCCCAAAATAAGTGTCTCAACTTTGTACTAGCTTTAGTACAAAGTTGTACTAAGGTTAAGACACTTATTTTTGGGACGGAGGGAGTATAAGATATTTCTTGTTTATTTGCGCCAGCACATGTTTCATATGAATGTTTGATATTATTCGGCCGGGAACTCCACGTACTTTCAGAAGAGTTCCTGCTAAATAATGCATTGGATGTTGTTCCTGTGGTTGCTATTGTTTTCAAATGCATCTATGACATGGAATGATGCCTTCGTATCATGATTTTTTTTTTGCCGGGGTATCATGATATTATTTGAACAATCTGCATGTGCAGCCATGGCATGATACAATAATTGAATTTGATACAATGGAACAAATTTGAAATAAACCAAATAATATTTTAAGTAAAATATTCCATTTGTATAAAGATGCTTATGTATAGTTAGAGACGAGTATAAGAGGCGAATAAAACGTGTCTATGAGTAGAGAAGTTAACTGAATTTAAAATGATGAAACAAATTTGAAATAAATTAAATAATATTTGAAGTAAAATATTCCATTTGTATGAAGATGCTTATGCATATTTAGAGACGACTATAAGAGGCGAATGAAACGTGTCTATGTGTAGAGACGTAATAGAAGCATGCCTAATATAGCGTCTGTACATGTAGATACGATTTTGGACGTCCCTAGAAAGCATCTCATGCCATGTAGGAGACGCTTGGCAAACGTCTCTACACGGTTGAGATGGTCCGTGGGGATACGCTCCAAGGACGCTTTACTAAAACGACTCTATAGTTGCCTAGAGATGAAACAATACGTCCATAGGTATGAAATTGAGCGTGTCTAGTGACTGTCTTTGTTGTAGTGCTACCCTGATGGATAAAATCAGAGAAGCTCAGAAAGCTGACAAGGAGGTTGTCGCTATAAAGGAGAGGATGAGCGAAGGAAAAGCTAAAGGTTTTCGTGAGGATGAACACGACACCCTATGGTTTGAGGATCGAATCTATGTGCCCAATGACCCGGAGATCAGGAAGTTGATTTTACAGGAGGCCCATGATTCACCATACTTGATTCACCCAAGAAATACTAAGATGTATTTGGATTTGAAGGATATTTTCTGGTGGACCGGTATGAAGAAGGATATTGCGGAGTATGTAGCAGTTTGTGATATATGTCAGAGAGTGAAGGAAGAACATCAGAAGCCAGCAGGATTGTTACAACCTATGCCAATACCCGAATGGAAGTGGGAGAAGCTTGGCATGGATTTTATCACCGGATTGCCCAGGACCAAATCAGGATATGATTCAATCTGGGTAGTAGTAGACTGATTGACGAAGGTAGCCCACTTTATTCCTGTGAAAACCACATATACCAGTGCAAAGTTGGCCAAGATATACATGACCAAAATTGTATGTCTGCATGGAGTTCCGAGGAGCATCGTATCAGATAGAGGAACCCAGTTTACCTCAAAGTTCTGGAATCAATTACATGAAACTTTGGGTACCAGGCTAGAGTTTAGCACAACATTTCATCCGCAGACTGATGGGCAGACGGAGAGAGTTAATCAGATTTTGGAGTATATGCTAAGAGCATGTGCATTAGATTATGTATCTAGTTGGGATGACAACTTGCCCTACGCGGAGTTCTCATACAACAACAGTTACCAAGCCAGTTTGAAGATGGCACCGTTCGAGGCATTGTATGGAAGGAGATGCCGAACACCGTTGTCGTGGGACGAAGTTGGAGACCGACAGTTGTTTGGACCAGACTTAATTAAAGAGTCTGAGGAGAAGGTGAAGTTGATTCGAGATAGACTGAAGGTAGCTCAGTCCAGGTAGAAGAGTTATGCAGACTCGAAGCGCAAGGAGATAACCTATGAGATCGGAGACAGAGCATACCTGAGAGTATCGCCTCTGCGAGGAGTTAAACGTTTCGGAGTTAAAGGGAAGTTAGCCCCGAGATTTGTGGGACCTTACCGTGTTTTGGAACGCATGGGAGAGGTTGCCTATAAGTTGGATTTGCCCGAAGGATTGTCAGGAGTGCACGACGTGTTTCACGTTTCGCAGCTTAAGAAGTGCCATGCGGAGATGGCCGATATCCCGCTTAGAGACACAGTACCCCTGGAAGCAATTCAGTTGTACAGTGATCTGACCTACGAGGAGAAGCCTGTTAAGATTCTCGAATTTTCGAGCAGAGTTACTCGCAGCAAGGTTATCAAATTTTGCAAAGTTCAGTGGAGTCACCACACCGAGGAAGAAGCCACCTGGGAGCGAGAAGATGATCTACGCAAGGACCACCCACACCTGTTCTCTAGCCAAGTCGAATCTCGAGGGCGAGATTCATTCTAAGGGGGGTAGGTTTGTAACATCCCAAATTTTCAATTTGGAATGTTATACATAGATCATATTGCATTTGCATGTTTTTGCATTTTTGTTCGTGGAGTTCCTCGAAATTCTAAGCAACTCAAGGACCTACAGAGAGAGTTGGGAATTTTACCGTTTTCGTATTTGAGTTCGCTCAAATACCGGTACGAGGACAGTGTGATTCTAATTATTTTTCCCTCCTAAAAATATTTCTAAATACAAAATATGAGCGGAGATAATATGACTTCTCCAAAATAACAGAAATATTGGAGGAAAAATGTTAAAATTACTTTTGGTATTTTTCTGGATTTATTCGCGGATTTATTTGCATCGGAAAAATACGTGTTTTTCAAAATTGCATTTAGGTCCGGGACAAATGTTCACTTTGTCCTAAATATTATTAGAGGACGGTGAAAATTTATTTCGGAAATTTTGGAGTCCGTTTGGTATTTCTTTCGTTAGTTTTTCTGCGCCGGGACTCTTTTAGAAAAAAAAAAAAGAAACCGACTTAGACTCGTGAAGGACCAGGAGACTGGGTTTTATAAGCCGCAGCCGGCGACCCAAGTTGGCCCAGCCCAAGTCGTCGAACCCTAGCGCCTCGCCCCGCCGCCGCTAGCCCGCCCCGCCGCCGCCAGCCGCGCCGCCGCCGCCGCGCTGCCCCGCCAGCCCGCCGCCGCCCCGCGCCGCCACTCCGCCGCCGCCCCGCCGCTAGCCCGTCGCCGCCGCGTGCCGCGTCGCCGTCGCCGGAGACCGCCGCCTCACCGCCGGAGTTCGCCGGAGTTCGAGGTAGTTTTCATTTTTTTTTCGGTTAACCTATCGGTTCGTTTAGGAAAAACCTAGATCTGTTTTTTTAGAATAGATCGGTTCGGTTTTTTCCGGTTTAGTTACTTAGCGGACGTTCGTCCGTACATTCGTTTTAACGAACGGTTTTTGTTAGTTAACCGCAGACAGCGAACGTTCGTTCGTTAGCCTGTTCGTCATTTTTCTTTTTCGGGGTATTTATCCGCGGTTTTTCCGATCGCGATTTCTGCCCTGATCTTGTTTCTCGTTTTTCTTTTCGCTCGAGAGTCGGAATCAGGTGATTCAAAATCCCAGATCTTCGTCTCGAAGCCCTCTTTACGTTTAACCAACTTGAACAAAGTTTTGGATACTGTAAAGTTTGACTTTAGTCCAACTAGTAAACCGGAGCTCGTTTCTTTTGCAGTTTGAGTTTCGTTGCTTCTTTCGAGTTGATTCTTTTTGCAAACCGGAGTTCTTAAGTTGAACTTTCTGGTTAGATCTCTTATTTCAGTTTTACCCGTGCATTAGTTAAGTACTTATTGTACGCTTGTTTATTTGATTGTGATAGAGTACCCGGAGTGCGCCGCTTGCTACTTTGAGTCTCTAGGTTTTGCGGATCATCAGCAAGGCAAGTAACACTTTGATCATACTTTCCAATTACCCAGTTTTCATTGCATTAGTCAAACCCTCACACATTGCATGAGTAGGATCAATTAACTTGTGGGATTGGGAAGTAGATTGAGTTAGTACCTATTACCTGCATTACATTCAAACCTTTGGGAGTTACTTCTACATTTGCTGCTAGGACATGCTATGCTCGTAGACGTGGATTGGGTGAGTGAAATCCATGACAGACGTGAGATTGTTTAATTAATGGTTCAACTTAAGGTGGCAACATTAATACACATCTAGGTGGATTGAGGCATCTGAGTATTCCAGGATTGCCTGTTTTTCTTTTGGACCGCCACCCAGGCTCAAAGGGATCATGAGATTATTCATACTAGAAAACCGTGTGCAGCCACAATGCTATTATGGGCTCTAGCATAGTATGAGTAAGTCGTGCGAACTCTTACAGTGGTGGACTAGCAGATGTAGGGGATGTAGGTTGGTACGGTCCGCCCGATCGTAAGGTGCTAGCGCTTCTGAAAGACTATGTCTCGGTCATCCGTTTCTCAAACACCATGCAGTGCGAGAAACCAAACGGAGGCAATCGAGTCTTGTGGGAAAAGTGCACAAATCTCTGCAGAGTGTACAAACTGATCATGATTAGCCGTGTCCCCGTTATGGACGTCTTGAGTATCTAGTACTTGGATTTTCATGTGCATCTCAACATGTTACTTTAAATTTAATTTTGTTGGGTTTAATGATTACTTTTAATTGGGGTTGAGAGGATGTCTATCTTCTCAACGATGTTTCAACTACCATGATAGTTAATTAAAATGCATTCCTTTGAAGTAGGGAAAAATTGGCTTTACGCAAAAACTTAACCATAGAGCTTTCCACCAGCCATATTGCATATAGTATAGCTTTACTTTCATTGCATTCTCTTGTGTTACCTTGCCAGCATATTCCATGTGCTGACCCGTTTTTCGGGCTGCAACGTTTCATGTTGCAGACTTTTCAGACGACGAGTAAGATGCCCTTTTAGGTCGTGGTTCTATATTCAGTGATGCCGCTGGAGTTGATGGACTCACTTATCTTCCAAGCCTTCCGCTGTTATCGTGTTAGATTGCCTTCAGCCATATTATTTGTAATAAATTCATCGTTGGACCCTCGATGTAATAAGTGTGTGATTGCTACTCTGTTATAAATTCTTCAAGTACTGCGCGTGTCAGCATTACTGATCCAGGGATGACACTGATGAACAGAGATCAGACTGTTTGAGGTCTGGTTGCTACAGTTAAGTTTGACCAGAATTCAAATGAGCAAAACAAATTCAAAAAAATGAAAAAAAGAAAAAAAATCAGCGCACATAGTCTATATATATATATATATATATATATATATATATATATATATATATATATATATATATATATATATATATATATATAATGTGTAGGACAGTTATTTGGCTGATTTAGACAAGGTCGAAAAAACCTTGCTTACAAATGAGGCTGTTTACCCTATCTTTGGACCCCACTTTTTAGCACATTTTTTATGAAATTTCCAAAACCTCACCACACCTTCCTTTTGGATTGATTAAGAAGGATCCAGGCTTAGTTTTTCATTTTGATGTTTTAGACTTGTTTAAATCTTGATCAAAGTTAGGTTTGACCAGATTTTCAAATGAGCAAAACAAAATTAAAAAAAAATTCAAAAAAGGAAAAACATAGGTCCAACATCCATATATCGTGTCAAATTTGAAGTTCTAACATAGGTCCAACATCATTTAAACATACTTCTAACATAGGTCCAACATCACCCAACAGAAAATACAATGAAAGAACATGCGGTGCCCCCATGTTTGGTTTTGGTAATTGATGACAATCTCTATGGACTAATGGTTTCCTTGAGTTACATTTGAAGGGTTTGTCCATAGGCTTTTCTTAAGTTCATTTGTTGGTTTCAAGGAGAGTTTGTGATGACCAAGGTGCTATTAAGGAATTATCCAAAGATTGGTCTTGTGAGTGTTGAGCTTATTGCCAGCATGTCTTGAAGAAGAAGAGTGTGTTATCATTCATGTTTACCTTCAAGACATCATCCAAATGAAGAGTTGGAAAGATTCAAGGTTGATCAAGACTAAGTGAAGGAGTGAATCAAGTTGATCAACACACAAAGCGTAGAAGATGTACCGAGAGGGATCAAGCAATCCTATGGTATGGTAAGCATTGTCAATCACGCTTTGTGTACTAACCCATGGTCTTCGTGAGAGTTCTTTGTGGGGTTAGGTTGCGGTGTGCAAGTTCAAGTGGAGCATCACGAAGAAATCAAGTGCTTGAAGCTTGCCGTCCATTGTCGTGAAAATGGACTTGTGAAGATATGCCGAAGAGCGGCTCTCCCATAGAGGAGTATGGGGGAGCAATCTACTAGTCTTCACCGAGACAACGCAATCAAGAAAGGTGGTCCAACTTGAGGAAGTCAAGATCGTCTACATCTAGCTCAAGTGGAATTTGTGCAAAGCAAAGGTTTTCCCTTGATAGGTTTTCTATTTTACCGGTCTCGTGGTGGTAGTTGGGAGACCGGGTTATAGGATCGTTTGCCGTACTATCAAGGGGGGCTCTCAAGTTGGTAGCTTGATCGTATCGTTAGTAGAGAGCTCAAACCATTGCATCCTTGCATCATGTTTCTTGGTTCTTGTTTGGTTCTCTTTGTGAGTCTTAGAGCTTATGGTCATCTTGATGACAAGCTTGAGTTCATCGAAAACGGAGTTCACATGTGTCTTCTATGATGTTTTCGGTGTTGGGTGTTTTACCGGTCTTATCCGAGGAAGGGTTCTCACCATTTTCTTATGGGCCTTTTCTAATTTGCTTCTTATTGGTTTTTCTATCAAGATTGTGTTAGCCCTTGTCGCTAGCTTTCCAACAAACTTGGTTTCATCGAATTCGGAGTCCGTATGCAAAAGTTATTGACGTTTTGGTGTACTGAAAAGGCTGCAGCGGTACTACCGCGGGTAGGAGCGGAAGTAATTTTTTACTACCGCTTTCGGGAGCGGTACTACCGCTTTCGGGAGCGGTACTACCTCTTGGAGCAGTACTACTGCGGCTACTTCCGTGGCTACTTCCGCTCGGGACCAAAAACTCGTCACAAGTCCAGCGGTGGTAGGCACGGATGTAATTTTTTAGTACCGCTCGCAAGCAGTAGTACCGCTACCCTTGGCAGTACTACCGCTACCCCTAGCGGTAGTACCGTGAGGTCAAGCGGTACTACCGCTCCGACGGTTTTTCTGGCCTTTTTGCCTCCTCGATGTTGTTTTTCAAAGGGGTACTACCGCCCTAGCGGTAGTACCGCTCCTGGAGCGGTAGTACCGCTCTGTGCGGGCTGTGAGCATAACGGTTGGATTTTTTCCCACCTATAAAAGGGGGTCTTCTTCCCCAATGAACCTAATCCTTTGAGCTTGTGTTCTTCCCCCATTGTTGACCTTCCTCGAGCTTGCTATCTCTCAATCCCTCCATGGATTCTTGCTAGTTTATGGGGGAAAAGAGAGAGGAGATCTAGATCCACATTTCCACCAATCACTTTCTCCTCTAGGTGAGGGGAACCACTTGGATCTTGATCTTGGAGTTCTTGGTGTTCTCCTTCTTGTTCTTCCTCTCATTTCCCTCCCTAGCATTAGTTGCTTTGGTGGGATTTGGGAGAGAAGGACTTGGGCACTCCGTGTGCCCTTGCCATTGCATTTGGTGCATCGGTTTGAGTTCTCCACGGTGATACGTGGAAGTGAAGTTTGAGAAGCTTATTACTCTTGGGGTGCTTGGTACCCTTGAGCTTGTTCCTCTTGGGTGCTTGGGTGCCCTAGACGGTTGTGGTCACCTCGAAGCCATATTCCATTGTGGTGAAGCTTCGTGGTGTCGTTGGGGAGATAGCCCCAACCTTGTGGTGTTCGGAGCTCAATCATTGTGGTGCAAAGCTTCGGGCAAGCATCGGGGTCTCCAATTAGGTTGTGGAGATCGCCCCGAGCATTTTGTACGGGTTCGGTGACCGCCCCCAAGGGTTGCCATTTGTACGGGTTCGGTAACCGCCCTCAAGGGTCCCTTAGTGGAATCACGGCATCTTGCATTGTGCGAGGGCGTGAGGAGATTACGGTGGCCCTAGTGGCTTCTTGGGGAGCATTGTGCCTCCACACCGCTCCAAACGGAGATTAGCATCCGAAAGGGTGTGAACTTCGGGATACATCATCGTCTCCGCGTGCCTTGGTTATCTCTTACCCGAGCCCTTTACTTATGCACTTTACTTTGTGATAGCCATATTGTTTCTTGTCATATATCTTGCTATCACCTAGTTGTTTATCTTGCTTAGCATAAGTTGTTGGTGCACATAGGTGAGCCTAGTTATAGTAGGTTTTGTGCTTGACAAATTAACCTCTAGGTTTATTCCGCATTTGTTCAAGCCTAAACCATAATTATTTTAAAGCGCCTATTCACCCCCCCTCTAGGCGACATCCACGATCTTTCAGTTGGTATCAGAGCCTCGTCTCTCTTTATAGGGCTTAACCGCCTAGAGAGTAAGGATGTCGACTAGGGGTTTAGGTTTCTCTGACACTCTTAGTTTCGATGGCACAAATTTTGATGTTTGGGTAATTCGCATGCTTGATCTCTTTAGGGTCATGGACCCAAATTTAGAGCGAATTGTAGATATGGGTTTTTCTCCTCCAAAGGATCCACAAAGATTATCTTTAGAGGATGAGAAAAACTCTTATCTCAATGCTCAAGCTTCTAATGTGCTTTTTGATGCTTTGAGCAATGTAGTTATATTTCAACTCATGCCGTTCCGGGATGCTCATGAGTTGTGGACAAAGCTTCAAGATAAATATGGTGTGTCCAAGAATTGTAGGAATGATTGTTATCCCTCCACCTCCGGCCGTGTTGTCTTCTCAACTTCTTCTACTTCACCTACATGTGGTTTGCCACAAGGTAATGATATGGTGAGTAGTGTTGGTCAGTGCAATCATGATAGTATGCTTTTTGTGGATGATCCTTCATCACTATCTTACTGCAATGCATCTTCTTTGGACTTTAACACTTCGAGCACCCTACATGTTTCACATGCTTATGTTGATAGTCCTTGCATATCATGTAGAAATTGCTTGACTAAAACTCATGATGATATGCTTGCTATGTCTTGTTGCCATGATAAAAATGCATCTATTTCCTCGAATTGTTGTGCTAACAATGTAGAGGAAACCCAACACCCCATGGAACAAGATGTAGTCTTGAATGGTGCTTCAAGGGATCCTACATCATCATCTATTGCATTTTGCCTTATGGCTAAGGCTTCAAAGGTATCTCCCACTTTGAACCCCAATATATCTTGTCATGATAGTGATGATAACAATGATGATGATGTAGAAAATGATGAAGAAAATGATAATGTTACCTCCTTAAAAATTAAGGGGGAAATGATTTTTAAAGCTCTTCATAAGAATAAAATTGCTCGTTCCAACTTCATGGAAATCATGTCTATTGCCATTGAGGGCAAGAAATATATAGAGGAGTTGGAATCTCATCTAGAGGAGCATGAGGTCACCATTGAGAAAATGGAAGGTCATGAGCGTGATTACGCTAATGAGATCGCCGACCTCTCGCAAGCTCTTGAACTTGAACAAACCACCAAGGAATCTCTTGAGGAGACTTTTGCTCTAGAACTATCTAAAATAAAGGAATCCCGTGATAGAGCTCTCGAGGTGGTTAATGATTTTGAAACTAAAAATGAGAAGCTTGAAGTTGCACATGCTAAACTCCTTGAGGATTTTGAGCACCTCAAAAATGGCTCAAGGGTCATTAAGGGTGAGCTCATAAAACTCACCGAGTCTCATGCTCAACTTAAAGCTTCATATTTTAAGAAGCTTGCCAAGTTGCCTTCTCCTCTTGCTATTATTGATGATGCTTGTGCTACTAACTCTATTTCTAGTGAAGCATCCATTTTGAAGGAGAATGTTGAGCTAAGGGCTCAACTTGAGTTGCTATTTGGCAATTATGGGAAATTGGAAGAAAGTCATGTAAAGCTCACAAGCTCTCATGATGATCTTCTAGTATCCCATAATGTGCTAAAGATAGCTCATGAGGCTATGAGTATCAAGGTAACATCTAGTGAGCCTCAAGTGGATACTAGCACTACTTCAAGTCAAAATGCTATATTGCCATGTGCTAGTCCTCGTAATTCATCTATGCATAACATTGGTACATCTTGTGATGAATTGCTTTCCTTGCCTTGTTGCTCTAACAATGAAGCCTATACTTCCTCTAGTACTTGTGTTGATACTAACCATGTAGAGGAAATCAAAGAGCTCAAGGCCCAAGTCTCTTCCTTGAAGAAAGACTTGGAAAAGTGTCATGAAGGGAAGTCCACACTCAACAATATCTTGAGTGTGCAAAAATCCCCCAATGACAAAGGTGGACTTGGATTCATCTCCAACAAGATGAAGAAGTCCAAAATTCATAAGAAGAAGAAGGGCCAAGAACAAGTCAAGAATTCGGCCAAGATTATTTGCTTCAAGTGCAAAATTCAAGGGCACCATGTTAGATCATGCCCATTGAAGAAGAAGCCCATTAGTGACAAGCAACAAGGGAAGCAGCCACAAGTTCATTCTCATGCTCAACCTCAAGTTGAAGAAAGGCCACTTCCCAAGAAGACTCGGGTTAATGCTTCTCATGTTGAGAAATCAAATGAGAAGAAAGTGAAGAGTAGACGTTGCTACTTATGTCGTGAGAAAGGTCACATCGCTTCTTCATGCACTAGTGGTAACTTATCCAACCCAATTATTATTGATGATGTCTATTCTCTTAGGAAGGATAAGGTTGGCAATGTGTTTGCCAAGTTTCTTGGGACTCAAAGTGGTATCAAGAAAAGAACCATTTGGGTAGCCAAGCCTATTGTGACTAACCTCTTAGGACCCAACTTGGTTGGGGACCAACTAGCTCAAACTTGATCAATAGGTGTATTTGGAGGGCTTTGGAGACTTGGCTACATTATGAAGATTTGAGGGGTCTTCATCATTCATATTGTCTCAAGCCAAGTCATTCGGATTATCTTTCTATCGTATATCCAATGTTCCTCCTTGCGGTAACTCGTGCTTAAATTGTTTACATTGAAAGTTACTTGCTCCTTAGCATGTTATGGTTTTGTACCTTGCATGAGCGTGTATATGTTGTGCTCCCAATTTGCTTATCTTGAGAAATCAAGTATGTGTATGTTGGTTTGTACATCATGTATGTGTGTGTAGTGATTTGAGCCTTTGTGTATCTTGTTTGTATCTTAGTTGGCTCTTGTGAGAGATTAATGGAACATCCCATTTTGGGGGAGTAATGTGCTTTGTGCACCTCACAATCCTATAAATGTGTGTACATGAGGAATATCATCTAGTTTTGATATTACAAGATTATCTAGTCTCTATGTGGTATGTCTTCTCATGAGAAATTCAAATTCTAAATGTTCCATTAATTATCTCGTGTTGGTTCTCTTTTGCATCTTGTCAAGTTTTTCATTGGTATCACATTATGGGGGAGTAATATGTTATGTGTATATTACAAGCCTAGAAAATGTGTAACTTTGAGATATTGTCACCTAGTGTTGATATTATAAATTGTTGTTCCTAGGTGACATGTTAGCTCTACAAGTTGCAATTTGCTTGTGTTTGGTGTGAAGATGATGTTTGATATCATTGCTATCACCGGGAATTATTCCCAAATACTTCTTGCCTCTTGACAATTGGTAATCTTTTTGTGGTAGAAATTGTTGATCATCTTTACATTGACTTTTGCTTTTGTTCGTCCTATTCCTTGCCAAGATTGTGTCATCTCCCATAGCCTTCTGTGCCACTTGTGGATCTTGTTGTTTTCTTGATCTTGTCTAGTGTTTTCGAGATATAGTGAAAGTGGTGATCCCATCTTGTGCATTTTGTATTCAAATGCAAATTCTCTATAATGCACAACTCTTGTGGGAGCTATCCTATTTTCTATGAGACAAACATTTTGTGATCCATTTCAAGTGTGTGTTGATGGAAGGCAAGCTGTTTCTTTTTGGTACTTTGTGCCATCATGAAACTTTGTAGATGGGTTGGTTTGTTTGGAACCATCCTCTCTTTTGGGAGTCTGATATCTTTCCTTTTGCATGTATCAATGGATATCTCATTCCTTGATGTATCTTCTAAATAGATATCTTCCAAGTGATGATTTCTCCATTTGGTATCCTATTTTCACTTGGTATTTATTTTTCTTTTTGTTTTGTTTCTTGAAAGTCTTGAGCATGCATATTTACTACATGTATTTTCTTTGGCATGCTTTCTTTCTTTAACCCAATATATAGGGGAAACTCCACCTAGTCTCAATTTGGATGAGATGTGCATGAAATTAATTTTCATATATAAATGTACATGTGTTTGTGGAGTTTGTCCTATGTATTGGTGTTTCTAACTCTTTGGTCCCAATGAGTTTGGGTACCATTTTGTTTGCGTTGTTGTTCTAGGAACAATTGGAGATGCATTGGAAGCTCGGCTCATTCAAAAGGAAGGTGGTGTCACCATGTGCTTATTAGAGTCAAGCTAGGATGATCAATGAACTACTATCTACCTTCAATTGGTATCTACTACATCCTTCCAATGGTATCTCGGTAACAAGTATCACCATCTACTTCATGCACACATTTATTGCACCAACCTTGTGTAGGTTCTATCATGGCTTGTTAGTCATTCCTTCTTATGATACTTGTTTCCTTTCTCAAAGCATCCCAACAATGATCTCTTGTTGCTAGTTGTGATGTCTTTCATGCTCGTGTTGTTGGAACTCATTTATATACAATGAGAACATATCTAGCCATGTGCTATGCCTTCAAGCAAATATCTTATTGGTATATTTATGACTTCCTTGGGGATAACTTATTCATTCCTTTTTGCAACAATTTCGTGTGTACATCCTTCTTTGTAGATTGATATCATCATGATCTTCATCTACCTAGAATCTTATACACTTGAGAGAAGTTGCATATCTATTTGATATCCCCTTCTTTCACGTCCACCTTGTCGTTCTTGTATCATTTCTTTGGTGGCTCCGTGAAAGCCTTTGCCTTGAGTGCGGATCTTATCTTGTTGCATCTAGATGCACTCTTGTGTGGTGAGGATATTTTTGTCTCTTGCTTGTCTTGACAAGGCTTTTGCCAATTAATTGGTATCCCTCGTCTTGATAACGCTCTCTTTTATATCTTCACCACGGGTTGTCACAAGCATAGGTTCTTTATATGCTTATTAGTGAGCTTGTGAACCCGTTTGCTTGTTGTGTGTGGGAATGATAGGCCTTGCACCGAGTATCTCTTTCATTCAAGACTATATTGATGCTTAATGTTCATCCATACATTAGTCTTCTCAAGTGCTTTGCCATGAATCACACACATCATTTTGGTTGAGCATACTCTTAAGTTGTCTGTTTTATATGTTGCTCAACCATTTGTTTGTTGCAAGTGCTAGGCTTTGTTACCATCATGCTCACTTGCACTTGGTGTGAGTTTCTATTGATTTTGGGGGAGTGATGATCCTATTTTGTGCACTTGGTATCCTAATGAAAATTTTCTAAGGAGTGCACAAATTATGGGGAGCTTCACCAGTGTCTTTAGAAAAATCGGTTGCTATGTCGTGAGTTCTATTGATCTTGGGGGAGCGGCGATCCTATTTTGTGCTCGTTGTATCCAGATACAAAACTAAATTGTGCACAAATCATGGGGAGCTTCTCTAGTTTCTCTAGAACACTCCTTTTGCTCTTATCATAATATCTTTTATTCATTTGGCATGTAGGATCATTGGTCTAGTTGGGTCAATTGGTATCTTTTGATAGCTTAATTCATTGGTATCCTTTGATTGCTTGATTGCATGTTTTTCTCCCTTTGTTATGCCTTTGTGGCATATCATTCTTTTGCAATCTTTGGGCCTCAATATAGTTTGTCTTCCTCCAAGTATTTACAGTTGGATATATGTATTGCATTCCACTCTCTATTTTGAGGAATACATAATTTATGGAGGAACACCATTTATATGGACCTTCTAAGTTTTTCGCCCATTTTGGCAATCGATGCCAATGGGGGAGAAGTTTCAGAGAGTTTAGTTTTGTGAGGAAGTTTAGAGAGTTGTCTCTTCGCTCTTCTTGCTTTGGTTTTGTTCCTAAGCTTTTGCATCTCATGCGCATACATTATTGTTGCATGGTATGGTGATGCATAATTCCTTATATAAACTCTCTTGAAAGTGATTGTCATCAATTACCAAAATGGGGGAGATTGAAAGAACATGCGGTGCCCCCATGTTTGGTTTTGGTAATTGATGACAATCTCTATGGACTAATGGTTTCCTTGAGTTACATTTGAAGGGTTTGTCCATAGGCTTTTCTTGGAGTTCATTTGTTGGTTTCAAGGAGAGTTTGTGATGACCAAGGTGCTATTAAGGAATTATCCAAAGATTGGTCTTGTGAGTGTTGAGCTTATTGCCAGCATGTCTTGAAGAAGAAGAGTGTGTTATCATTCATGTTTACCTTCAAGACATCATCCAAATGAAGAGTTGGAAAGATTCAAGGTTGATCAAGACTAAGTGAAGGAGTGAATCAAGTTGATCAACACACAAAGCGTAGAAGATGTACCGAGAGGGATCAAGCAATCCTATGGTATGGTAAGCATTGTCAATCACGCTTTGTGTACTAACCCATGGTCTTCGTGAGAGTTCTTTGTGGGGTTAGGTTGCGGTGTGCAAGTTCAAGTGGAGCATCACGAAGAAATCAAGTGCTTGAAGCTTGCCGTCCATTGTCGTGAAAATGGACTTGTGAAGATATGCCGAAGAGCGGCTCTCCCATAGAGGAGTATGGGGGAGCAATCTACTAGTCTTCACCGAGACAACGCAATCAAGAAAGGTGGTCCAACTTGAGGAAGTCAAGATCGTCTACATCTAGCTCAAGTGGACTTTGTGCAAAGCAAAGGTTTGCCCTTGATAGGTTTTCTATTTTACCGGTCTCGTGGTGGTAGTTGGGAGACCGGGTTATAGGATCGTTTGCCGTACTATCAAGGGGGGCTCTCAAGTTGGTAGCTTGATCGTATCGTTAGTAGAGAGCTCAAACCATTGCATCCTTGCATCATGTTTCTTGGTTCTTGTTTGGTTCTCTTTGTGAGTCTTAGAGCTTATGGTCATCTTGATGACAAGCTTGAGTTCATCGAAAACGGAGTTCACATGTGTCTTCTATGATGTTTTCGGTGTTGGGTGTTTTACCGGTCTTATCCGAGGAAGGGTTCTCACCATTTTCTTATGGGCCTTTTCTAATTTGCTTCTTATTGGTTTTTCTATCAAGATTGTGTTAGCCCTTGTCGCTAGCTTTCCAACAAACTTGGTTTCATCGAATTCGGAGTCCGTATGCAAAAGTTATTGACGTTTTGGTGTACTGAAAAGGCTGCAGCGGTACTACCGCGGGTAGGAGCGGAAGTAAATTTTTACTACCGCTTTCGGGAGCGGTACTACCGCTTTCGGGAGCGGTACTACCTCTTGGAGCAGTACTACCGCGGCTACTTCCGTGGCTACTTCCGCTCGGGACCAAAAACTCGTCACAAGTCCAGCGGTGGTAGGCACGGATGTAATTTTTTAGTACCGCTCGCAAGCAGTAGTACCGCCACCCTTAGCAGTACTACCGCTACCCCTAGCGGTAGTACCGTGAGGTCAAGCGGTACTACCGCTCCGACGGTTTTTCTGGCCTTTTTGCCTCCTCGATGTTTTTTTCAAAGGGGTACTACCGCCCTATAAAGCGGTAGTACCGCTCCTGGAGCGGTAGTACCGCTCTGTGCGGGCTGTGAGCATAACGGTTGGATTTTTTCCCACCTATAAAAGGGGGTCTTCTTCCCCAATGAACCTAATCCTTTGAGCTTGTGTTCTTCCCCCATTGTTGACCTTCTTCGAGCTTGCTATCTCTCAATCCCTCCATGGATTCTTGCTAGTTTTTGGGGGAAAAGAGAGAGGAGATCTAGATCCACATTTCCACCAATCACTTTCTCCTCTAGGTGAGGGGAACCACTTGGATCTTGATCTTGGAGTTCTTGGTGTTCTCCTTCTTGTTCTTCCTCTCATTTCCCTCCCTAGCATTAGTTGCTTTGGTGGGATTTGGGAGAGAAGGACTTGGGCACTCCGTGTGCCCTTGCCATTGCATTTGGTGCATCGGTTTGAGTTCTCCACGGTGATACGTGGAAGTGAAGTTTGAGAAGCTTATTACTCTTGGGTGCTTGGTACCCTTGAGCTTGTTCCTCTTGGGTGCTTGGGTGCCCTAGACGGTTGTGGTCACCTCGAAGCCATATTCCATTGTGGTGAAGCTTCGTGGTGTCGTTGGGGAGATAGCCCCAACCTTGTGGTGTTCGGAGCTCAATCATTGTGGTGCAAAGCTCCGGGCAAGCATCGGGGTCTCCAATTAGGTTGTGGAGATCGCCCCGAGCATTTTGTACGGGTTCGGTGACCGCCCCCAAGGGTTGCCATTTGTACGGGTTCGGTAACCGCCCTCAAGGGTCCCTTAGTGGAATCACGGCATCTTGCATTGTGCGAGGGCGTGAGGAGATTACGGTGGCCCTAGTGGCTTCTTGGGGAGCATTGTGCCTCCACACCGCTCCAAACGGAGATTAGCATCCGAAAGGGTGTGAACTTCGGGATACATCATCGTCTCCGCGTGCCTTGGTTATCTCTTACCCGAGCCCTTTACTTATGCACTTTACTTTGTGATAGCCATATTGTTTCTTGTCATATATCTTGCTATCACCTAGTTGTTTATCTTGCTTAGCATAAGTTGTTGGTGCACATAGGTGAGCCTAGTTATTGTAGGTTTTGTGCTTGACAAATTAACCTCTAGGTTTATTCCGCATTTGTTCAAGCATAAACCATAATTATTTTAAAGCGCCTATTCACCCCCCCTCTAGGCGACATCCACGATCTTTCATACAACATTATTTATAATGTTTCATAATTATTCATAAATAGCGTTGGGGCTTCTGTCTGTTCCTTGAGCCTCTTGCCATCACTTTGCTCCTCGTGCACCTTGTGCTCACCGCTTCTTCTCTTCTCCTCTTGGTTGTCGGTACCTTGCGCATCTTCTTCAAACCTACCATAGAGCTGTGCAAAACATAAAGGGTAATGAGATCATGTCAAGTGATAAATGTACAGTAGTATTTGACCCTTGCAAGATTTACATACCTAGCAGAACTCACAACAACAGAAGGTTGGTCACCATTTGGAGCCTGACTTGGATCACCATGATCAACATTTGGAGCCTCACTTGGATCACCATTGGAGCCTCACTTGGATCACCATGATCAACATTTGGAGCCTCACTTGGATCACCATGATCAACATTTTGAGCCTCACTTGGATCACCATTTGGAGCCTCACTTGGATCATCATTTGGAGCCTCACTTGAATCATTATTTGGAGGATATTTTGGATCATCGTCAAAATCATGCGGCTGTTGACCATCATCATTTGGAACCTTGTCAAAATCCTCATTTGATGCAACCGGGTGTTGATCATCATTTTCATCATCTGTTGAGGCAACCGTCTGCTGACCAACATTTTCATCGAAGCCTTCATCGAAACTCTCTCCGAACGCTGGATCTACTGTGTTATCACAATACTTACCGAAATGACCAGACCCACCACACCTTGTGCACTTACGCTTCCTCGCTCCAAGTCCAGCCCCTTCGCTGCGAGGTCTGATCCGACTCTTCCTTGGTCTACCTGCTGCTCTCTTCAGAACTGGAGCGCAAAGCTTGAATCCAGGGTCCACCATGTCCCATTGTTGTTTTCCCTCCATAGCAGGCAAGGCATAAGCATATGTGGCTTTGAACCTAGCAACAGAGTAGTAATCATGCACATACTGCTGTATGTTCCCTGCTGGACCTGGGAGAGAAGTGATGAAAAACAAGGCATGAATGCATGGCAACCCAGTTATCTGCCATTGCCTACAACTGCAAGTTCTAGCTTCTAAATCCATTGGATATCTCCATTCCCTCTTCTCTTTATCCAAATATGATATCTCTGCTGTGGTACCCGAGCAAAGAGTCATGTTCATTTCCAAGCCTGTTGTTTTCTGCTTCAGTTCATTCATCACGGCTGTAATGATAATGTGGCCCATGAATTTTGCCTCGGCTATTCCTCCACGATAATGAAATTTCTGCATGTATTCTACCCTTATCCTATCAAGCAAATCCACCACATAATGACCCTTTAGTTTCCGGATCGTTGAGTTGAAAGACTCTGCTCGATTATTATGCACATAGTCAACTTTGCTCAGTTCACTGAATTGGCTTCTGGCCCATAACTTGGAGTGGTGTGTTTCCAAGTATTCTTTCACTTTGGGATTCATGTATAACTGTCTCAAGTGGCACTTGTGCTTCTTCACACTGCAAGTCAAAGATGCTGGCCATAAATTGTCGGTATACACCTTTCCTTTGAATTTCTTCATGAAATTTGCAGCAAGGTGACGCATGCATTCCCTATGCTCTACTCCAGGGAACACATTGTCCACGGACACTTCTAAACCTTTGCAGGCATCTGTATGAATGACCAACCCATTGGGATGTGCAATAGCTCGTCGCAGATTATGCAAAAACCAAGTCCAACTCTCCTCAGATTCTATCTCCAGCACACCGTAGGCAACTGGAAATACAAAACTGTGTGCATCAACTGCACAAGCTGCTACTAACTGTCCTTTAAACCTCCCTGTGAGAAAAGTGGCATCAATAGCCAAATAAGGCCTGCAGCCTGCCAAAAAACCCCGGCGACAAGCCTCAAAGCAGACAAAAACCCTCCTAAAGCATTCCTTGGTCTTTGTCAATCCCCTGAATGTGTACTCCACGGTGTGGTGATCAATATCTACAATACTACCTGGGCTGGTCCTCTCCACTTCACCTTTGAATGAATACAACAATTGAAAACTTTCCAGCCAGTTACCATAAATAGAATTCATAGCATGTTGTTTACCATTGAACAACCTCATGTATGGTAAATCTATCTTGAACTTATCTTTAATTTTCTTCTGCAATTCCTTTGGACCCACTTGCTAGTTTTCTTTCACCCACTTCTTTACTTCTTCTGCCACCCATCTTGACTTGGCTCTACTGATTGTATCCTTCCTAAGGGTTGATTCCTGGCATGTGTGCTTAAAAGGGTTCACTTTGACCTGAACATTAGTGCTATTTCGCATTTTAGATGCAAGCAGCCTCCATGAACAACCCTCAGTTGGATAGTGCACTCTATAACGTACTTGATCGCTCTTGTCAACTTTGAAAGTACGTTCTACCTTGATGCAGTATGTCACAAGTGCATTTCTACACTCAGTCATGGCTGCAAAAACGGTACCTTCTTCCATATCAGGGTTCAAAGGGTCCCATTCAACAGCTGCAAGGTCTTCGTCCTCACCCACCGCGTCATCGTCCACACGGACTGCATTGTGAGCCTCATCTTGGTTTTCAGCCCGAGGTGCCCGTCGTAAATTCTGAATAACATCAGAATATAGCTTCTCTTCATCAACCCCAGAATTGTAGTCATCAGGCTCCACTTCTAGGGGGACCCTACTGCAGTTGCCCACACTTGTCGAGCCACCACGTCGCCTTGCACCAACCGAACTGTTCTGGCTAGAGATGCCATTACGACGACTTGGTTCTCCCCGAGATGTTGCACCAGTCATCCTAGGCTGCTCAAGCACATCAATTTGCAGCCTCACATGAAAATTATCTTTCTCTTTATGCCTAGCAAACATGGTAGCTAGCTCCTCATCATTACTAACTGTCACCCATTTCTTTTCCCCATCATAGTATTTGTATACCACTTCATCACGCAAACCCCAAGGATATTGGCTACAAATTACCTCCCCAAATTGTCTGAAACTCCAATTACTAGCCATTGGCAACAAATAATCGAAACCTCCTTGGTATTTCTTCTTATCCTTTGCATCAAACATGTACCGGTCCCTTCTAATGTGCATCAAGAAAGCAAACCGCAACTCCATCCTAACCGACGAAAAACAGAGACGCAATCAACATACTAATTGGGCAAACCTACTCGAATCGACTGTTCAAGTGCACAACTAAGCTCAATCTAAACAGGAGGCGTGACTTACCCCTCGGGAACCCAGTCGTGGACGCGGTGGATCTCCGGCCCGACGCCTGCCTTGCTGACGCATGCCTCGCCAAATACTCCGGGGTCGCTGCTGCTCGCCATTTCGCCCTGGGGTTCTTCCTCCTAGCTCAAACAGCTCCAGCAGCCCCCTATCTTTGAGCGCTCCGGCCAGGCGCACGGAAGAAGGCCGCGCCGCGGGTCGAGCAGGTGGCTGGCGCCCCACCCGTGGCGTCGCAGGAAGGTGGCGGGCATCGCAGGTAGCGGTGGAGCGTCGGCGCAGGACGGTAGCGGCGGAGCAGGCCGTGTAGCTGGTGGCGGGGCAGGTGCTGGCCGCGGCGCAGGTGGCGGCCGGGGCGCAGGACGGCCGGCCGGCGGATGGGCAGGGTGGGCGTCGATTTGGCCGGCTAGCTCCTACGAATGATTTGGGGATTTTTTTGCAAGGGCCCACATGTTAGCTCCGGACCGACGTCCATGCGGTCCCACGTGTAAGGTCCGGACCCACTACCCCTAACGGCGGCGGACGGAATGGACTCAAATCTGGCCGTTTGGCCTCGTCATAGTAGCTGTGCATGGACTAGGGGCAAAACTGAGTACAATTCGCATCTGTGGGCAAAACTGAGCACATGGACACCACTCAGGGCAAAAGGATAATTAACCCAAACTTCATGTATAAGACGTCTGGGGATCGATTCTTAGCAGGGACACGTATTTTGTGAATTTTTACATTTCGAGTCGTCCTCACAGCCTTCACCAATGGGCCGGCTCAGTCGAGAGTGTCTCTCACACCATATATGATTCGAGACGTATTTCAATAAAATACCATCCTACCCCTTATTATAAAGGGGTATGAAGCAATCTCGTGCATTGATGTTTAGGGGGTTGTACCGAAGAAGAAGTGTATGAAGCCTCACAGCAAAAATTATAGACCGAATTGTTTGTAGTGGAGGAAAAGTCAGTTTAAGCATCAAATGTACCTCCAATCACTTCACTTGACGAGACCTTCATCAAGGTAACTTCCCTGATCACCAACCTCAGGCTGCTGCTGGTGCTTGCAAAACCAAGAAGCAGTGATTAGGCTTTTGCGAAACCATGATGTAGTTTCAGAAGCACAGTCACTCCTTCCCTGCTAGAACAACTGCAATGTTGTCTGCCTTAACTTGAATGAGTATGTGATCTTGATAGCACTTAATTTCTTCATCGTGCTATGTGCTAAGACGAGTACAGATGCTATCAAGCAGACATGTGATGAAAATAAATGCATTGGAATTGATGCTACCTCTTATGACGAACAGGGTACAAACACAAACATACTTACTCCCTCTGTAAATAAATATAAGTGTTTAGATCACTACGCTCTTATATTTGTTAGAAAGGAGAGAGAGATTGGTGGAATAGTTGTTGTATTGCTTGAGCCTCATGGGCATATATATAGGAGTACAATGATCAACTTGGAGTACAAGACAAGCCAGAACTAATCCTAGTCTATCTCGTCTTTCCTAATAATCAATATACTCAACATCCCCCCCGCAGTCACAACGGTAGCGATGCAGACGATGAGACTAGGGAAGAATCTGAGGGCAAGCCGACAAAGACACCCACAGTCGTAACGGTCGACGCATCGTGGAAGTCGTGGCTGGTGGAGTGGAAACCGACGAGGTTGTTCAAGCAAGGCGGTAGCCTTTTGTGCCGTTTGTCGACGTAGCCGAGAGCATAGGTGGTGGAGCCGTGGTCGAGGTAGCCGTGCGAAGAATGCCGTGGTCAATGTCGAGTCGGGGTAGCCAGTGTCGATGAAGTCGCCGTGGAGCCGCGGGCGCAAGGAGGCACCGAGTTAGTCATGGGCGCTGTGGTGTCGAGGTAGTGGTGCGCCGGAAGAAGGATGGTGTTGACGATGCATCGCGTCGGGTTTTCCGAGCCCGGGAACACATCGTGGACGAAGGCACACATCGGTGTTGCCAGCACCGGGCATGCGTAGACGGACGAAGTCGAAGTTGACCAAGCGCCGCACCAGGCTTGCCAGGCCCGGGGACACGCCGTGGACAAAGGCACGCAGCGGTGTTGCCAGCACCAGACAAGCGTAGACTAGGACCTGCAAGAGCTGTACGCCATGTCGAAGAAGTCGGAGAGGCCTGCAGAGAAGGACTCGACGACAGTTGCGGTGCCAATCGGCGCGGGGCCAATGTCACCAGCGGTTGTCGGAGTAGATGAAGCGGTCGGGTAGATGACGGCGACAGGCTGGTGCTGGACGAAGACGAAGGGGTGGACGGGCGGCTACGGCGGCTACGGGGGTAGCGGCAGCAGCGACCGAAGAAGAGTGGCGGCGGCGGCCTGACGGCGACGGCGGCGGCTAGGTTAGGAGTGCGGCGGCGAAGCTCGAAGTAGGCGAAGAACCCTGACAGCGTGACGAAGACCGGCGCGGACGGTGGCGTTCCCGCGCCCAGGGAGACGGCGCGGCGCCACGGGAAGTCAATGCGCGGGGACGGCGAAGTAGACCGCAGGCCGCGGCGGTACGGCCCGAAGGGGCGACGCAACGGCGGCTGACAGATCGGGGCGACGTCGGAAGACCTCGGGGCGGTGATACGTCCAAAACGTATCTATAACTTTTGCTTGCTCCATGCCACTTTTGGGTGATATTGCTATGATATTTATACACTTCCATACACTTTTGATCATATTTGGACTAACCTACTAATCCAGTGCACCCCAGTGCCAGTTTCTGTTTTCGGCTGTTTTTGTATTTCAGGTTTTCACATTACGAGAACTGTGAGGAAAAATCCAGAAAAAATATATAAAAAATCAGCGTTCCAGAACCTACCTTGCGCCCGAAGTACAGCCGGGGGGGGGGCCCAGGGCCCTAGGCGCCCTGGCGGCGCCCCCCCCCTGGGCCGCGCCGGGGGGGCGCCTGGGCCCCCCGAGCCCCGTCTGGTGCCCCCCTTTGGCATATATTTAGAGCGTCCTTCGAAACCCTCGGGACGGGAACTCTTTTTCGCGATCTCATCTCTGTTCCGCCGCCGCCGCCGCTTCCAAGATCGGGAGCACCAGGAGAACTCTTCCCGGCACCCTGCCGGAGGGGAGGATCACCACCGGGAGCCTCTCCACCACCATGGACACCTCCCGGATGAGTTGTGAGTAGTCTCCCTTGGACCATGAGTCCATGACCAGTAGCTATGCGATGTTCTCCTCCCGTTCTTGTGCTTCACTAATTAGTCCTCGTGAGCTGCCCTACATGATCGAGGCACATATGTAATCCTTATGCTATTGCTATGATGAGTTTGCTGGGATCCGATGGATTATGAGATTATGTTCAGATTGTGATTGAGTAATATATTTGATCTACCTCTTTTATATTTATGTTCATAAGTAATTCTTGCATGTTCTCCGTTGTTATTTATTGCTTTGGCCAAGTAGTAGGTAGTGACTCCAAGAGGGAATGTTATGCTTGATTGTGGGTTCATGCCCCTCGATGACTAGCTTGAGTGACAGAAACATGAGTCTAGGGGATGTGCTGTTGCCACAAGGGGGAAAACAACGGTGCTTGTGCCCGCGGGTGCAAGGATTGTTTACTTTACGCAAAGTTCTTTTAATGCAGTTGTCTGTTGCATTGAGTTTACACTATGGGTGGGACTCGCAACTTAATAACAGCGAGATGTTCTGGATAGATATCTCAAGGTGGATGATTAGTAGTAGATATTGATGGATTTCGGTCTACTTACTGATACGTCCAAAACGTATCTATAATTTCTGCTTGCTCCATGCCTCTTTTGTGTGATATTGCTATGATATTTATGCACTTCCATACACTTTTGATCATATTTGGACTAACCTATTAACTCAGTGCACCCCAGTGCCAGTTTCTGTTTTCTGCTGTTTTTGTATTTCAGGTTTTCCCATTACGAAAATTGCCAGAAAAATTCCGGGAAAAATATATAAAAAATCAGCGTTCCGGAAGCTTCCATGCGGCCAAAGTAGGGCAGGAGGGGACCCATAGGGGCTCCAGGCGGCCTGCCCAGGCGGCCCACCCCTAGGCCGCGCCGGGGGGGCGCCTGGGCCCCCCTGACCTCTTCTGGCGACCCCCTTTGGCATATATTTAAAGCGTCTCCCGAAACCCTCGATTCCGGACCCCTTTTCTCCAGACACGATTCCGATCTCCGCCGCCATCGCCATCAAGCTTCGGGGGACCAGAATTCCTGTGCCGGCACCCTGCCGGGACGGGGAAGTGCCCCCGGATTCATCTCCATCGACGTTGCTTCCTCCCTCCATGATGCGGGAGTAGTTCCTCCTCGGGGCTGAGGTTTCTACCAGTAGCTATGTGGTCAATTCTCTCTCCCATGATGTGATCTTCGTTGTGATCATAGGCTATGTTAATCTAGGGTGATCCCATGATATTTCCCCTTCCTCTATGTATTGGATTGATGTACTCACTTGTCTTTATCCAGTATAATCCCCGAGACCAAGGTGACAACGGTCTATTGGACATGGATTAGAAGAATAATTTCATGAGTGATTTCCTTTTTGTGTGTTGATTGAAGATTGAGAGTCTCTTGGTGCTTGTCTTTGACTATCCTTTAGATATGTTGTGGTGATTGTGGGACTCTCTTTGGATGGCCGCGGTGACATTGGGAAATCCTTAGATTGAGAACTACGAACTTTGAGGTGTGCTTTTGTAGCCCTACATAATTCTCGTCTTCTCTTGACCACGAAGGAATGACCTCCGAGTGCGTCCCCTTTGCATGTTTTATGGGAAATATCATGTGATTCGATTATGTTAATGTTGTTGGGAGTTGCCACTAGTGAAAGTATGAAGCCTAGGCCTTGTTTCCACCATTGCAATACCATTTGTGCTCGCGTTTACCACTTGTTTGCTTGCTGCACTTTTTATTACAGATTTATATTACTTTGTTTTGCCATCCATATCACTTGCCATTTAACATCTCTTCGCCGAACTAGTGCACCTATACATCTGACAAGTGTATTAGGTGTGTTGGGGACACAAGAGACTTCTTGTATCTTAGTTGCAGGGTTGCTTGAGAGAGACCAACTTCAACCTCTACTTCCCTGAGTTCGATAAACCTTAGGTCATCCACTTGAGGGAAATTTGCTGCTGTCCTACAAACCTCTGCGCTTGGAGGCCCAACATAGTCTACAAGAGTAGAAGCGTGTGTAGACATCAAGCTATTTCTGGCGCCGTTGCCGGGGAGGTGAGCGCTTGAAGGTATATCTTTAGATCTTGCAATTAAATCTTTTTGTTTCTTGTTTTTTATTTCACTAGTTATGTTTATGGAAAACCGTGCTATTGGATCGTTGCTTGCGGGAAGACGCCCCACACCTGTGGTGGTTGCTCCTCCCCCTACTGAAATTGTGCCCTATAAAATACCAGCTGGTATTATCGATTATGTTTTGGCTAATCGTTATGCATGAGACAGACATCCCGGTGAACACTTGCTATATCTGTCACAACTATGTTCATTATTTAAGCTTGCAGGTGTATCGAGGGAGTTTGTCATGAGGAAATTATTTGCCTTGTCACTGAAAGGAAAAGCATTGGAATGGTATAGGCTACTAAATGACTCTCACCTGCTGGAGTGGGAAGAGATCCAGTCTCTCTTTTACTCCAAGTTTTATCCTCTTCGTGAAGTCCATGAGAATAGGAATTATGTTTATAATTTTTATCCTCATGACGGAGAGAGCATAGCTCAAGCTTGGGGGAGACTGAAAACATTAATGCTAAAATGTCCTAACCATGGGCTCCCCAAAGATATGATTATTACTAATTTCTATGCGAGGCTATCTCGACAGGATAAAGATTTGCTCGATGCTTCCTCTATGGGTTCTTTCACAAACGAAAAGACTGATGCTAAATGGGAACTCCTTGAAAGAATTCAACGCAACACTGAAGATTGGGAGATCGACAAAGGTAAAGAGTCAGGTATAATTTATGAGTATGATTGCATTAAGTCCTTTGTTGAAACTACAAATTTTAATAAGTTTAGTGCTAAGTTTGGACTTGATTCTCAACTCCTTGTTGATTTCCTCAAATCTTTTGCTTCACATCTTAATATGCCTAAGGAGGATTGGATCAAGCATCATAAACCTTTTAAAGAGATTTGCAAAGAAAATGAAATTGTTCATGATGATTGCAACATGCATGATCCAATTCCTAAAAATGAAGTTTTATATAAGCATGTTAATTTTTGTGGAGTGGATAGACCTTGTGAAAAGCCTATGATTGAAGAAGAGAAGTATTGTAAGCAACATAAGCATGAAAGAACAATCACTTGGGTCAGAGATTTAAATGAAATTGCTAGAGAATTGTGTGACCTTTATCCTTTTACTTGTGAACTTTGCTGTATAGAGGGTCACTTTAATTTTCAATGCATGCACTTTCAAAACATAACTATTAACCAGTTGTGTGATAACATGATCACCTCTGATCTTTATGATGAGCTTATGTTATTTTTGATGTGTGAAGAGTTATCAGAAAAGACTTCATGGCTAGATGTTAATGCCATAGGAATAAAAAACACTTTGCAAAATTGCCATCTCTATTGTGTTGTTAATTGCCATGAAAATGATTACATAGGTAAGATTATAAAGGAGGGAACTTTACCAAAGTATAAAAATGTCTCTTATATTTCTGCTAATAAAAAGGAGAGTTTCTCCCAAGTTTCCCCTATTGTTTCTAATGATAAACCAGGATATGTGGAGAAGCTTCATCTCCAACCACTCCCTCCTAAGGTTAAGAAGAAGAAAAAGAAGAGGAGGAGGAAGAGGAGCAAGAAAGAAGAAGAATGGGTATCAACCTGGCCTGAGCATATTCCTTCCATCAACTTTTATCCTAACGATTGTAAGTTTAAAGAAGAAGGTGAAGTTTATTGCCTTAATTATCATCTTGATGATACGTCCGTAGGTATTATTGAAGATGATTTTGATTATGATATGCATGTTACTTATTGTGATTGGGAAAATGATGATAATGCTACTTATGATCTTGAAAATCTTTTTGGTACCAACTCTGAAAGTGATGATATGGGAAGCTCTAAGCTTGGGGATGATAGGATTGCAAGTCCTTTACCCACTAGTGATGTGATAATTGATAATTCTTTTTCTAGTAAGAATAAAGACAACATGTTTACAAATATAGTTGCTAGCAATGATAATGCTCTTCTCTACCATGATGATGTTATAACTCCAATCTATAGTGATTATAAAGGTACCTATGACATAAGGAGAAATTATCCTTATGAAACTTGTCATAATCATGGAGGGAATTACTCCCTTGTTGAACACCACCCTCCTAATATACAATTAATCTATAGTGTTCAAGTTGTTTATGATAGTCCTACTCCCACTATTACCAATGAGAAAGATTATGCTTATGTGGAGAGTAAGAGTACCTTTTTGCATGTGGATCATGGTAACAATGCTTTATGTGATGCTTATATTGTTGAGTTCATCCATGATGCCACTGAAATTTATAATGAGAGAGGAAGACTTGGTTCTAAATATCTTAATAATAAGAAGTTTCCTCTCTTTATGGTGAATATTTTGAAGTTATGCTTGTTTTGCCTTCCTATGCTAGTTGCTTTGTGCTTCAATGAATTATTCTATTGCAATATTCCTATGCATAGGAAGCATGTTAGGCTTAAATGTGTTTGGTATTTGCTTCTTGATGCTCTCTTTTGTTCTTCAACTCTTATTCCTACGAGAGCATCATTAAAGTCTTATGCCTAGCTTAAAGGCATAAAAGAAAGCGCTTTTGGGAGGCAGCCCACAATGAATAAAATTTTATTTCGCTTTTGTTGTGTCTTGATGGTTGTTACTACAGTAGCATCATCATTGTATCTTTGATTTTCAATTTTGTGCCAAGTGTAGCCTCTGATTGCTAGAAAGTTCAAAAGTTGTGAGGTGCTGTCCAGGAAACAGATTCTGTCCTTGGATAGAAAAATTCGTATAAAATCACCAGATCATCTTTTTGGTCTGAATTTTCTCGACAGCGTGCAATATGTAATTGTCTTTCGTGCGTCTGTTCTGAGTTTTTTTATTAGAGTTGCAGAAGTGCCCCGAACAAATCAATCACTACCTGTTGTTCTGTTTTTCACAGATTCTGTCCTATTTTGCTTTTCCTTCATATTGCAAACCAAGAGCTTGCTTTTTCTTTGCAAAAACCTTTTGGCAATCTTGAGAAACAGTAGACCTTCAAGAATATCTTTATTTCCAGCAAGGTATAATCATTTTATTATGGGTACTAACCTCGCTAATCAGATTATGATGAGTTATGTATGAAGGGAGTTTTCAAGTGTGCGAGGGAAGACGATAAAAAGATTCAGGAGTGTCAAGCGCTCAAGCTTGGGGATGCCCCCATGCACCCCCAAGAAATATTCAAGGAGACTCAAGCATATAAGCTTGGGGATGCCCCCGTGCATCCCCTTCTCCATCAACATTATCAGTTCGTCTTTTGTTCCACTATATTTTTATCACTTCATGTGTTATGTGCTATGCTTGGAGCGTCTTGCTTTTAGTTTTCCTTTTTAGTTTTCTTTAGCTTTTCATAACGAGTCGGAACTCAGCTTTCTTTATGTGGGAGAGAAACACGCTCCACTTCTACCTAGAACATAACATAGAATTTTCATGTCTATCCTTGCTGTGTGTGTTCTTTGTCTTTTAATAGCTACTATCATGTTCAGCTCTTAGCTTTCATGCTTATCTTTTCAAAGAGCTTTTGTTTAGTTGGTTGCTTGAACTCTCTTTAATTACCATGCTCACCTTATTAAGAGAGTTTGCTTCCGTTGCATTGGTTGGTATGTCTATGATAAAGATGCTACGTGCATAATGGCGCTTAGTAGTTCATGTTTTCTTATGGTTAGTCTCAAATAGCTCGGGGATTCCCAATGTGTTATTGGAGTACCAACATGATTTGTTTGCCTATGATGTGATATGGTTTAGTAATATCTTCCTTCAAGAATTTATTTTGATTGACTTGGCGTATGCTCACGCATATTTAAGACTGTAAAGATAGTCTGTCAAGCCTTGATGATCTTTTGTTTCTGAGTAGCGATATAACTTCCCTGCCTAATTCAATGTTGCTTTGTCGCTCTGCATGATTATGACCGTCATTGCTCTCTTAGTTGGTCGCTCCCAGTCTTTTGCTAACCTTCGCCTGTACTAAGCGGACTGACTGCTTGGCATCCAAAATCTTTAAACCAGTTATGCCATATGAGTCCACCATACCTTCCTATACATGGTATTTACCTGCCATTCCTAACGAAGACTTTCATGTGCCATCTCGAAATTATTCAAAAAATGCATTTCTATTTTGTGCCTCTGTTTTAGCTCATGAGGAAGTAGTAGTTAATTCATGATCTTTTTAAGTTGGACAAGCTTCACCCCGGGATTGCATGTATAATGTGCAAACCCATAATACGAGAAGGAACTGGCAATGAGTGCGCCCGACTCAAAATTAATATAACAAACAAACCCTCCTTCACGCTTTGTTCATGAGAAATCAGAAAACTTTGGCAGTGATAAACAAAGGAGATTAAGAGGATGTGATCGTCCTCATTCGGGAGCCGTTCCTCGAAACTTTTCCATCTCAAAAAGTAATTGAGTTATCTGCTAGCATTCGTTGACGAAACATGCATATTCAAAATAATAATAATAATAATAATTACCTTTGTTTTTAAAACCAAGAGCTCTGGTACATGTTTTGTCTTTGTTTCCGACCACGGGTTTTCAACCTTGCCAACAAAAGCCACGGTTCGAGAGTCTCCATCTTCTTTTAAAAAGCACCAACTACTGAGAGCATGATTGTCATTCTGAGTGTAATGTGCATTGTCCCAAAGTAGCATTGTCTTTTGCATGATTATGATATCGTTTATTTTGAAATCATTGTATCTAGTCATCACTTAAACCTTGGAGGTGCCCCTGCATTTATGTTTTGCTTCACTAAAGGGGGCAAGCGAGATATCACTTTATCATATTTGCACACCATGCTCATTACAAATCTATTTGATGTTTTAGTATCATATTGTAAAACTTTCAGTTCTTTGTGATTTTCTCATGAGGCAACTTAATTACTACAGATTCATTGTCTCAGTAACCACTTGTCATGTGACTATAAAAAGTCCTTATATGGTTAATAGCATGTCACCACAGAAATTATGCTTGTTATCATTTACCTACTCGAGGACGAGCAGGAATTAAGCTTGGGGATGTTGATACGTCCAAAACGTATCTATAATTTCTGCTTGCTCCATGCCTCTTTTGTGTGATATTGCTATGATATTTATGCACTTCCATACACTTTTGATCATATTTGGACTAACCTATTAACTCAGTGCACCCCAGTGCCAGTTTCTGTTTTCTGCTGTTTTTGTATTTCAGGTTTTCCCATTACGAAAATTGCCAGAAAAATTCCGGGAAAAATATATAAAAAATCAGCGTTCCGGAAGCTTCCATGCGGCCAAAGTAGGGC
>LR738713.1:635572216-635588368 GCA_902687465.1 Secale cereale | reverse complement strand
GGGGGGGGGCGCCTGGGCCCCCCTGACCTCTTCTGGCGACCCCCTTTGGCATATATTTAAAGCGTCTCCCGAAACCCTCGATTCCGGGCCCCTTTTCTCCAGACGCGATTCCGATCTCCGCCGCCATCGCCATCATGCTTCGGGGGACCAGAATTCCTGTGCCGGCACCCTGCCGGGACGGGGAAGTGCCCCCGGATTCATCTCCATCGACGTTGCTTCCTCCCTCCATGATGCGGGAGTAGTTCCTCCTCGGGGCTGAGGTTTCTACCAGTAGCTATGTGGTCAATTCTCTCTCCCATGATGTGATCTTCGTTGTGATCATAGGCTATGTTAATCTAGGGTGATCCCATGATATTTCCCCTTCCTCTATGTATTGGATTGATGTACTCACTTGTCTTTATCTAGTATAATCCCCGAGACCAAGGTGACAGCGGTCTATTGGACATGGATTAGAAGAATAATTTCATGAGTGGTTTCCTTTTTGTGTGTTGATTGAAGATTGAGAGTCTCTTGGTGCTTGTCTTTGACTATCCTTTAGATATGTTGTGGTGATTGTGGGACTCTCTTTGGATGGCCGCGGTGACATTGGGAAATCCTTAGATTGAGAACTACGAACTTTGAGGTGTGCTTTTGTAGCCCTACATAATTCTCGTCCTCTCTTGACCACGAAGGAATGACCTCCGAGTGCGTCCCCTTTGCATGTTTTATGGGAAATATCATGTGATTCGATTATGTTAATGTTGTTGGGAGTTGCCACTAGTGAAAGTATGAAGCCTAGGCCTTGTTTCCACCATTGCAATACCATTTGTGCTCACGTTTACCACTTGTTTGCTTGCTGCACTTTTTATTACAGATTTATATTACTTTGTTTTGCCATCCATATCACTTGCCATTTAACATCTCTTCGCCGAACTAGTGCACCTATACATCTGACAAGTGTATTAGGTGTGTTGGGGACACAAGAGACTTCGTGTATCTTAGTTGCAGGGTTGCTTGAGAGAGACCATCTTCAACCTCTACTTCCCTGAGTTCGATAAACCTTAGGTCATCCACTTGAGGGAAATTTGCTGCTGTCCTACAAACCTCTGCGCTTGGAGGCCCAACATAGTCTACAAGAGTAAAAGCGTGTGTAGACATCACTTACTTTGGCGTACCGCCCATGCTTTGAACCTCAACCTTTCTTGCAATGTAGTCAGCATTGGTTTGCGTTCGTGGTCCTGTCAATTGCCCAGCTGTAATTCGTTTACCTCACATAGCTGTTTTATCGTCTTTTGGGAGAGAGACATCACTAGTGAACATCATGAGACTCCGGTCCATATTACCATCATTGATCACATCCGCTATTTACTTTTCGCTTTTACTTACTATTGCAAACATTATCTATCATTACTGTCATTTGCGTTTAATCCTTTGTGAACTACAAGGCCGGAGGGATTGACAACCTCTCTGTACTCGTTGGGAGCAAAGTTATTTGTATCTGTGTGCAGGTCCACGTTGATTGCTAATATCTGGCGCCGTTAGCAGTTGACACCTACTTGTTGAACCTAGGAGTCTCTGGGGATTCGATCCTTGGCATCTTTGCTAAGGGAAAAACTTCCACAACACTGCATCTTACACCTTCCACTTGGGGTAACCAACGAGGGGTTAGAGGCCCATCAAGGAGTTTTTCTGGCGCCGTTGCCGGGGACTCCACTCTTCAGGATAGGGGAGTTACATGCTATATTTTACCTTTGCTTTTTAGTCTTGTTAGTTTACCTTTCAGTTTTTGCTTTAGTACACCTTTTATCGAAAATCACAAAAATAGTTATCTTGCCTGCTTACTATTATGGGTTCCACCAAAAACACTAGATGGGAGGAGTACACCCCTTCTTCCATTACACCAATCACCACTGTCGGGATCTACAAAAGTAATAAACCTTGTGATTATGTTAGTCTTGACGGAGGGTTATGCCCATGGCATGGTCTTCCAGGAAAAGAGTATGAGCCTCAGTTTAAAATTGCTCCTAAGCTTCCCCAAACTTGGGAAGATGTTCAAACTCTTATAATAGAGAGCGATTCAAACAAAGAGGATGACACTACAATTCTGCCCAATACTGATAAAATTAATTTTGATAATTGTAGTATCTCAGAAGTTGTCACCTTTCTACAAGGAATGGCCAAAGATCCCCACACTAGCACGCTTAATCTTGCCTTCACAGAGCATGTCACTAATGCTCTCATCAAAGCTAGGGAGGAGAAACTTAGAGTAGAAGCCTCCATACCTAGAAAGCTAGAAGATGGTTGGGATCCTATGATTAAAATTAAGATAAACAACTTCTCATGCTATGCTTTATGTGATATTGTAGCTAGTACTTCCATTATGCCCAAAAGACTATATGATATGCTTAAATTGAAACCTTATGATTCTTGTTCTTTTGGTGTTCTTCTCGTTGATTCTTCCATCAAGAAACCTTTGGGGAGGATCGACGATGTTCTTATCATTGTCAATGATAATTATGTTCCCGTTGATTTCACTATTATGGATATTGAATGTGATCCTTCATGTCCAATTATTTTGGGACGTCCCTTTTTACGCACCGTTGGTGCTATCATTGACATGAAAGAGGGTAATATAAAATTTCAGTTTCCTCTCAAGAAAGGGAAGGAACACTTCCCTTGAAAGAAGATCAAGTTACCTTTTGAGTCCGTTGTACGGGCTAGCTATTCTTTTACTCTTGATAAAACTTGATCTATATGCATTATGCCTAGCTTAAAGGCATAAAAGAAAGCGCTTTTGGGAGGCAGCCCACATGAATAAATCTTTATATTTTGCTTTTGTTGTGTTTTGATGTTGTTTACTACAGTAGCATCATCATTGTATCTTTGCTTTTCATATTTGTGCCAAGTATAGCCTCTGATTGCTAGAAAGTTCAAAAGTTATGAGGTGCTGTCCAGGAAACAAATTCTGTCCTTGGATAGAAAAATTCGTATAAAATCACCAGATCATCTTTTTAGTCTGAATTTTTTCGACAGCGTTCTCTATGTAATTGTCTTTCGTGCGTCTGTTATGAGTTTTTTGATTTGAGTTGCAGAAGTACCCCGAACAAATCAATTACTACCTGCTGTTCTGTTTTTCACAGATTTTGTCCTGTTGTGCCTTTCCTTCATTTTGCAAACCAAGAGCTTGCTTTTTCTTTGCAAAAACCTTTTGGCAATCTTGAGAAACAGTAGAACTTCAAGAATATCCTTATTTCCAGCAAGGTATAATTATTTTATTAAGGGTACTAACCTCGCTAATCAGATTATGATGAGTTATGTATGAAGGGAGTTTTCAAGTGTGCGAGGGAAGATGATAAAAATATTCAGGAGTGTCAAGCGCTCAAGCTTGGGGATGCCCCCGTGCACCCCCAAGAAATATTCAAGGAGACTCAAGCGTCTAAGCTTGGGGATGCCCCCGTGCATCCCCTTCTCCATCAACATTATCAGTTCGTCTTTCGTTACGCTATATTTTTATCACTTCATGTGTTAAGTTCTATGCTTGGAGCGTCTTGCTTTTAGTTTTCTTTTTAGTTTTCCATAACGAGTCGGAACTCAGCGTTCTTTATGTGGCAGAGAAACACGCTCCACTGCTACCTAGAACATAACATAGAATTTTCATGTCTATCTTTGTTGTGTGTGTTCTTTGTCTTTTAATAGCTACTATCATGTTCTGCTCTTAGTATTCATGCTTATCTTTTCAAAGAGCTTTTGTTTAGTTGGTTGCTTGAACTCTTTTTAATTATCATGCTTATCTTACTAAGAGAGTTTGCTTCCGTTGCATTGGTTAATATGTCTATGATAAAGATGCTACGGGCATAATGGCGCTTAGTAGTTCAGGTTTTCTTATGGTTAGTCTCAAATAGCTGGGGGATTCCCAGTGTGTTATTAGAGTACCAACATGATTTGTTTGCCTATGATGTGGTATGGTTTAGTAATATCTTCCTTTGAGAATTTATTTTGAATGACTTGGCGTATGCTCACGCATATTTAAGACTGTAAAGAAAGTCTGTCAAGCCTTGATGATCTTTTATTTCTGAGTAGCGATATAACTACCATGCCTGATTCAATGTTGCTTTGTCGCTCTGCATGATTATGACCGTCATTGCTCTCTTAGTTGGTCGATCCCAGTCTTTTGCTAACCTCCACCTGTACTAAGCAGACTAACTTTGCAATATATAGCTCATGGGAAAGTAGCTTAAAAACTATTGTGGTAAAGAATATGTTGCCTATGTATCTTATTTCTTATAAGTTGCTTGCTGAGCGGTAACCATGTTTCTGGGGACGCTATCAACTGTTACACTTTTGTTGAATATCATGTGAGTTGCTATGCATGTTCGTCTTGTCTGAAGTAAGGGTGATTTGCCATGGGTTGAATGAGTATGCATATTGTTAGAGAAGAACATTGGGCCGCCAACCAAAGCCATGTATCATGGTGGAAGTTTTAGCTTGGACATTAATCCTCAATCTCTTATGAGAATATGCTTAAGCATTAAAGAGGAGTCCATCATCTATTTTCTATGTTGTCCCGGTATGGATGTCCTCAAGTTGAGATCTATCAAAAACGAGAAATCAAATGCGATTTATCTCCTTGGACCTTTGTACAGGTGGCATAGAGGTACCCCTTTGTGACACTTGGTTGAAACATATGTAATGCAATGATAATCCATGGAAATCCGAGCTAATTAGGACAAGGTGCGAGCACTATTGGTATTCGATGCATGAGGCTTGCAACTTATAGGATGTCTTATGCATGACACATATGAAGTACTACTACCGTTGACAAAATTGCTTCTATGTTTTCAAAATAAAAAGCTCTAGCACATAACCATTCTTTTACTTTTATGTTGAGTCTCCACCTTCTTTTAAAGCACCAACCACTGAGAGCATGATTGTCATTCTGAGTGTAACGTGCATTGTCCCAAAGTAGCATTGTCTTTTGCATGATTGTGATATCGTTTATTCTGAAATCATTGTATCTAGTCATCACTTAAACCTTGAAGGTGCCCCTGCATTTATGTTTTGCTTCACTAAAGGGGGCAAACTAGATATCACTTTATCATATTTGCACACCATGTTCATTGCAAATCTTTTTGATGCTTCAGTTTCATATTGTAAAACTTTCAGTCATTTGTGATTTTCTCATGAGGCAACTTAATTACTACAGATTCATTGTCTCAGTAAGCTTTTGTCATATGACTATGAAAAAGTCCTATATGGTTAATAGCATGTCACCACAGAAATTATTCTTGTTATCATTTACCTACTCGAGGACGAGCAGGAATTAAGCTTGGGGATGTTGATACGTCCAAAACGTATCTATAATTTCTGCTTGCTCCATGCCACTTTTGGGTGATATTGCTATGATATTTATACACTTCCATACACTTTTGATCATATTTGGACTAACCTACTAATCCAGTGCACCCCAGTGCCAGTTTCTGTTTTCGGCTGTTTTTGAATTTCAGGTTTTCACATTACGAGAACTGTCAGGAAAAATCCAGAAAAATTATATAAAAAATCAGCGTTCCAGAACCTACCTTGCGCCCGAAGTACAGCCGGGGGTGGGGCACCAGGGCCCCAGGCGCCCTGGCGGCGCGCCCCCCCTGGGCCGCGCCGGGGGGGCGCCTGGGCCCCCGAGCCCCGTCTGGTGCCCCCCTTTGGCATATATTTAGAGTGTCCTTCGATACCCTCGGGACGGGAACTCTTTTTCGCGATCTCATCTCTGTTCCGCTGCCTCCACCGCTTCCAAGATCGGGAGCACCAGAAGAACTCTTCCCGGCACCCTGCCGGAGGGGAGGATCACCACCGGGAGCCTCTCCACCACCATGGACGCCTCCCGGATGAGTTGTGAGTAGTCTCCCTTGGACCATGAGTCCATGACCAGTAGCTATGTGATGTTCTCCTCCCGTTCTTGTGCTTCACTAATTAGTCCTCGTGAGCTGCCCTACATGATCGAGGCACATATGTAATCCTTATGCTGTTGCTATGATGAGTTTGCTGGGATCCGATGGATTATGAGATTATGTTCAGATTGTGATTGAGTAATATATTTGATCTACCTCTTTTATATTTATGTTCATAAGTAATTCTTGCATGTTCTCCGTTGTTATTTATTACTTTGGCCAAGTAGTAGGTAGTGACTCCAAGAGGGAACGTTATGCTTGATTGTGGGTTCATGCCCCTCGATGACTAGCTTGAGTGATAGAAACATGAGTCTAGGGGATGTGCTGTTGCCACAAGGGGGAAAACAACGGTGCTTGTGCCCGCGGGTGCAAGGATTGTTTACTTTACGCAAAGTTCTTTTAATGCAGTTGTCTGTTGCATTGAGTTTACACTATGGGTGGGACTCGCAACTTAATACCAGCGAGATGTTCTGGATAGATATCTCAAGGTGGATGATTAGTAGTAGATATTGATGGATTTCTGTCTACTTACTTTGGCGTACCGCCCATGCTTTGAACCTCAACCTTTCTTGCAATGTAGTCAGCATTGGTTTGCGTTCGTGGTCCTGTCAATTGCCCAGCTGTAATTCGTTTACCTCACATAGCTGTTTTATCGTCTTTTGGGAGAGAGACATCACTAGTGAACATCATGAGACTCCGGTCCATATTACCATCATTGATCACATCCGCTATTTACTTTTCGCTTTTACTTACTATTGCAAACATTATCTATCACTACTGTCATTTGCGTTTAATCCTTTGTGAACTACAAGGCCGGAGGGATTGACAACCTCTCTGTACTCGTTGGGAGCAAAGTTATTTGTATCTGTGTGCAGGTCCACGTTGATTGCTAATATCTGGCGCCGTTAGCAGTTGACACCTACTTGTTGAACCTAGGAGTCTCTGGGGATTCGATCCTTGGCATCTTTGCTAAGGGAAAAACTTCCACAACACTGCATCTTACACCTTCCACTTGGGGTAACCTACGAGGGGTTAGAGGCCCATCAGGCGGCGGCACGGACTGCGGGCCGCGGTGCTACAGCCCGAAGGGGCGGCGCAGCGCGGGTCGGTGCAACTACGGGGACGCGGCGTGGACCACGTGCCACGCTCTCTACGCCACGACGGGCAGACGCAGCGGCGACGCGAGGGTCGATGCAGCCACGTGATGGCCTAGAGCAGACGGCCTCGGGGCGGCGGGGGACCACGGGCCGCGGCACTACGGCCCGAAGGGGCGGCGTAGCGGTGACGCGGATCGGTGTAGCCGGGAGAAGAACCACGGGATGGCGGCGCTGCGGCCCGACGGGGCGACACAGCGGCAGTGGAGGCGCATTGTACTCGAAACAGTCTTCACGGGATCTCCAGAGGCGCGCGTAACTGACGTGCCAGATCGGTCACACGGCATAGATGAAGCGGATCGCGTACGCTCGGATGATCAACCCAAACGCCTGCAAGGTCGGAGTGTCCGCTAGACCAGATGAGGCAGCTGGTCGTGACAAGAGCTGGCAATCGGAGATGAACACATGTTATACAGAACCTGATCAAAGACGTACAAGGACACCAGGCACACCTGATGCAACAATCAGCATGGGGAAACCAAGACCTGCACGGACACGTTATCCAGGCCAGCACTTGCACACATGCAATCACCTGAATGAACATGTGAGCCGGCCCAAGCGGCCACAGCGGCGTCAACTACGCCTGTGCAGAGTGGGTGAGTTGGCGACGAGGAACAGCCGATGGCCTCCGCATCAGCAGACATCACGAGTTATGCGTGAAGCTTGAGATGCGAAGCGGCGACCAATCCGGTGGATGGAGACGGAGTGGATGGAGGAGTCCTGATCAGATCATGGCGCCAACTGCCGACGCAAGAAGAGGCCGGCCGATCGCGTCGGTGTTAGAGTAGAGGTGCGTAGGTCGACGACGGCGGTGGGCGACGCAAATGGGCGACACCGGTGAAGGGGAGACTCGGCTGGGTTCTTCTCTGAAGACTCCATGCCTATGGCGGAAGGACATCATCAACCTTGTGAACAGGACGCCTCCGGCGAGTCGGCGCACTCCACCTCCTCTTCCGCCTCCTCCTCCGGCAAGGGATCAGCGCACTCCATCTCCTTCTCCGGGTGATCTGGCGCGTGGCGGCACTCCACCTCCTTCTCCGCCTGCGCCGGCGCGTCCGAGCAGCCCGCCTCCTCCTCCGCCTGCGCCGGCGCGTCCGAGCAGCCCGCCTCCTCCTCCGCCTGCACCGGCGCGTCCGAGCAGCCCGCCTCCTCCTCCGCCTGCGCCGTCGCGTCCGAGCAGCCCGCCTCCTCCTCCGCCTCGTCAGCAAGGCGTGAAGAGAGCCGCCGACGCTCCGGCTGCTCTGACGCGTGGTAGCACCCCGCCTCCTCCTCCGTCTCGTAAGCAACAAAAGAAGGCAGCCGCTGGGACTGCTCAGGCGTCTAGCAGTACAACCAGAGGCAGGAGGCAATACAGATACGGTCCATCTCTCAGGCCCTTAGAGAAGTTACCATATGAGAGGACCGACGAGGAGAACGCGGAGATCTGTAAAGCCGAAGTGAAGGACTTTTTTACAAGGAAACCTGTACCTCCAAAGCAGATGATAGATCCGGCGAGAGCGAAGCGCACTATTGATGCCCCGAAGAAACCACCACCGTCTCCGCTGAAAAGCAACTATGAGCGCGTTATTCAAAAGTCATATGTCGAAGCATCACGGTCGGGAAGTACTTGCAGTGATCAAAGGTTAGCACAGAAAAAAAGTGGAAAACAAATTCCCCAGCTCGGCGAATAAGAGAACCAATCGTGCCCCCCGCTCAAGGTGCCTAGAGACATCGTCCCTCATCATCCGGGGATGGCGCCCGGTACCAATCTTGCAGATTACTTGTCCGATGATTTACTTCCTGATGTGTTAGAGGTGGATGATCACAAATACCAGTACGGGAAGCCTCTCGCCAAAGATCCCAGAACTCTAACCACGATGATGCGAAGATTGCATGACTGGTACATGGAAACCTGCAGAGACTCTGGTGGCCAGGACACTCTGATGCTGAAAGTTACAGAGGAGCACGACCTCGTTGGAATTGATATGTTGTCTATTACATTTGAGGAGTTCTTCAATATTTTCAATCAGAAGGCCCTCGATAAACCATCGATCACTTGCTACTGTCTGTAAGTACTAGTTCTGTCATCAATTAAGTCTCTATATATAGCTCAGTCTTCATATTGCAAGTATACTTCATTGCAAGTATATATAATTATCCTCACTATATTATGTAGGTTGAAGATCGTCGAATGTAGAAAAGCTGATATCTACGATATTGGCTTCATTAACACAAATCTCATAGATGAATATGAGGTAAAAGATCATGCCAAAGAAGCCGATGCCAACTTGCTACAATCGTTGATAGTAATCAAAACAAAGATAAAATACTCTTTCCTTACAACTTTAAGTGAGTGTTACTGTCTTGTGCATATTCGGTTTCCCTTAATTATATATTACTTGAGGTTACAGTAATTAATGTAATTGATGAGTTGTATGCATGCGTGCGCAGGTTATTTGAAATTGATAAAGCTAGCGATGATGGTCATCCCTCAAATAATGAAAACTTCTACGTAATAGTATCCGCGACTAGAAAGAGATTGAGTGAGGATTTTGTAATTGGTAGTACGTGCTAGTGATGTTCTGCATATTTCTTTCCTGCATGGCACCCACATTCGCTTGTTTCTCCGAGTCTGGACTGAAACATATGCATCCTCTAGTGGACCCCGTCTCCTGATTTAGTAATTGCACGACCACAGATGGAGCAAATTAAGATCGAATCGACTTATCTATACTACTATTAAAAGAACAAACTTAATTTTTTCTAAACCCACACCACAAAGTGTACACAGGATAAGCAGGACCCTTAGATCAAATTAACTTAAACACATCCCACCGTCTACATCACGTTAATCTATACTACTATTAAAAGAACAAACTTAATTTGTTCTAAACCCACACCACAAAGTGTACACAGGATAAGCAGGACCCTTAGATCAAATTAACTTAAACACATCCCACCGTCTACATCACGTTAATCTATACTAATATTAAAAGAACAAACTTAATTTGTTCTAAACCCACACCACAAAGTGTACACAGGATAAGCAGGACCCTTAGATCAAATTAACTTAAACACATCCCACCGTCTACATCACGTTAATGGTCTGCCAACCAGATCAACGACCGAGATGAAATGTTCTGCCAGACAAACGACGTGGTCTGCCAATCCTATTAGGGCTCCGCGGCCCCGCCCGCAGCACACGGATCACCCTGCCGGCCCGTAGCAGGCGGATCGATTCCACCTGCCTCCCCCTCCCTCTTCTCTCCTCGCTGCCGCTAGAGTACGCCGCAGGGCTCGCTCTCATCCCTCCAACAGCATCGGCACTCGGCACCGCAGGACGCAACGGGCTCGACTTGCATCGACGGAGCCGGTGTCCCTCTCCTCCTTCGAGCGGCGGCGGCGACGCGGGACGTAGTGGTCTAAATCTGCGTTGCCGGCAGCGGCGGCGGCGACGGGTTCCGCTCCTCCTCACGCCGCCCCTCTCCTTTTCCTTGCTTTCCTGCCCCCGCGAAGAGGGAGACGCCCTCGGCTTCACGGCCTCTTCTCTAGGGCCAGGTGGTGGCTAGAGGAAAGGGGAGGCGGAAGAAATCCGCCCACACGCCCTCGCCGTCTCGCTCTACCTGATGGTGTTGTATGGCCTGCCGGACAAGGGAACCCGGTTGCTGGCTGATGTCAAACGCCTTCTCCCAGAGATCATGCTCCCCAGGTGCGTGGTGACCTTACTTGGGTACTTGTTTTTTTGGTTCAGAACATGTGTGCTCAATCTAAGTGCTCAAATGTGAGGTTGCAAGTAGATGTTTGTTCTTTTTTTTTCATAGAAACTCTGGGAATGGATGGATGCATAGTATTTTTGAGCTTTCTAAACTCTAGAACCACTGAACATTATGGCGTTGCAAGACAAATATAGTGTTGTGTTTATGCATCCTCATTTGGCAAGAGTTCATATATTACTTACTATTTATCTCTGTATGACAGTACTCGCATTAGTTGATGAAGAATATATCTATGTTTTATCAATGAGTTATAACAAGATTTCACTCTCCTGTAGGCTAAATCAACATCACTTGGTGGGATCTGACTCTGGTGGGATGGAACATGGAAAGCTATTAGCCGCTTGCTGTCTCACAATCTGTCAGATGCACAAGTGAAGTTTTGTTTGCCAATGCTTTTCTATTGAGCATATTAAGATATTGCCATTTGCCTATCTTTTTTATTAAGAAATGACGAATCATTTAGTACGAAATATGTAAGTGGTTCAAGTACATGACTGTGAATATACAGTGTGTTCGACAACACATCTTCTGTCAAGTTGCTGGGAATGTTGCATGTGCCCCGTGGCACTGTCACAGTATTGGAATCATGCATTTGATGCCCTCTTGGATCGAGGTTAGAATAAAACTAAATGTGTTCCTTTAAATTGCGTAGTGGCCTGGTTGTTTTTTTGCAAATAAAATATGTGTTCCTTTAATTTGGTGCATGTATACTTGTTTTCTGTAACCTATCATCACTTTCTTCTTCTTTTTTGCGCTGAGATAAAATGCATTCTTTCATACCAAAATTTCAAGAGCACACGAACTGCACACATGTCCTTCCTTTTTGAATCTACAGCCGCTTGATTTGATTGTTATTTTTGGAAGGGTGGAGGCAAGTATACGTCGCAAAGGTAACACCGATCTGGTTCACACTTGTTATTTTTTTCTTCTTGGTAATTTTTACTTCCTTTAATCTTCTATTTTTTTATACCACTGTTTTGCATTGCAACCTTTTCTTTAACAGGAAGAGGTGCCAAATTTTTAGTCAATTATAGCGTGAATTGCATAGCGTGCAACATTTGCCAATAGCCGATAGAATCTATGATCCCACAAGGGCTATCTCTATGAGCTAAACAATTACAGTACAAGACACACTCGAATTCAGACTTTAGAGCCTCATGAGCAATGTTGGGAGAGCTTGTTGATGATCTGCTTGTTTCTCGCAAAATTGGGACATGTTGGACGGTCCATGTGAGGCTATCTAAAGAAAATTCATCTTAATTCTGTTTTGGTTGAATGATGGAATTTGATTAGATAAGAACCCACATCTGGCAGCACCGTCCGTCTCATGGCGCCCCCCATCTCGCTGTTGCCCCGTCTCATGGCGTCCAATAACCAAAGGTATTTCTTTTCAATTGGTTTATTTCTTTGCCGGTAATATTTATTATTGTAAATGGTGTGATCTGATGATGTATCCTGGATACAATTCAATTAATTAAATGATGCCTGTACAATATGATCTATAGTATAGCCAGCTCTATGTGAGGGCAATGTGAACCAATGTAAAGCACTAGGTTCTTCCTAAATAGCACTTGACACTTTATTGTACATTTTGGAGCTATGAAGAATTTAGCTCTGTAGGTGCCATTGGTTTCTTGTATAGATGACATCCCTGATGCCACGCGTGGCTTGTCTTCGAAGATTCTATTCTTATTTGGTAGTGTGCTGTAGTAAAGCTTTCTCTTTTTTGTAAAACTGTAACGAACCATGTGCTCTTATTATTTCGGCGTAATCTCATGCTGGTTAAACTACTTAACGTGAGAGTGAAATGCCAAAGTGGGCAAACTGCCTTGTGTCAGGTTCCAAGGAATATGCATAATACAGTTCACGCACATTGCGCGTATATGCAGAATCACTAGTTTTTTCAGTGCACATTACAGAGTAAGATAACTTTGATGATTCAACAAGATAATAATGGTGTTTTCTTTGCATACAATAGAGAACTTCAATAATACAAACACAAGGCATTTCATTCCATATGCTTCGGAGTTTGCAAAGTGTTTCCATTTTCGTTGCAGATCTCGGTTAATTCTCCACATGACACAGATGCAACCTGCGCACACAAAAAGAAAGGCAAAATTCAGATACAAAGACTTTTCTTCTCTTACTCCTTGTATGCTTTGCAATCTTCAAGACCATTGCTCTCTGCTGGTCCATGTGAGGCTATCTGCTTTCTTTCTTTCTTTTTGGGCGATCCTCCTGGCTTTGCTCAGTAATACATGTCGGCTGTAGATACTTTATGGAAGCCTTAATTCTCCACATGTCCTTCCTTTTTGAATCTAGAGCCGCTTGATTTGATTGTTATTTTTGGAAGGGTGGAGGCGAGTATACGTCGCAAAGGTAACACCGATCTGGTTCACACTTGTTATTTTTTTCTTCTTGGTAATTTTTACTTCCTTTAATCTTCTATTTTTTTATACCACTGTTTTGCATTGCAACCTTTTCTTTAACAGGGAGAGGTGCCAAATTTTTAGTCAATTATAGCGTGAATTGCATAGCGTGCAACATTTGCCAATAGCCGATAGAATCTATGATCCCACAAGGGCTATCTCTATGAGCTAAACAATTACAGTACAAGACACACTCGAATTCAGACTTTAGAGCCTCATGAGCAATGTTGGGAGAGCTTGTTGATGATCTGCTTGTTTCTCGCAAAATTGGGACATGTTGGACGGTCCATGTGAGGCTATCTAAAGAAAATTCATCTTAATTCTGTTTTGGTTGAATGATGGAATTTGATTAGATAAGAACCCACATCTGGCAGCACCGTCCGTCTCATGGCGCCCCCCATCTCGCTGTTGCCCCGTCTCATGGCGTCCAATAACCAAAGGTATTTCTTTTCAATTGGTTTATTTCTTTGCCGGTAATATTTATTATTGTAAATGGTGTGATCTGATGATGTATCCTGGATACAATTCAATTAATTAAATGATGCCTGTACAATATGATCTATAGTATAGCCAGCTCTATGTGAGGGCAATGTGAACCAATGTAAAGCACTAGGTTCTTCCTAAATAGCACTTGACACTTTATTGTGCATTTTGGAGCTATGAAGAATTTAGCTCTGTAGGTGCCATTGGTTTCTTGTATAGATGACATCCCTGATGCCACGCGTGGCTTGTCTTCGAAGATTGTATTCTTATTTGGTAGTGTGTTGTAGTAAAGCTTTCTCTTTTTTGTAAAACTGTAACGAACCATGTGCTCTTATTATTTCGGCGTAATCTCATGCTGGTTAAACTACTTAACGTGAGAGTGAAATGCCAAAGTGGGCAAACTGCCTTGTGTCAGGTTCCAAGAAATATGCAGAATACAGTTCACGCACATTGCGCGTATATGCAGAATCACTGGTTTTTTCAGTGCACATTACAGAGTAAGATAATGTTGATGATTCAACAAGATAATAATGGTGTTTTCTTTGCATACAATAGAGAACTTCAATAATACAAACACAAGGCATTTCATTCCATATGCTTCGGAGTTTGCAAAGTGTTTCCATTTTCATTGCAGATCTCGGTTAATTCTCCACATGACACAGATGCAACCTGCGCACACAAAAAGAAAGGCAAAATTCAGATACAAAGACTTTTCTTCTCTTACTCCTTGTATGCTTTGCAATCTTCAAGACCATAGCTCTCTGCTGGTCCATGTGAGGCTATCTGCTTTGTTTCTTTCTTTTTGGGCGATCCTCTTGGCTTTGCTCAGTAATACATGTCGGCTGTAGATACTTTATGGAAGCCTTAATTCTCCACATGTCCTTCCTTTTTGAATCTACAGCCGCTTGATTTGATTGTTATTTTTGGAAGGGTGGAGGCGAGTATACGTCGCAAAGGTAACACCGATCTGGTTCACACTTGTTATTTTTTTCTTCTTGGTAATTTTTACTTCCTTTAATCTTCTATTTTTTTATACCACTGTTTTGCATTGCAACCTTTTCTTTAACAGGGAGAGGTGCCAAATTTTTAGTCAATTATAGCGTGAATTGCATAGCGTGCAACATTTGCCAATAGCCGATAGAATCTATGATCCCACAAGGGCTATCTCTATGAGCTAAACAATTACAATACAAGACACACTCGAATTCAGACTTTAGAGCCTCATGAGCAATGTTGGGAGAGCTTGTTGATGATCTGCTTGTTTCTCGCAAAATTGGGACATGTTGGACGGTCCATGTGAGGCTATCTAAAGAAAATTCATCTTAATTCTGTTTTGGTTGAATGATGGAATTTGATTAGATAAGAACCCACATCTGGCAGCACCGTCCGTCTCATGGCGCCCCCCATCTCGCTGTTGCCCCGTCTCATGGCGTCCAATAACCAAAGGTATTTCTTTTCAATTGGTTTATTTCTTTGCCGGTAATATTTATTATTGTAAATGGTGTGATCTGATGATGTATCCTGGATACAATTCAATTAATTAAATGATGCCTGTACAATATGATCTATAGTATAGCCAGCTCTATGTGAGGGCAATGTGAACCAATGTAAAGCACTAGGTTCTTCCTAAATAGCACTTGACACTTTATTGTACATTTTGGAGCTATGAAGAATTTAGCTCTGTAGGTGCCATTGGTTTCTTGTATAGATGACATCCCTGATGCCACGCGTGGCTTGTCTTCGAAGATTCTATTCTTATTTGGTAGTGTGCTGTAGTAAAGCTTTCTCTTTTTTGTAAAACTGTAACGAACCATGTGCTCTTATTATTTCGGCGTAATCTCATGCTGGTTAAACTACTTAACGTGAGAGTGAAATGCCAAAGTGGGCAAACTGCCTTGTGTCAGGTTCCAAGGAATATGCAGAATACAGTTCACGCACATTGCGCGTATATGCAGAATCACTGGTTTTTTCAGTGCACATTACAGAGTAAGATAACTTTGATGATTCAACAAGATAATAATGGTGTTTTCTTTGCATACAATAGAGAACTTCAATAATACAAACACAAGGCATTTCATTCCATATGCTTCGGAGTTTGCAAAGTGTTTCCATTTTCGTTGCAGATCTCGGTTAATTCTCCACATGACACAGATGCAACCTGCGCACACAAAAAGAAAGGCAAAATTCAGATACAAAGACTTTTCTTCTCTTACTCCTTGTATGCTTTGCAATCTTCAAGACCATTGCTCTCTGCTGGTCCATGTCAGGCTATCTGCTTTGTTTCTTTCTTTTTGGGCGATCCTCTTGGCTTTGCTCAGTAATACATGTCGGCTGTAGTTCAATTTTGTCTGAATAAACTTTATGGAAGCCTTAAGGAACTTGGAGGGAAATGGAATTGCGCCTTGTAGCC
>LR738713.1:635488237-635553999 GCA_902687465.1 Secale cereale | reverse complement strand
GGCCTATCCCTCTCCTTGTTTTTTCCTTTAGCAGAAAAAAATAGAGGGAGTTCAAGAAATATTAAGAAAAGAGGCCATGAACAAGAAATAAATGGTGGAACATCTTTGTAAGGCTTTAAGGAATATTGCCAACCCAACAAAAGTGGTTCCAACAAAATAGGGAAGTGCAAACCAAAATATTTAGCTTGCCTTAAGGAGTTTGAAAGGAGTCTAGACTTTAGGAGGAGCCTCGACAAAAGGGAAAAGAATAGTAGAGACGGTTTGGCCGTGAAACTTGAAGTTGAAAAGGCATAGGGAAAATTATGCACGTGTGTTTGGGTTAATTCCAAACAAATGGAATATTTATTTATAATAGCTCCATAATATTAGGAGGATATGTTATAAAGAGAAGTCACACTTCCCTCGATTTAAATGGACCGAAGGTCCACACGATTTATTTAAGTTGAGATGCAAAAGATTAAAGACATGATGGCATGATGACATGATGCAAAGAAAAATAAATAACACAAGCACAAATGAAACACATGGGAGAACCCGGAACATCTGGAATCTTCTGGGACGTCGGTCTTCGGGCGTCACAACTCTCCCACACTAACAGAGGATCTCGACCCGAGATCCTAGAGATGACACCGGATAAAACGGAAAAGGAAGAGGTAAAACAAAGTTGCTTCTTCGACAAACGAGTGAAACCACGAACCTGAGAGGTTGACCAAAATGAAAGAAGAATACAACGGAGATGAACGAATATGAAAACTCCATTAGAAAAGAGGAACAAAGAACATTATGAGAACCTTGAAGGTTGAAAGACATGAAACAAGAGCTCACGGATGACGGAAGAATTTCAAAACCACTCCGGTTAACCAAGATTGAGAAGGAAAAAGAACGAAATAATTTGGACAGCACTCCGTCTGAAAAAAGGAAGGAATTAACAAGAACTTGAGAAGATGGAATGATACTTGAAGAAATCGACAACATATTGCCTCTGAAACAATTGAAAGGATGGCACAAGAGGTAAGAAAGATTTCAGACAGCACTCCGGTCAAAAAAAGAGGAAAAGCTAGATAAATGACGGAACTTGAATGGAGGGCACAACACTCCAGTTAAATAGATAACCAAGGAAAAGAGCATGATCTTGACAAAACGAGATTATGGGACAAAGAGGGCAATATCACAATACCTCCGAAATGAAGAATAGAATATAGATCAATGAAAGAAATGAACGGAGAAAATATGACAACCTCTCTCAAAATTGAATTAGGAAAATCCTCCTTACAAAGAAGGGTTGAATGGGGTTGATGGAAAAATCAACAACAAAAATGAATAAGCTTGATGTGGGCTTATGGAAAACATCTCAAAGTTATGAGGTGACAACCAGCCACTTACGAAACATTTGATTGGATTGAGATCAACAAGGAGATGAAAAACTTATTTCACCGGAATGATAATGAAGAACTTGGGTCATATATAAGCACCACAATTAGCAACAATCCTTAGGGAAAGCTTTTAGATGAGATACAACCCAAGGTTACTTCAACGAATAAATTGAAGGGTTGAAAGATTTCATGAACGAAGAATAAGATGGTTTCATTCTTGATAACTCGTGAATGAAGAAACATGAAGGAAATTGTCAAGAATGACATAACACCATCTGAAAAGATAAGGTAGAATGAATTGCACTTCGAAATGCAAGAAGAAGAATGCTTGATTTCCAACAAGAATCTTGATGAAGACTTCGAGGATGAATTAAATGATGATGAACCACCATGAAGAACTCCGGTAATGAAGCATGAGAAGTGAAAGATGAAAATAATAAGATTCAAGGCCTACGATGAATTAGATGGAGCTTTGAAATGATATAATTAAATAACTTGAAGCTCCGGAAAACAAGATGAAGAACTAAGAACCGAGAATATGATATGATGAACAAGCTCCGAAGGAAGGGATTAACCTCTTGGAAGAAACTAGAATAAGATTTATGTTATGCATATCCTTCACCACTTTAAATTGGTGACAAGCAATGGATTTTGCATACTACTTATTCTTGTTGCAAAGAATTAAAGAGAGATCTAGCACAACCTTGGGTAAAACTTCAACGAACCACCAGTAGGATTGTGAAAAGAACGAGTGAATTAAAACGATAACAACGGAAGGGTAATCTTGAACGAACCACCGTATGAATATTGAGACGAACGAAGAGGCATCAATGAAGAATAGTTGGAGGACGAAGTTGCAAACATAGAACGAAGAAATATTCTGAAATCATGGCCTTCGGAGGATCACAATGGAAAGAATTCATGAAATGCTTCGGATGGTTATGAAAATAATTCCTCACAGTCGGAACAACAATGAGGATGGCAAGAAGCTAGAACCATGAATCTTGGAAGAACGGATAAGGATTCAAGAGGAACTCGTCTTCGGTCCTCAAATCTGAGAAGACGATGAGATACACCACCATGAATTGTGGAGCACTCCGGAATGAAGAATTAAAAAGGTTGAAACAACGATGAAAAGAATTTGAAAGCGATCTTGGAGAAGGCATGTGACTGATGGAAATCATTCTTACGTCACACTTTGAAAAGAATTTGAGTATAACTCCAGAAAAATTAGAAGAGTTAGGTAAGATCCTGGGAAAAGACCTGTGGGTTAGGGCCCACTCAAAGAAATCACCATTGAAAAAGATTGCTTAAGAGATATTGCACCGGTTGAATTAAATGGCTTGAATGAGATAACAATCTCAAAATAGCTTGAACAAATTGAGAATGGAAACACGAATCTTCTGAGATATCTCGAACACTTCGGATAAGAATTAGAGAGTTGAATGAATAAGAGAGCCTTCGGATAAGAAATTACAACATGTGAAAACATGTGAAACAAAAAGGAAGAGATATGATCATGACCGAAGCTTGAATTTATTCCACCGGAGAAGAATATTGGAATTAAGAATGATGAACTTGAAACTCTTGAGCATCTTCCTGAGAATCACCGGATAAGAACATTGAAGGAAAAGAATGAAGAAATATCACATGAATAAAATGGATATTTCATTTGAGAATTGCTGGCTCCATAAAGAAAAAGGGTGGGAGGGTGGGGAAAACAAAGACAACTTGAGACGAACAAAATGGACACCGGTTGAAAAAGAATTTAACATGACCATCTTGATGATTAAGAAGGACTAGCACTCCCACATCAATATGAGAACACCGATTAGGAAAGGTATGGAATCAACACTTGATATCGAAGCAACTCGAATACCAGAATCAAAACAAAACAAAGGATAGATATGTAGCAACATAATCTTCACAATATCATCCGAGCAAAGAATGAACGAATGAATTCCGCAGGTACATCAGCTTGTCGAGAAGCCACTTGGGAGAACAAAAGGTAAATACAACAAGAAGGAGCAGATAGAACAAATACAAGATAGAAGCTTCGTTCCACATATTCGTGCTGAAAGGTCATGGAACGTGTTACAAAAGGGTTTTGCAATCCCTGGATCAGCATAGCCAAGGACCCTTTAAGATGCAACTCCCGATCGAAACAAACCCATAAAACCACTTCACTCAATGTAGAACCCCGAACTCCATATCATGCACTCATTGGAAGAATGCCTAGAACTACTAGATAAACCCACCTATTAATTTCCGAAAGTTTCCAGTTATGCAATCAGGTGTTGGGGATACAGGGGAAGCATCGCACACTCAACTCTAATCCTACATCCAGCTGTATCCATCCTTCAACACATAACCAGTTGTTTCCAGAAACCGTTTACCTCGGACCTTCGAAACGCATCTACTATACAAGCTATGGCAATACTCCCGAACTACCTCCCCAGTACTGGGTGATGTCAGGGTTATCTTGCCACTAACCGCATAGGAGAGTTTTCGATGTCGGCCGTCTTAAGTATTCCAGAACTGCTGCGATATATTTGTGACGACAACACCTCGGAGCTCAACTCCCCGGGACACTGCCACAACCCCTAATGACAGGAGGCATTGATACGTCCAAAACGTATCTATAATTTCTGCTTGCTCCATGCCTCTTTTGGGTGATATTGCTATGATATTTATACACTTCCATACACTTTTGATCATATTTGGACTAACCTATTAACTCAGTGCACCCCAGTGCCAGTTTCTGTTTTCGGCTGTTTTTGTATTTCAGGTTTTCACGTTACGAGAACTGCCAGGAAAAATCCAGAAAAATTATATAAAAAATCAGCGTTCCAGAAACTACCGTGCGCCCGAAGGATAGCCGGGGGGGGGGGGCACCAGGGCTCCAGGCGCCCTGGCGGCGCCCCCCCTGGGCCGCGCTGGGGGGCGCCTAGGCCCCCCGAGGCTCCTCCGATGCCCCCTTTGGCATATATTTAAAGCGTCTCCCGAAACCCTTGAGGGAGGAACTCTTTTCGCGATCCCATCTCTGTTCCGCCGCTGCCGCTGCTTCCAAGATCGGGAGCACCAGGGGAACTCTTCCCGGCACCCTGCCGGAGGGGAGGATCACCACCGGGAGCCTCTCCACCACCATGGACGCCTCCCGGATGAGTTGTGAGTAGTCTCCCATGGACCATGAGTCCATGACCAGTAGCTATGTGATGTTCTCCTCCCGTTCTTGTGCTTCACTAATTAGTCCTCGTGAGCTGCCCTACATGATCGAGGCACATATGTAATCCTTATGCTGTTGCTATGATGAGTTTGCTGGGATCCGATGGATTATGAGATTATGTTCAGATTGTGCTTGAGTAATATATTTGATCTACCTCTTTTATATTTATGTTCGTAAGTAATTCTTGCATGTTCTCCGTTGTTATTTATTGCTTTGTCCAAGTAATAGGTAGTGACTCCAAGAGGGAACGTTATGCTTGATTGTGGGTTCATGCCCCTCGATGACTAGTTTGAGTGACAGAAACATGAGTCTAGGGGATGTGCTGTTGCCACAAGGGGGAAAACAACGGTGCTTGTGCCCGCGGGTGCAAGGATTGTTTACTTTACGCAAAGTTCTTTTAATGCAGTTGTCTGTTGCATTGAGTTTACACTATGGGTGGGACTCGCAACTTAATACCAGCGAGATGTTCTGGATAGATATCTCAAGGTGGATGATTAGTAGTAGATATTGATGGATTTCGGTCTACTTACTTTGGCGTACCGCCTATGCTTTGAACCTCAACCTTTCTTGCAATGTAGTCAGCATTGGTTTGCGCACATGGTCCTGTCAATTGCCCAGCTGTAATTCGTTTACCTCACATAGCTGTTTTATCGTCTTTTGGGAGAGAGACATCACTAGTGACCATCATGAGACTCCGGTCCATATTACCATCATTGATCACATCCGCTATTTACTTTTCGCTTTTATTTACTATTGCAATTATATCTATCACTACTATCACTTGCGTTTAATCCTTTGTGAACTACAAGGCCGGTGGGATTGACAACCTCTCTGTACTCGTTGGGAGCAAAGTTATTTGTATCTGTGTGCAGGTCCACGTTGATTGCTAATATCTGGCGCCGTAGCAGTTGACACATTCTTGTTGAACCTAGGAGTCTCTGGGGATTCGATCCTTGGTATCTTTGCCAAGGGAAAAACTTCCGCAACACTACATCTCACACCTTCCACTTGGGGTAACCAACGAGGGGCGAGAAGCCTAGCAGGCATCGAGAACAATGTTCTCGTCACAAAGACATCGGAACAATCCAAACAATACTCGCGTGATCCTAAAAAAAAATTTGGTGCATTTTTGAGAGTAGAAGAGATAAGAGTAATCGTCAGGAGTCCTCACTAGAGTGAAAAGAGATGAGGAGCAAAAATAAATCCTACTCTCCGATATATATATAGTACTCAAAACATTTTCAGTGTGTGCCTAGACTCAACCGTCAACGATTTGATCAATCAGTGGGGGCTTCTAGGTCGGAGAAGGCTCTGAATACCAACTTGTAATGCCCAGGATGGGACTATACCTCCTACGTGTCGAGGCATGACTTAAAGGTATAAGCCCATTCTGGAATGATCTCAAGTTTGGTATCTTTGCACGACTCATGTAAAAGAGGGATTAAAATGCAAAGGAGATAGCTGGCTTACACTCGCCACTTCACACAATACATTACGTATACAAAATATCATTCAAAACATCACAACCCGACTACGGGCGAAGAGCCACAAGACAGATACCAAAACCATAAAGCCACATGTCCGAATCGCCCCTAGTAGAAACCACTACTGATCGTCGAAAACGTCACAAGCATACGGCCACGCTCTTTGTGGAACTCCCAGAAGTTCTGATCCATCTCCTGCATCATACTCGGCTGAACCTGCATCTGGTGTTGTAGTATATGTGAGCCACGAGGACTCAGCAATCCCATAACCATGGGTATCAAGACTAGCAAAGCTTTATGGGTAGGAAGAGGTAAAGTGGTGAGGTTGCAGCAGCGGCTAAGCATAATATGGTGGCTAACTTACGAGTACAAGAATAAGATGAGCATCTACGCAAACGGTCGCAACTAGTAGTGATCGCTAAAGATCCTGACTACTTACGAGTCAAACATAACCCCACCGTGTTCTCTTCTCAAAGTGAAAAGAGACAGTCACGGTTACTCACACAGTTGTGTGTTTTACTTCGGATCCTCTGTCAAGTTTTCTACAACCGGACATTAACAAATTCCAATCTGCCACATAACCGCGGGCACGGCTTTCGAAAGATCATAACCCTGCAGGGGTGTCCCAACTTAGCCCATCACAAGCTCTCACGATTAGCTGAAGTGATAAATATAATATCATCACCCCTTATCTTAGGGAAAATCCGATCAGGCTCGGTATCCCGGTGCACAAGACATTTCGACAATGGTAAAACAAGTACGGCAAGACCTCTCGGTGTGTCGACACCCTGATAGTAGCCGCGCGTATCTCGTCTCAGGCCACGACCGGATGGGTGAAGCTACGAGTAAAACCAAACCTCGAGTTTCCCCGTGGTGGCCCCGCACGCTCCCCGTTTGGGACCAACACCATCAGCACTGGCCCCCCAGCTATGTAGAAAGAATCCTCGGGTAGCGCTAACTCCCAATGCAAATTTAATTAATAAATTAAGTTGTTATTATGAGCAAATTAAAAACAATGTTGGGCCTTGCTGGAGGAGTTTTATTCAAAGTCGAACCGTCAAGGGGTCCCCATCCACCCATCGTGTAAGGAACGCAAAATCAAGGAACATAATGCCGGTTTATCGGCGCCTAAGGTGGCATGAGTGGAACAAAACACCGAGCAAAAGGCCAAGCCTTCCACCCATGCCCAGTATATAGGTGTGTTAATAATAATAATAGATATTATGATATTCCAACAACAAGTTCCCACCTGGAACGATCTTCATCTTCACCTGCAACTAACAATGCCATAAGAGGGGCTGAGCAAGCGGGTAACGTAGCCAAACAATGGTTTTGCTAGGAAGGTTTCAAAAGTTAGAGGTTTCATGGCAACAAGGAGAGGCTGACATAAAAGATGGGTAGCGCGACATGTAACGATAGCATCGAGACAACTAAGCATGGCAATGGTAGTAAAGGTATCCAAGGGTATGATCATCTTGCCTGGGATTCCGCAATCGAGAATAACGGATCCATGAAGTAGACGGAGCAACATAGTCGAGCGAATCCTCACAACTCCGGAACGAAACCAAAGCTAACAAGAGAAGCAACCGGAAAGAAGCAAACAACACGGTAAACACTCAAGCATAAACACGACATATGATGCACATCCAAGTATGATGCATGTCCGGTTTAATTATGCATGGCATGGCAAAGTGCACAAACAACACTACAAGTTAAGTGGAGCTCAATATGCAACGAGTTGCATGTTGACGAAACACCACATTTTATTTATTTAGTTGACTCTCATTTATTTACAAGACAAGGTTAAATGTTTGTTAACATGGCAAGAGGTGAAGCAAAAACAAACTACCTATTTAGACATTTTAAATGAGGCCGAAAAAACAACAACAATTCCGGGAAAATCCCCATATGCCTGTTTAGCAATTTTAAGCAAACAACAATTCACACATTTTAAATGTTGTTAACATGATGCGGATGACATGATCAAGTTTTATGCAATTTTATTAAAAGTTAACAAGAAGAGATATGAAGTATTTGTCACCGTGGTGGAAGGAAAGGGTGCCACGTCAACAATCCAAAAATGATGCAACGTCAACATCTCGGTTCCGGTAACTCGTTGAGAGTCCGGTGCAAAAGAAAGGTGGCGTGAGCGAGTCGAACAAGAGGAAAGGTGGGGTGATCCCGTCACCGGGTTCCCACGAGTCGGCGACGAGGCAACTGAGGAGCATGACAAAAGACGAAACGGGCACGGTGCACACAAGGGAAACATCTCATACAACACAAGCATTCGACGGGTCATCGTCTCGGGGTTATACCTTCGAAGCGTTCGTTCTCGAAGCGGTTCGAGTCGTCGCGGGACATAGTGGAAGTAGTCGTTCTCGCGAGTCGTGGTACACGTTCGTAGAGGGAAGTAGTCGTTCCGTAGAGGTACACGTTATGTAGCCGTTCAAGATTCCGTAGATGTTCATGTCGTCGTGTCGTGGTACTTGGGGTCTTCGGACTTGCCGGTCTCGTTTTGCGACGGTAGTCGAACTTGGCAAGCGATGGTCGTCGTGGTACTTGTCGCGTCCCGGATGTGTAGTCGTTCGGGTCATGTAGAGGTACTTGGTGCTTCAGGCTGCCATCGTTACTCGTTTGTAGATGTACATGTTCATCCTGGCACTTGGCGAAAAAAACAGGAGCAACAAACCAAGGTGGTCTCGGTCACAGCCACGGCGAGGAGGAGAGGCGCGGAGGCTGCTCAGGGCGACGCCAGCGCTGGAGGGAGGATGGCCGCGGCGAGGCCGGCCCGAGGAGCTGCGAGGGGCGCTGGACTAGGCCTTCGGCTTACGCGGGGTGGCGGCGCTGGTGGAGGTCGACGGGGGCGACCATGGCGAGGAGGCGGGGCCTTGGCGGCGGACGGCGCGGCTCCTGGCCGCTGGAAGGAGATGGCGAGGAGGCAGGGGCGCTGCGGCGCTGGAATCGCGCGGAGGCGGGGCGGCTTCGAGGAGGAGGGCACGTCGAGGCTGCGCGGCTTGAGGACGGGGCGCGCCGGGGCTGCGGCCTTGGCGACGGACGCAGGCGCGGCCGGCTGCTGCCTGGCCGAGGCCGCTCGAGGGGAGGCGCAGGGGAAGATCGAAGGAGCGGGCGAGGTGGCGCAGGAGGAAGGGGTGCACGGGGTCGCGATGGGATCGGGCGAAGGGAAGATGGGGACGAGTGGGTGCGGCGCTGAGGGAGGATCGAGGGGATCGGGGTGCGGTCGGGCTAGGGTTAGGGGAGCGGGAGGCTGGGCCAGGAGGCCAGATGGGCCGGCTGGGGGGTGGGAGGCCGCAGGCCCGGATGGCCTATCCCTCTCCTTGTTTTTTCCTTTAGCAGAAAAAATAGAGGGAGTTCAAGAAATATTAAGAAAAGAGGCCATGAACAAGAAATAAATGGTGGAACATCTTTGTAAGGCTTTAAGGAATATTGCCAACCCAACAAACGTGGTTCCAACAAAATAGGGAAGTGCAAACCAAAATATTTAGCTTGCCTTAAGGAGTTTGAAAGGAGTCTAGACTTTAGGAGGAGCCTCGACAAAAGGGAAAAGAATAGTAGAGACGGTTTGGCGGTGAAACTTGAAGTAGAAAAGGCATGGGGAAAATTATGCACGTGTGTTTGGGTTAATTCCAAACAAATGGAATATTTATTTATAATAGCTCCATAATATTAGGAGGATATGTTATAAAGAGAAGTCACACTTCCCTCGATTTAAATGGACCGAAGATCCACACGATTTATTTAAGTTGAGATGCAAAAGATTAAAGACATGATGGCATGATGACATGATGCAAAGCAAAATAAATAACACAAGCACAAATGAAACACACGGGAGAACCCGGAACATCTGGAATCTTCTGGGACGTCGGTCTTCGGGCGTCACAACTACTAACAAATTTTTTGATTTTTTTTTACTTTTTTTTGAAAACTAGTAATGGCGCACCTGGTTACAGTGCGCCATTACTAGTTCAAACTAGTAACAATTTCACCAAATGCACCCCTCCCCCCTGGACCGCCTTTTCAGTTTAAAAAAATAAAAGAAAATGATGAAAATGTCAAAAAAAATAAAAGAAAATAAGTTTCCCATGTGATATGTCGTTTAGTTATTGGGAAAATTTACAAATATGAATTTCAACTTTATTTGCAAAATCTCTCTGGAATTTAGTAAAACGGGCATAAATTTTGCATACGAACCCCGTTGAACATTTTCAAAATCTCAAAAAACCTAACAGAACGAAAGTTATGGGGCTTTTATGATCTATAGGGGGGAAATATGAAAAAAAAAATCAAACTTACTAGTGGCGCACCATTTGCTAGGTGCGCCACTAGTAACATATTTTTTCTTTTTTTTGGAAATTGTTTTCAAATTATGATACGTAATATGACCGGAAAGTTTGAAATATTTTTTCAAAATTTCATCACACTCATGAACATGCCCGGGAGGTTTAATAGGATTTATATGATAGATATATCTGAGCTGGTGCTGGGGTTGGATAGAACTGCGAAGTTAAGCGTGCTCGGGCTGGAGCAGTGTGAGGATGGGTGACCTTCCGAGAAGTTTGACCATGGAGTGCGATTTGACTTGAGATTAAGCACATTGACCCGAGATTAAGCCATAGTGACGTGAGATTAAGAAGAAAAAAAAATTAAAAAAATTTCCGAAAAAATTTGAATTTTTTTTAGTAATGGCGCACTTCTATGTGGTGTGCCATTACTAAGTCAGATAGTAATGGCGCACCTCTAGGCATAATAATGCCGCACCAGGTGGTGCGCCATTAGTATTAATTACTAATGGCGTGGTAGTAGTGGCGCACCTGTAGTGCGCCGCTAACAACCCTTTTCCTAGTAGTGCGGACGGGGCAGCACTTCACGCGGCGGCTGCGCCTCGACGGCGCGGGCAAGCCGGGGCGGCGACCCCGGGCTCGTCGGCGGTGCTGCTCCTCCTTCCCTCGGTTGGGGGCGTGTGGAGCGGTGCTGAGGCCGACGTCGTCGATCTGGCGCCCGACGCCCAGATCTGGCGGTGGAGGCGCCCTGACGTGCGTGCTGGGGTGCCTGGGGTTCCCTCTCCCTCGGCCGGGGGAGCTGTGGTGGCGGCGGCGGCACCGCGATGGTGGTGGTGCTCTGCTTGGCAGGAGGGCCGGGGGTGGGCGTGCCATGGTCTGATCTGGTCGGCTTTCTAGTGATGGCTACTGTGATGAGATTGCAACCCTTTTGGTTGCAGGGTTGGCATGTTTGAGCAACTCCGGTGGGCGTTGCATTCTTCGATCTGGGTTGGGAGAAATCCCTGCTTCGAGTGAGGCTGACAACGGCGACGCCCGCAGGCGCCGTTCCCTTCTTGAAGGCGTTGTTTTTGGTCCAGATCGGGCTTCTTCCCTCGAGCTCGGGGGAAACCCTCGGTCCGGCCTCTGGACCAGGCGGCGGCGGCGTTTCCTTCTTGAAGGCATCGTCTTGTTGCTTGAGGAGTCTCAATGGTGTGGCTTGAGTCATGGTCAGCTGCCACTCTGGGCGTGAGCTTCCGAGGTGCAATGTACGCCATCACCGGCGCTATCTCGACGGCACCCTGCTGTTCACTTGCCGACTTCCTTTTGGCACAATGGGTGGCGGTACGTTGGTTTGTGTTGGCTTGGGTCTTTGTCTTGTTGTAGTGGTCTCGGTTTGATTATGACGCGGCTTGGTTGCTCTGAGGCTCGCCTCATCGCCATCAGCATGAGGTTGGACTAGGATAGCATGTATCATAGTAGGCAGGGTGTGTGTGTGGTGGGTGTGGCTACTAATTCTCGTGATTAGCATTGTAATGGCCGAAAGGCCTTGTATCCGGTTTCTTTGACGCTTCTTCTTTCATGAGATGATATGCATGCTTGTGCGTATTCGAGAAAAAAAATGTACTCGTCAGCAACACAAGGCTTTTTGGGAAGAAAAATAGGATATGGAGAGAGTTCATGTGCTAACCTACGCCCGAATATCTATCTAAAATTTAGGATATGGAGAGAATTCATATGGCAAGCAAATGAATGTACTCGTCAGCCGCACAACATTATCTAAAATATTAGAAATATATTTTACTGTAATTTTTTTATTGATTTATTTCAAAAATAAAGCTTTGCAAAATGGTCATTAATTTAAAAGATTGATTTGCTCAGTGCTGCTGGAGCTACCTATGCCCAAATACTGAGCTCACTGATGCCCTTCACTATAATCTACAACCATTGAAGAACTCATTTGGTCACTAGGTGCATGTGGATATGCAGAAGCGGCTATATCTTCAAGGATAGAGTTCCTAGTGTCTGTAGATGTAGGAAGATCTTCAAATATGAGCTTAAGCTTCTTCTTCATAGAGTTAAGACTTCAGAGAGTTTCTTATGTGGGCCTTAGAGGCTGGCTGACTAACTTCCAGTAGTAGTAACAATTTGTGTTGTTACTTTTTGTTCTTTAATTTAATTTGGCAGTAATTAACTCACATACTGCTTTTCATTTATAAATTAGTAAAAATATTAAAAGTCGACTATAATCATCCTCGATTTTTGGATCAAGTTGATCCAGGAAAAAACAACTGCTCATCTCGCTCCTACTGAAAAACTAAAAATTGATAATTATAGTGTACCGTTCGAGCTAGTTGACATCAATGTCTATATGTTTAGTTTCAGCAAAATATTACCTTCAATCTGGCTCTCCAAAAAATTGCCTAAGCTGTACTTTCATATAGATTGATCAATACTTGCCCTCAAAGCCATAATGCCCATCAATGGCAGATGATGTTGGAAGAGCTTCACGTCACCTGTTAGAGATACGACCGGCAAATTAATCACGACGAAGAACAAAAACAAGCAGGAAACACGAGATTTAACGTGGAAACCCCCTCCAACACGAAGGGAGAAAAACCACGGGCGCCAACGAACAAATCTTCACTATATCTGTGGAGGTTACAAACGCCGTACGCTCCACTTCAGCCCAAGCCTACCCGCGACGGTCCTTGCTCCACTTGCTCGTCACAAGTTAGCCTTTCTTTTTACTTGAATTTGGAGCATAACATAACACCACCAACTCTCTGTGTGGTGATATGCTCCACGTCATCGACAAAGACAAGAGGTCAACAGAGATTGCACTCGGCCATTGTCGCCATAGAGGTTTCCCTGGTGCACTCTCCCAGATGTGAATGCTGCTCCAGCGAAGGGTGAACCCCTAGCTGACATTTTACTTGTCTGCAGTTCGGCGTGGGAGAGGCGGCTACGAACCCAACACATGGGAAGGCAGCAGTAAGAGCATCTCCAGCTGTTGGCCCCCCAGGGGGCGCCTAAAATCGCCGCCTGGGGGTGAGCCGGCGTAAAAATTGGGCCCGGAGCGAGTTGGTCCTCAGTCGCCGGCCCCAGGGCCGTCCCTAGGCGCGTTTAAAATAAAAAAAGTATAGCACAGTTCGGCGAAGTTCGGCTAAAAACACGATAAATTTCGGCCAAACACGATAAATTTCGGCACAGTTCGGCGAAGTTCGCGGATTTTCATTAAATTAATCTTAAAAAAACTGGCTGAAGTCGCCGCCGTCGCCGTCATCGTCGTCGTCGGCCTTCTCCTCCTTGACGCGGGCGCCCCTGCTGGACCCCTGCTCGGCGTCGCCATGGCGGACTGGTGGTGGCGCGTCGTCGTCATCGTCGTCGCTGTCGTAGATGACGACAACTCCGCCTTTGTCGCGGCCACGCCGGCGCTCCGCGAAGCGGCGCAGGGCGGCGCACTGGCGCTCCTTCTCCTTCTCCAGCCGCTCCTTCTCCATCGCTATGGAGTCCTTGCGCGCCCATTCCAGGGCCGCGTCGTCGTCGTCGAGCTCCTCGTCTTCACCGGCGCGGCCGGCTCCTTCTTCACCGGCGCGAGCCCCGGCTCCGTCTTCACCGGCGCGAGCCCCGGCTCCGTCTTTGGCTTGACGAAGCGCGGAGGAGGAGCCGACCAGGAGGCGCGCCGGCCGCCCTCGTTGATAACGATGCCGGCGCTGCGAGTGCGCCGGCAGAGCGGCGTCTCCGCCGCGGGCTCGGCCTTGACGCCGAGCAGGGCCGGAGTACCGGAGGAGCGCGATGAAGATTGCGAGGAGGAAGAAGAGGAGGAGGACCCGAACCTCCTTGGCGCCCATGGCTCGGCGCGTCGGTGCTGCGCCGGGGCGGCCACCCTCGCCGGGTACGGCAACGGCGGGTCATTGCCGCTGTCGAGGTACGTCAGCACGCCCTCGAGTGTGTGGCCGGGGACGCCCCACCACAGGTGGCGCCCTCGCTGTTCTTCACACCGCCGACCACCGGCACGCCGTTGGTGGACGCCAAGCGCTGCTGCTGGCGGCGCTAGAAGTACGCCGCCCAAGCCGCGTGGTTGTCGGCGGCGTATTGGGGGAGGGAGAGTTCGGCGTCGGTGAGGGAGGCGCGCACGACCTCGACCTCCTCGGCGAAGTATTTGGGCTTCGCCACGTCGTCGGGCAACGAGGGAATGGACACTCCCCCGTCGCTGAGTCTCCACCCCGTCGGCCCGACGCGCATGTCCGGCCGCGCCGGGATGTTCGCCTGGAACAGGAGCCAGGACTCCTGTTCGCGGAGCGAACGGGGCGGCCGAAGCCGTTGGCCGCCGCATCGTCTCCGGGGAAACGCTTTGCCATGTTGACGGGCTCGGGAGAGGTAGAGAGGGAGAGGGAGGGGCTGGACGGCGGCGAGGGGCGAGGCTGGTGTGGGCACAGGCGAGTGAGGCCACCGGCTATATAGCCGCGCCGCGCCCGTGTGTACGCGTGCGAGGGAGGGGAGGCGTCGGCGCGCCGTCCCGTGACGCGCCGCCCGTGAGGAATCTATGATAAGGCTGACCGACGGCAGCCTTGCCATTGATTCCCCGCGGGAACCAAGGCCGTTGGGGTTAGACGAGGCGCCGTGTCGCTGAAGCGGCTGGCCCGGGCTTTTTCGCGGCAAAACAGCTCGCCCCGGCGCCCCCCGGCGCCCCCAGCGCGCCGGGTTCGGCCTTGGTTCGCCGGCGCTGTTTTCGGCCCAAGCCGGCGAAAATCGGACTCCTGAGACGCGATTGGGTCGTTTTTCGGCGCCGATGCGAAAAAATCGCCTGGGAAGGCCTTCCTGGGGCGCGGCCGAAGATGCTCTAACTCCTACCACGGCCTGGAGATCAGAGCGCCCAAAGGATGATTCACCGATTGTCGTAAATGGCTTGTACAAAATTCACATGCTCGCCATGACGGGTGGTTAATCCGTCATTGTGTCTAGAAGTGTGAACTGACTGTACATGATAATTCATGGACTTAACCATACGTAAATATCATCCGGTCTTGTGCCCAGGATACACACTAATGAAAATATATACTGGAGCCTGCGACCCTGCGTGCAGCAAGTACTTGATCTCAAGTTGAATTCCAAGCCCCAGTCCATTTCAGTCAAGTCTATGTGACAAACTCTACTAGTCCAAAAAAAAAGTGACAAACTCTGAATAATACTATCCAAACATGATATGCTCCCAATAGCGCGGTTCAAAAGTCGACGGACCCGGTTATATAAATGAGAAAGTCGGTACAAAACTCATGCAACTACATCCTACGGCTATTCCAACACACTACACTAAACATGCCATCGGACTATCAAAATTTGGCATGTTTGGCTATGGTGGAGTTCATCCACGGCTGCCCTTGTCCTTCCCGGCGTCCTTGACGTCCTACTCGCGGAAGTACATGTCGAAGACGCGGTACGGATTCAGCTGGATGTACTCGTCGCCGAAGCTGTCCTCGCCTTCGTTGTCCTCCTTCTCCTGCTTCGGTGGCAGTCCGGCCATGGCACGGACCGCCCGATTCTGCTCACGAGCGAGGGCGCGTGTGTTTTGTCGTTTCTTCACAATGCGGACGCGGATGGCTTCCTCCTCTGCGGTCGCCCGTGCTGCCGCATCAGTCGCCTCCGCTGCCGCCATTTCCGCCGCGATACGTGCCTCGACGACCCTTATCCTGTCCTTCCCACGATGGGCCGCCCGTTTTCAGCGAGAGTCATACTCTGCCGAACCAGTGATGGGGAAGGAGAGGTGTTCCGGCCTGGACCGTGAAGATCCAGCACCAGAGGACCCGAGCGCCCGGTGAGACGACGCTACGGCGTCGCGGTGGACGGATCCATTCGTCGGCTGGGCACAGTCATCCTGGGAGCGGCAGAGTGCAATGCGGACTGCCATTGTCACCTTCAACCCACACGGGACGACGTCCCAGTCGACGGAGTCAGGTTGGTCAGAGTCTGATCCGTTGCCAGCCATAATGGAGAAGGTCGCATACCGTCAGAGGTGAGTGTTGACACCCGATTTTGGCATGGTCGAAAACATAATTAAGAAGGCCTCAAATGAAAAAGTGTTTAAAGTGAGAAAGTTCCGTATGTAAAACGGACAAACTTTGATATTTGGGCCATAGCCATCCGGTCTCATCTCTAAGGCCGAAGTTGCGTTCGAAGTACTGAGATTTTGTATCCAGAACACTATTCGGCTGATTACGCCCCCAAGATGGCCTCATATGGAAAACGACTCTACATGAAATTTCTTCGACTCGTCGAAACGGTCGATTTTGATATAAAATTCGTCTCAATCTGAGTTTGTATGCAAAAGTTACAGTCATCGGAGTGCAGCCATGTCATGAGGCAAGATGTGGCGCGCCCCACCAGACCTATGTCTAATGGGTAGCGCGAGCGAACATGCGTTTTGCGTGACCGTTTTTTGGCCTAGCAGATGGCTTCAAATTGAAAAACGTTCAACATGAAAGTTGTTTGTCTCTTTTCCATCCGAGGTCGTTTACCACATCCAAAATTACCCGCAAGGTGCAGCCAGTTTAAACCGAACAGTTTTGGAAAGTTCGGACAAAACCAATCCGAATTTGGCTAGGGTTTTGGACGTGAATCCAAGCCTTTTCCTTGCACGGGAAGTCTAGCCGCCTCTGATATACCTAAGGGGTGACGGCCGATTGAACAACACACAATTGAACAAACACATCTGCTACTTTTTCGTGTTCATCTATCCCCTACCCTTGTATCTTCTTCCTCGTTCTGGTTTCGTTCTTCTTCATTGCAGGACGGCGAACCTCGAGGCCCTAGTGGCGATCAGGTCGACTTAGTGCAGCCCATAGCCGCCGCGCGCCCTGACGGGGTCCCTCCCGGGCGTGTGGGGTTTCGGGTCTACAAAAGTGCCCGCCGGATTGCTTGCGTACCGCGCTTCCGGACGGGTCTCCTTCGACGTGAGCTACGGTGCATTAACCCCGGCATCGAGGGTACACGGTGACGTGTTCGTGTGCGAACACACTTTTTGGCAACTCCGCTGAACTGTCTCCGGCCCGTTCTTGCTACGAAGAGATCGTCATCTAGGGTTTGCAATCTACAAAGGTAATATGAATACGCAATTCACTTATGTAGATGCAAATAATGCATATGTTGTTGCTAGATCGTCTAATGAGCATATTGTATCGGCTAGCCCTAGTTTTATCAATCATGCATCCAATTATGTGCAACAGCCGATTCAGAATAATCTTCATGATTCAACTTCATATAATTTTAGCAACATGCAACATATGTATCCCAACTCCCATACATCGGCAACCCCACAAATCTATATGCCGATGAACAACATGGTGAATTCGGTTAATCAAGTTGAAACATCTCATGTAGGAACTTTCAATGGCATGCAACATAGTGTTTCATCTTTTTATTCACCGGCAACTAACTTGCAACATGTTAATCCTAACATGCTGGTGGATAGGGGAATTGGCCATAGTACTACTAGTTATTCGGCCAATTACCCTCAAACATCTTATGATACACCTCATGCTACTAATTTTTTGACACCATACGCAATTGTAGATGTTCATAATTCGGCTTCGCACCTTCATGCTCATGGCCGAATAAGTGAGAGTTCTACCAAGGCGCATGTGTCTTTTCCTAGTAACGTAGCATATCATGTCGCCCCTGCACAATTACAGAATTTTGGCAACACACCAGTGCTGAAAGCGTCTCAAAGTATTGGGGGGCAATCCGATGAAGATTGGGCTGAAATTGGTTGAGAACATCTTAAAGATAGCCTAGCTGCAATGTTTGCTGAATTTAGACAAGAACAGGCAACCTTGCGAATCAAAGAAAGAAAGAGTGGTGATTCGGATAACAAAGTTAATTTGGTTATAAAAAAGCCAAATCAAATAGTATGTGTACCGAATTTATTGAAGAAAAAGAGGACGCCAAGGCATTGGAGAGTCGTTTAAAAGTGGAGCAAAGTATTATTCAAGTAACACAACCATCATTCTCTCCCAGCGTGTATGAAGAGGTATGTCTAGCAAGTGATTTGCCTATTTTCAGATTTGGTCATAGCTTTATTATTGATGCATCTATTAGGAAAAATCTCGTAAGTAATTTTGAAAGACCAATGATGAAGGGTAATTTATTTGTTAGCAATAAAATTGTTACAAAGCATATCGATCAATACATTGTACCATTCAAAGAGACTGATAGCAATAAAATTGTTACAAAACATATCGGTCAATACATTGTACCATTCAAAGAGACCGATAGTGACTTTTTATTGCAGCCAAAGATTCTCCCATTGCTTTATTTAAAGTTCATATCTAATTGGGTAGCTTTGCTTGCTTCATACTTGGCTTACGCATGGTCTCAATTCATACATGTGTATTTTGACTATTTTCGTTTCAGAAATACAAAGCCAAGGTTAAATTCTTTTGAGAAATCCGATGCTAATATTATATCTTATTCGAAGACATCGAAGATAGCGTGCAAAACACAAAGCATAGCCGAATGGGGAGATTCTAAATATGAACCATTCGTTTGCTTACCTCCAAAGCCGTTCCCACACCAAGACCGGCTAGAAAACAAAACGTATACCTTCGATTCAAACATGCGTGATCAAATCTTTGATTTATTGTTGAAAAATAATTACATTAGAATTCTTGATCACCATGTCAAGCCATCTATCCAAGGACGAATTTATTGTAAGTTTCATGATTCGTTCAAGCATAGTATTGAGGATTGCAACATGTTTCGTCAAATAGTCAAATCGGCCATTGATAAAGGACGATTGAGATTTGTTGAAACACCAAAGGAGGACCAGTCTATTCCGATTGGTCCTAATGGCAAAACGTTTTCTTATCGGCTTCTTCAAGCTGATTCTTTAAATGATGAAAAGAAAAACACAGTGGATGATGGGATCAAGTTTTCAAGCAAAGAAGGTGTTCAAGAGCACAATGAATATATTTTTGAATGCGGGAATTCCATCAAGGTTGAACAGAAGACGCCAAGTACTGGGGGGCAACAAGAAAATTCAAAGGTCGGTGCAAGCAAAACCGAAGAAAGAAAAGGTCGAGGTAAGCACAAAGGTAAAAAGCCGAAAGTCACTTTCGCGCAACTATTGGAAAAATACCAAAAGATGAGTGACGAGAAAAGTGCTTATCGACCAAGTAATTCAAAAGCATCAAGATCACCCCCTTGCCGCAAATACGAAGATCGGTATTGGCAAAATGAGAATTTTAATGCAACATATCAGTATCCTTATTTTGGGCCGCCAATGCCAATGTCGTGGATGCCTTCCTATGCTCACGTAAATCCATATCCATCATGGGACAAGTATGATATAAGGGCACATTCTCAATATTATTATAAACCATCTCGCCAATATTATGTAGCTCCAAGAAGACCAACGGTCAATGAGCAGTCATATGTTCAAGACCGTTTCAATAAAAAAGAATCGGTCTGGAGCACACGGAAGAATAAGGAGGTGGTTGAGCAAGTCTATCGCGTCAAAAGAGATGGTCGTAAGAGTGGCACTTCAGATATGATCTCAACTAAAAAAGAGCCAATTAAAATGTCGACATTGGCTACAATAGGCAATGAGGCAAGTCAATCAAGTGTCAAATCTGAGGGGAAGAAGTTGAGAGTGCACAAGGTAAAACAAGAATTGCCATTACTTCAAACAAAATTGCAGCCGGGGTGCCCACTCGGCTTATCGTATTGGCAAAATAAGAAGTTGCCAAAGCTTAGTGCACAAGAACTTGAAAAGAGAAACATGACATGGGTTCCCAAAGGAAGTATTCGAAATAAGAATTATGTGCAAGCTTCCTTTACAAGAAGTGCGGCAAAGGTGAAGAAGGAAAAGAGTGAAATATATGAAGGACCAAGCCGAAGGTTTCAACATCTTCGGTCCACACATTATCCATTTTCTTCAACAATGTCGTTAATGTCTATGCCATGAAATTTGTCATCAGGTATGATTAGTTACCCTCAATGTGCTTATTTTAATCCATGGATGCAATATAATTTCTTACATCATGAAAGGATATTACCAAATCATCATATGTTTGATTAGCTTCACTTTTGTTGCTAACCTAAATGGCCGATATATACTTATCGTCCTAAGCACGTACAAATGGCCGATGAAGTGTTGACATCTCCCTTAGAAAGAGCATTGCACAAGTTATTTTTCAGCACACAAGTTTTGTCGAAAAACAGGGGGGGCATGTGTGGACACCCGATTTTGGCATGGTCGAAAACATAATTAAGAAGGCCTAAAATGAAAAAGTGCTTAAATTGAGAAAGTTCCGTATCGTAAAAAGGACAAATTTTGATATTTGGGCCATAGCCATCCGGTCTCATCTCTAAGGCCGAAGTTGCGTTCGAAGTACTGAGATTTTGTATCTAGAATACTATTCGGCTGATTAAGCCCCCAAGATGGCCTCATATGGAAAACGACTCTACATGAATTGTCTTCGTCTCGTCGAAACAGTCGATTTTGATATAAAATTTGTCTCAATCCGAGTTCGTATGCAAAAGTTACAGCCATCGGAGTGCAGCCCTGTCATGAGGCAAGATGTGGCGCGCCCCACCAGACCTATGTCTGATGGGTAGCGCGAGCGAACATGTGTTTTGCGTGACCGTTTTAGCCTAGAAGATGGCTTCAAATCAAAAAATGTTCGATATGAAAGTTGTTCGTCTCGTCGAAACGGTCAAGATTGCTTTTGGTTTCTTTTCCATCCGAGGTCGTTTATCATATCAAAAATTACCCGCAAGGTGCAGCCAGTTTAAACCGAACAGGTTTGGAAAGTTCGGACAAAACCAATCCGAATTTGGCTAGGGTTTTGGACGTGAATCCAAGCCTTTTCCTTGCAAGGGAAGTCCAGCCGCCTCTTATATACCTAAGGGGTGACGGCCGATTGAACAACACACAATCGAACAAACACATCTACTACTTTTTCGTGTTCATCTATCCCTACCCTTGTATCTTCTTCCTCGTTCTTCGTTCGTTCTTCTTCATTGCAGGACGAACCTCGAGGCCATAGTGGCGATAAGGTCGACCTAGGGAAGCCCATAGCCGCCGCGCGCCCTGACGGGGTCCCTCCCGGGCGTGCGGGGTTTCGGGTCCACAAAAGTGTCCGCCGGATTGCTTGCGTACCGCACTTCCGGACGGGTCTCTGATACGTCCAAAACGTATCTATAATTTCTGCTTGCTCCATGCCTCTTTTGTGTGATATTGCTATGATATTTATACACTTACATACACTTTTGATCATATTTGGACTAACCTATTAACTCAGTGCACCCCAGTGCCAGTTTCTGTTTTCGGCTGTTTTTGTATTTCAGGTTTTCACGTTACGAAAACAGCCAGGAAAAATCCAGAAAAATTATATAAAAAATCAGCGTTCCATAACCTACCGTGCGCCCGAAGGACAGCCGGGGGGGGGGGGGCACCAGGGCTCCAGGCGCCCTGGCGGCGCGCCCCCCCTGGGCCGCGCCGGGGGGGCGCCTGGGCCCCCGAGGCTCCTCCGATGCCCCCCTTTGGCATATATTTAAAGCGTCTCCCGAAACCCTCGAGGGAGGAACTCTTTTCGCGATCCCATCTCTGTTCCGCCGCCGCCGCCGCTTCCAAGATCGGGAGCACCAGGAGAACTCTTCCCGGCACCCTGCCGGAGGGGAGGATCACCACCGGGAGCTTCTCCACCACCATGGACGCCTCCCGGATGAGTTGTGAGTAGTCTCCCTTGGACCATGAGTCCATGACCAGTAGCTATGCGATGTTCTCCTCCCGTTCTTGTGCTTCACTAATTAGTACTCGTGAGCTGCCCTACATGATCGAGGCACATATGTAATCCTTATGCTGTTGCTATGATGAGTTTGCTGGGATCCGATGGATTATGAGATTATGTTCAGATTGTGCTTGAGTAATATATTTGATCTACCTCTTTTATATTTATGTTCGTAAGTAATTCTTGCATGTTCTCCGTTGTTATTTATTGCTTTGGCCAAGTAATAGGTAGTGACTCCAAGAGGGAACGTCATGCTTGATTGTGGGTTCATGCCCCTCGATGACTAGCTTGAGTGACAGAAACATGAGTCTAGGGGATGTGCTGTTGCCACAAGGGGGAAAACAACGGTGCTTGTACCCGCGGGTGCAAGGATTGTTTACTTTACGCAAAGTTCTTTTAATGTAGTTGTCTGTTGCATTGAGTTTACACTATGGGTGGGACTCGCAACTTAATACCAGCGAGATGTTCTGGATAGATATCTCAAGGTGGATGATTAGTAGTAGATATTGATGGATTTCGGTCTACTTACTTTGGCGTACCGCCCATGCTTTGAACCTCAACCTTTCTTGCAATGTAATCAGCATTGGTTTGCGCACATGGTCCTGTCAATTGCCCAGCTGTAATTCGTTTACCTCACATAGCTGTTTTATCGTCTTTTGGGAGAGAGACATCACTAGTGAACATCATGAGACTCCGGTCCATATTACCATCATTGATCACATCCGGTATTTACTTTTCGCTTTTATTTACTATTGCAATTATATCTATCACTACTATCACTTGCGTTTAATCCTTTGTGAACTACAAGGCCGGAGGGATTGACAACCTCTCTGTACTCGTTGGGAGCAAAGTTATTTGTATATGTGTGCAGGTCCACGTTGATTGCTAATATCTGGCGCCGTAGCAGTTGAAACCTTCTTGTTGAACCTAGGAGTTTCTGGGGATTCGATCCTTGGTATCTTTGCCAAGGAAAAAACTTCCGCAACACTACATCTCACACCTTCCACTTGGGGTAACCAACGAGGGGCGAGAAGCCTAGCATGAGTTTTTCTGGCGCCGTTGCCGGGGACTCCACTCTTCAAGAAAGGGGAGTTGCACGCTATCTTTTACCTTTGCTTTTAGTCTTGTTAGTTTACCTTTCAGTTTTTGCTTTAGTATCTTTCATCGAAAATCACAAAAATAGTTATCTTGCTTGTTTGCTATTATGGGTTCCACCAAAAACACTAGGTGGGAGGAGTACACCCCTTCGTCCATTATGCCAATCACCACTGCCGGGACCTACAAAAGTAATAAACCTTGTGATTATGTTAGTCTTGACGGAGGGTTATGCCCATGGCATGGTCTTCCCGGAAAAGAGTATGAGCCTCAGTTTAAAATTGCTCCTAAGCTTCCACAAACTTGGGAAGACGTTCAAACTATTATAATAGAGAGCGATTCAAACAAAGAGGATGACACTACAATTCTGCCCAATAATGATAAAATTGATTTTGATAATTGTAGTATTTCAGAAGTTGTCACCTTTCTGCAAGGAATGGCCAAAGATCCCCACACTAGCACGCTTAATCTTGCCTTCACAGAGCATGTCACTAATGCTCTCATCAAAGCTAGGGAGGAGAAACTTAGAGTAGAAGCCTCCATACCTAGAAAACTAGAAGATGGTTGGGATCCTATGATTAAAATTAAGATAAACAACTTTTCTTGCTATGCTTTATGTGATGTTATAGCTAGTACCTCTGTTATGCCCAAAAGAATATATGATATGCTTAAATTGAAACCTTATGATTCTTGTTCTTTTGGTGTTCGTCTCATTGATTCTTCCATAAAGAAACCTTTGGGGAGGATCGACGATGTTCTTATCGTTGTCAATGATAATTATGTTCCCGTTGATTTTACTATTATGGATATTGAATGTGATCCTTCTTGTCCAATTATTTTGGGACGTCCCTTTTTACGCACCGTCGGTGCTATCATTGACATGAAAGAGGGGAATATAAAATTTCAGTTTCCTCTCAAGAAAGGGATGGAACACTTCCCTCGAAAGAATATCAAGTTACCTTTTGAGTCCGTTGTACGGGCTAGCTATTCTTTTACTCTTGATAAAACTTGATCTATATGCATTATGCCTAGCTTAAAGGCATAAAAGAAAGCGCTTTTGGGAGGCAGCCCACATGAATAAATTTATTTTGCTTTTGTTGTGTCTTGATGTTGTTACTACTGTAGCATCATCATTGTATCTTTACTTTTCAATTTTGTGCCAAGTGCAGCCTCTGATTGCTAGAAAGTTCAAAAGTTGTGAGGTGCTGTCCAGGAAACAGATTCTGTCCTTGGATAGAAAAATTCGTATAAAATCACCAGATCATCTTTTTGGTCTAAAGTTTTTCTACAGCATTCTCTATATAATTGTCTTTCGTGCGTCTGTTCTGAGTTTTTTGATTAGAGTTGCAGAAGTGCCCCGAACAAATCAATTACTAGCTGCTGTTCTGTTTTTCACAGATTCTGTCCTGTTTTGTTTTTCCTTCATTTTGCAAACCAAGAGCTTGCTTTTTCTTTGCAAAAACCTTTTGGCAATCTTGAGAAACAGTAGACCTTCAAGAATATCTTTATTTCCAGCAAGGTACAATTATTTTATTATGGGTACTAACCTCGCTAATCAGATTATGATGAGTTATGCATGAAGGGAGTTTTCAAGTGTGCGAGGGAAGATGATAAAAAGATTCAGGAGTGTCAAGCGCTCAAGCTTGGGGATGCCCCATGCACCCCCAAGAAATATTCAAGGAAACTCAAGCGTCTAAGCTTGGGGATGCCCCCGTGCATCCCCTTCTCCATCAACATTATCAGTTCGTCTTTCGTTCCACTATATTTTAATCACTTCATGTGTTATGTGCTATGCTTGGAGCGTCTTGCTTTTAGTTTCCTTTTTATTTTTTCATAACGAGTCGGAACTCAGCTTTCTTTATGTGGGAGAGAAACACGCTCCACTTCTACCTAGAACATAACATAGAATTTTCATGTCTATCCTTGCTGTGTGTGTTCTTTGTCTTTTAATAGCTACTATCATGTTCAGCTCTTAGCTTTCATGCTTATCTTTTCAAAGAGCTTTTGTTTAGTTGGTTGCTTGAACTCTCTTTAATTACCATGCTCACCTTATTAAGAGAGTTTGCTTACGTTGCATTGGTTGATATGTCTATGATAAAGATGCTACGTGCATGATGGCGCTTAGTAGTTCATGTTTTCTTATGGTTAGTCTCAAATAGCTGGGGGGTTCCCAATGTGTTATTGGAATACCAACATGATTTGTTTGCCTATGATGTGGTATGGTTTAGTAATATCTTCCTTCGAGAATTTATTTTGATTGACTTGGCGTATGCTCACGCATATTTAAGACTATAAAGAAAGTCTGTCAAGCCTTGATGATCTTTTGTTTCTGAGTAGCGATATAACTACCATGCCTGATTCAATGTTGCTTTGTCGCTCTGCATGATTATGACCGTCATTGCTCTCTTAGTTGGTCGCTCCCAGTCTTTTGCTAACCTCCACCTGTACTAAGCGGACTGACTGCTTGTGCATCCACATCCTTTTAAACCAGTTATGCCATATGAGTCCACCATACCTACCTATATGTGGTATTTCACCGCCACTCCAAGTAAATTTACATGTGCTACCTTTAAAACCTTCAGTTTTTGCAATACATAGCTCATGGGAAAGTAGCTTAAAAACTATTGTGGTAAAGAATATGTTACTTATGTATCTTATTTCTTATAAGTTGCTTGCTGAGCGGTAACCAAGTTTCTGGGGACGCCATCAACTGTTACACTTTTGTTGAATATCATGTGAGTTGCTATGCATGTTCGTCTTGTCTGAAGTAAGGGTGATTTGCCATGGGTTGAATGGTTTGAGTATGCATATTGTTAGAGAAGAACATTGGGCCGCCAACCAAAGCCATGTATCATGGTGGAAGTTTTAGCTTGGACATTAATCCTCAATCTCTTATGAGAATATGCTTAAGCATTAAAGAGGAGTCCATTATCTATTTTCTATGTTGCCCCGGTATGGATGTCCTCAAGTTGAGATCTGTCAAAAACGAGAAATCAAATGTGATCTATCTCCTTGGACCTTTGTACAGGTGACATAGAGGTACCCCTTTGTGACACTTGGTTGAAACATATGTAATGCAATGACAATCCATGGAATTCCGAGCTAATTAGGACAAGATGCGAGCACTATTGGTATTCGATGCATGAGGCTTGCAACTTATAGGATGTCTTATGCATAACACATATGAAGTACTACTACCGTTGACAAAATTGTTTCTATGTTTTCAAAATAAAAAGCTCTAGCACATGAGTAATCCCTGCTTCCCTCTGCGAAGGGCCATTCTTTTACTTTTATGTTGAGTCTCCACCTTCTTTCTTCAAAGCACCAACTACTGAGAGCATGATTGTCATTCTGAGTGTAATGTGCATTGTCCCAAAGTAGCATTGTCTTTTGCATGATTGTGATATCGTTTATTCTGAAATCATTGTATCTAGTCATCACTTAAACCTTGGAGGTGCCCCTGCATTTATGCTTCACTAAAGGGGGCAAGCTAGATATCACTTTATCATATTTGCACATTGATACGTCTCAAACGTATCTACTTTTCCAAACACTTTTGATATTGTTTTGACCTCATTCTTGCATGATTTGAACTAAACTAACCCGGACTGACGCTGTTTTCAGCAGAGCTGCCCGTATGGTTTTATTGTGTGCAGGAAAACGGATTTTTAAACATCTCAGAAAAATCCACGAAAAATCACAGAAAATCCACGCACCCGAAAGAACCAGGAGCCAGAAGTGGGGCCAGAGGGGGGCCAGGGGGTGCCCAGGCGCCCTGTGGGCGCCCCCCCCTCTGGGCCGCGCCGGGGGGTCGCCTGGGTGGGGGCCACACCCCCTGGTGTCCTACTTTGCCTCGTATTTTTACTCGCGACACAGAAACCCCAGATCAGAAGTTATTTTCGCAGTTTTCCATCGCGGAGCCGCCGCCACCCTCTGTTCTTCCTCGGGAGGGCTAATCTGGAGGCTGAATTGGCCTCCGGAGAGGGGAGATCGCCGCCATCGTCATCATCATCACCACTCCATCATCCCTCCATGACTTCTCCCTCCATGTGTGAGTAATTCCCCTGCTGTAGGCGAAGGGGATGGTAGGGATTGGATGAGTTAGATCATGTAATAGTTTGTCAGATCGTTGGGGGCATGTTGCCTATCATCTACTATGGTGTTTATCATCTTTGCTTCAACTTGTTATTCTTAATGCTTGACACTTAGGGCCCGAGTGCCATGATCTCAGATCTGAACCATATGTGTTTGCATGAATATATTTGTGTTCGTGATCCTATCTATGAGTTGTTTGCACCTATTACGGTTCGGAACCGGCGATCCCAAAAGTGACAGCTTGGGACACCAAAGGGGATGGTCCGTAGTTTGAGGGTTACATGGATCCATTGAGTTCATTGCTTTGTTCCGGTGCTCTTTGACAGGAGCACCTTAATCTCCATAAGTTCCTTTTGGCCCCGTTCGTAGCGGGATGGTAGGACAAAAGATGTTGTGCAAGTTCTTATTGCAAGCACGTACTGAAGGAAATATGCCCTAGAGGCAATAATAAAGTTGTTATTTATATTTCCTTATATCATGATAAATGTTTATTATTCATGCTAGAATTGTATTAACCGGAAACTTAGTACATGTGTGAATACATAGACAAAACAGAGTGTCCCTAGTATGCCTCTACTAGACTAGCTCATTGATCAAAGATGGTTATGTTTCCTAACCATAGACATGAGTTGTCATTTGATCAACGGGATCACATCATTAGGAGAATGATGTGATGGACTAGACCCATCCGTTAGCATGGCACTATGATAATTTTAGTTTTACTGCTATTGCTTTCTTCATGACTTATACATGTTCCTATGACTATGAGATTATGCAACTCCCGAATACCGTAGGAACACCTTGTGTGCTATCAAACGTCACAACGTAACTGGGTGATCATAAAGATGCTCTACAGGTGTCTCCGAAAGTATTCGTGGTGTTGGCATAGATCAAGACTAGGATTTGTCACTCCGAGTGTCGGAGAGGTATCTCCGGGCCCTCTCGGTAATGCACATCATAATAAGCCTTGCAAGCAAATGACTAATGAGTTAGTCACGAGATGATGTATTACGGAACGAGTAAAGAGACTTGCCGGTAACGAGATTGAACTAGGTATAGAGATACCGACGATCGAATCTCGGGCAAGTAACATACCGATGACAAAAGGAACAACGTATGTTGTTATGCGGTTTGACCGATAAAGATCTTCGTAGAATATGTAGGAGCCAATATGAGCATCCAGGTTCCGCTATTGGTTATTGACCGGAGATGAGTCACGGTCATGTCTACATAGTTCTCGAACCCGTAGGGTCCGCACGCTTAACGTTCGATGACGATCGGTATTATGAGTTTATGAGTTTTGATGTACCGAAGGTAGTTCGGAGTCCCGGATGAGATCACGGACATGACGAGGAGTCTCGGAATGTCCTAGACATAAAGATTGATATATTGGACGACTATATTCGGACACCGGAAGTGTTCTGGAAAGTTTTGGAATTTACCGGAGAGCCGGGGGGGTTACCGGAACCCCCCGGGGGAATGGTGGGCCCTGGTGGGCCATAGGGGAGAGAGAGCGCAGCAGCCAGGAGGTGGCGCGCCCCCTCCCTAGGAGGAGTCCGAATAGGACTAGGGGAGGGGGCGCGGCCCCTCTTTCCCTCTCCCTCTCTTTCCTTCCCCCCTTTTCCTTCTTTGGTAGGTTCCTACTAGGAATAGGATTGCCCTAGCCGCACCATAGAGGGTCGGCCGGCCTCCCTCCCTTGCTCCTTTATATACGGGGGCAGGGGGCACCCAAAGACACACAAGTTGAATTGTTCTAGCCGTGTGCAGTGCCCCCCTCCACATAAACACACCTCGGTCATACCGTCGCATTGCTTAGGCGAAGCCCTGCGCCGGTAGATACATCATATCCGTCACCACGCCGTCGTGCTGACGAAACTCTCCCATGAAGCTCAACTGGATCAAGAGCTCGTGGGACGTCATCAAGCTGAACGTGTGCTGAACGCGGAGGTGTCGTACGTTCGGTGCTTGATCGGTTGGATCGCGAAGAAGTTCGACTACATCAACCGCGTCAATTGACGCTTCCGCTTCCGGTCTATGAGGGTACGTAGACACACTCTTCCCTCTCATTGCTATGCATCTTGTAGATAGATCTTGCGTGATCGTAGGAAAATTTTAAAATACTACGTTCCCCAATAGTGGCATCAGAGCCAGGTCTATGCGTAGATGATATGCACGAGTAGAACACAATGAGTTGTGGGCGATACTAGTCATACTGCTTACCAGCATGTCATACTTTGCTTTGGTGGTATTGTGAGATGAAGCGGCCCGGACCGACATTACGCGTACGCTTACGCGAGACTGGTTTCACCGTTACGAGCACTCGTTGCTTAAAGGTGACTGGCGGGTGTCTGTCTCTCTCACTTTAGCTGAATCAAGTGTGGCTACGCCCGGTCCTTGTGAAGGTTAAAACAACACATACTTGACGAAACATCGTTGTGGTTTTGTATGCGTAGGTAAGAACGGTTCTTGCTAAGCCCGTAGCAGCCACGTAAAACTTGCAACAACAAAGTAGAGGACGTCTAACTTGTTTTTGCAGGGCATGTTGTGATGTGATATGGTCAAGACATGATGAGTTATACGGTTTTGTATGAGATGATCATGTTTTGTAATGTTATCGGCAACTGGCAGGAGCCATATGGTTGTCGCTTTATTGTATGAAATGCAATCGCCATGTAATTGCTTTACTTTATCACTAAGCGGTAGCGATAGTCGTAGAAGAAATAGTTGGCGAGACGACAACGATGCTACGATGGAGATCAAGGTGTCGCGCCGGTGACGAAGGTGATCATGACGTTGCTTTGGAGATGGAGATCAAAAGCACAAGATGATGATGACCATATCATGTCACATATTTTGATTGCATATGATGTTTATCTTATTATGCTTCTTATTTTGCTTAGTACGAAGGTAGCATTATAAGATGATCCCTTACAAAATTTCAAGGTACAAGTGTTCTCCCTGAGTATGCACCGTTGCGAAAGTTCTTCGTGCTGAGACACCACGTGATGATCGGGTGTGATAAGCTCTACGTTCAAATACAACGGGTGTAAGCCAGTTTTGCACACGCAGAATACTCGGGTTAAACTTGACGAGCCTAGCATATGCAGATATGGCCTCGGAACACTGGAGACCGAAAGGTCGAGCGTGAATCATATAGTAGATATGATCAACATAAGATGTTCACCATTGAAACTACTCCATCTCACGTGATGATCGGACATGGTTTAGTTGATTTGGATCACGTGATCATTTAGATGACCGGAGGGATGTCTGTCTAAGTGGGAGTTCTTAAGTAATATGATTAAATTGAACTTTAATTTATCATGAACTTAGTCCTGGTAGTATTAGCATATCTATGTTGTAGATCAATAGCTCGCGATGTTGCTCCCCGTTTATTTTTTATATGTTCCTAGAGAAAACTAAGTTGAAAGATGTTAGTAGCAATGATGCGGACTAGGTCCGTGATCTGAGGATTATCCTCATTGCTGCACAGAAGTATTATGTCCTTGATGCGCCGCTAGGTGACAGACCTATTGCAGGAGCAGATGCAAACGTTATGAACGTTTTGACAAAAGCTCGATATGATGACTACTTGATAGTTTAGTGCACTATGCTTTGCGGCTTATAACCAGGACTTCAAAAATGTTTTGAAACGCCATGGAGCATATGAGATGTTCCAAGAGTTGAAATTAGTATTTCATACTCATGCCCGTGTCGAGAGGTATAAGACCTCTGACAGTATATAGCCTACAAGATGGAGGAGAATAGCTCAACCAGTGAGCATGTGCTCAGATTGTCTGGGTACTGCAATTGCTTGAATCAAGTGGGAGTTAATCTTCCAGATAAGATAGTAATTGACAAAGTTCTCTAGTCACTATCACCAAGTTAGTAGAACTTCATGATGAACTATAATATGCAAGGGATGACGAAAGTAATTCCCGAGCTCTTCGCAATGCTGAAATCGGCGAAGGTAGAAATCAAGAAAGAGCATCAAGTGTTGATGGTTAACAAGACCACTTGTTTCAAGTAAAGGGCAAAGGGATAGAAGGGGAACTTCAAGAAGAATGACAAGCAAGTTGTCACTCCCGTGAAGAAACCCAAAGCTAAAACTCAAGCCTGAAACTAAGTGCTTCTACTGCAAAGGAAATGGTCACTGGAAGTGGAACTGCCCTAGATACTTGGCGGATAAGAAGGATGGCAAAGTGAACAAAGGTATATTTTGATATACAGATTATTGATGTGTACTTTACTAGTGTTCATAGCAACCCCTGGGTATTTGATACCGGTTCAGTTGCTAAAATTAGTAACTCGAAACGAGAATTGCAGAATGAACAGAGACTAGTTAAAGGTGAAGTGACGATGTGTGTTGGAAGTGGTTCCAAGATTGATATGATCATCATCGCACACTCCCTATACTTTCGGGATTAGTGTAAAACCTAAATAAATGTTATTTGGCATTTGCGTTGAGCATGAATATGATTTGATCATATTTGTTGCAATACGGTTATTCATATAAAGTCATAGAATAATTGTTATTCTGTTTACATGAATAAAACCTTCGATGGTCATACACCCAATGAAAATAGTTTGTTGGATCTCGATCGTGGTGATAAACATATTCATAATATTGAAGCCAAAAGATGCAAGGTTAATAATGATAGTGCAACTTATTTGTGGCACTGCCGTTTAGGTCATAATGGTGTAAAGCGCATGAAGAAACTCCATAGTGATGGACTTTTGGAATCACTTGATTATGAATCACTTGGTGCTTGCGGACCATGCCTCATGGGCAAGATGACTAAAACTCCGTTCTCCGGAACAATGGAGCAAGCAACAGATTTGTTGGAGATCATACATACAGATGTATGTGGACCAATGAGTGTTGAAGCTCATGGCGGGTATCGTTATTTTCTGACCTTCACTGATGATTTGAGCAGATATGGGTATATCTACTTAATGAAGCACAAGTCTGAAACATTTGAAAAGTTCAAAGAATTTCAGAGTGAAGTGGAGAATCATCGTAACAAGAAAATAAGAGTTTCTACGATATGATCGTAGAGGTAAAAAAATTTAGTTAGCGAGTTTGGCCTTCAGTAAAAACAATGTGAAATAGTTTCACTACTCACGCCACCTGGAACACCATAGTGTAATGGTGTGTCCGAACGTCATAACCGTACTTTATTAGATATGGTGCGATCGATGATGTCTCTTACCGATCTATCACTATCGCTTTTGGGGTTATGCATTAGAGACAGCTACATTCACGTTAAATAGGGCACCATCTAAATCGGTGGAGATGACACCGTATGAACTGTGGTTTGACGAGAAACCTAAGCTGTCATTTCTTTAAGTTTGGGACTGCGATGCTTATGTGAAAAAGTTTCAACATGATAAGCTCGAACCCAAATCGGAGAAGTAAATCTTCATAGGATACCCAAAAGAAACTATTGGGTACACCTTCTATCACAGATCCGAAGGCAAGGTCTTTGTTGCTAAGAGTGGATCCTTTCTAGAGAAGGAGTTTCTCTCGAAAGAAGTGAGTGGGAGGAAAGTAAAACTTGATGAGGTAATTGTACCTTCTCCCGAATTGGAAAGTGGAACATCACAGAAACTAGTTCCAGTGATTCCTACACCAATTAGTGAGGAAGCTAATGATGATGATCATGAAACTTCAGATCAAGTTTCTGCTAAACTTCGTAGATCAACCAGAGTTCGTTCCGCATCAGAGTGGTACGGCAACCCGGTTCTGGAAGTCATGTTACTGGACCATGATGAACCTACGAACTATGAGGAAGCGATGATGAGCCCAGATTCTGCAAAATGGCTTGAGGCCATGAAATCTGAGATGGGATCCATGTATGAGAACAAAGTGTGGACTTTGGTCGACTTGCCCGATGATCGGCAAGCCATCGAAAATAAATGGATCTTCAAGAGGAAGACTGACGCTGACGGTAATGTTACTGTTTACAAAGCTCGACTTGTTGCGAAAGTTTTTCAACAAGTTCAAGGAGTTGACTACGATGAGACTTTTCACCCATTAGCGATGCTTAAGTCTGTCCGAATCATGTTAGCAATTGCCGCATTTTATGAAATCTAGCAAATGGATAACAAAACTGCATTCTTTAATGGATTTATTAAAGAAGACTTGTATATGATGCAACCAGAAGGTTTTTGTCAATCCTAAAGGTGCTAACAAAATGTGCAAGCTCCAGCGATCCATCTATGGACTGGTGCAAGCATCTCCAAGTTGGAATATACGCTTTGATAAGTTGATCAAAGCATATAGATTTATACAGACTTGCGGTGTAGCCTGTATTTACAAGAAGTGAGTGGGAGCACTACAACCTTTCTGATAAGTATATGTGAATGACATATTGTCGATCGGAAATGATGTAGAATTTTCTGGAAAGCATAAAAGAGTGTCTGAAAGGAGTTTTTCAAAGAAAGACCTTGGTGAAGCTGCTTACATATTGGGCATCAAGATCTATAGAGATAGATCAAGACGTTTGATAAGACTTTCGATGAGTACATACCTTGATAAGATTTTGAAGTAGTTCAAAATGGATCAGTCAAAGAAGGAGTTCTTGCCTGACTTGTAAGGTGTGAAGTTGAGTAAGACTCAAAGCCAGACCACGGCAGAAAAATATAGAGAGAATGAAAGTCATTCCCTATGCCTCAGCCATAGGTTCTATAAAGTATGCCATGCTGTGTACCAAACATGTTGTGTACCTTGCCATGAGTTTGTCAAGGGGGTACAATAGTGATCCAGGAGTAGATCACTGTACAGCGGTCAAAATTATCCTTAGTAACTGGATGGCTAAGGAAATGTTTCTCGATTATGGAGGTGATAAAGAGTTCGTCGTAAAGGGTTACGCCGATGCAAGATTTGACACTAAATCCAGATGACTCTAAGTATCAATCTGGATGCGTATTGAAAGTGGGAGCAATTAGCTAGAGTAGCTCTATGCAGAGCATTGTAGACATAGAAATTTGCGAAATACATACAGATCTGAATGTGACAGACCCGTTGACTAAACTTCTCTCACAAGCAAAACATGATCACACCTTATTACTCTTGGGTATTAATCACATAGCGATGTGAACTAGATTATTGACTCTAGTAAACCCTTTGGGTGTTGGTCACATGGCGATGTGAACTATGGGTGTTATTCACATAACGATGTGAACTATCGGTATTAAATCACATGGCGATGTGAGCTAGATTATTGACTCTAGTGCAAGTGGGAGACTGAAGGAAATATGCCCTAGAGGCAATAATAAAGTTGTTATTTATATTTCCTTATATCATGATAAATGTTTATTATTCATGCTAGAATTGTATTAATCGGAAACTTAGTACATGTGTGAATACATAGACAAAACAGAGTGTCCCTAGTATGCCTCTACTAGACTAGCTCATTGATCAAAGATGGTTATGTTTCCTAACCATAGACATGAGTTGTCATTTGATCAACGGGATCACATCATTAGGAGAATGATGTGATGGACTAGACCCATCCGTTAGCATAGCACTATGATCGTTTTAGTTTTACTGCTATTGCTTTCTTCATGACTTATACATGTTCCTATGACTATGAGATTATGCAACTCCCGAATACCGTAGGAACACCTTGTGTGCTATCAAACGTCACAACGTAACTGGGTGATCATAAAGATGCTCTACAGGTGTCTCCGAAAGTATTTGTGGTGTTGGCATATATCAAGACTAGGATTTGTCACTCCGAGTGTCGGAGAGGTATCTCTGGGCCCTCTCGGTAATGCACATCATAATAAGCCTTGCAAGCAAATGACTAATGAGTTAGTCACGAGATGATGTATTACGGAACGAGTAAAGAGACTTGCCGGTAACGAGATTGAACTAGGTATAGAGATACCGACGATCAAATCTCGGGCAAGTAACATACCGATGACAAAAGGAACAACGTATGTTGTTATGCGGTTTGACCGATAAAGATCTTCGTAGAATATGTAGGAGCCAATATGAGCATCCAGGTTCCGCTATTGGTTATTGACCGGAGATGAGTCACGGTCATGTCTACATAGTTCTCGAACCCGTAGGGTCCGCATGCTTAACGTTTGATGACGATCGGTATTATGAGTTTATGAGTTTTGATGTACCGAAGGTAGTTCGGAGTCGCGGATGAGATCACGGACATGACGAGGAGTCTCGGAATGTCCTAGACATAAAGATTGATATATTGGACGACTATATTCGGACACCGGAAGTGTTCTGGAAAGTTTTGGAATTTACCGGAGTGCCGGGGGGGGGGGGTACCGGAACCCCCCGGGGGAATGGTGGGCCCTGGTGGGCCATAGGGGAGAGAGAGGGCAGCAGCCAGGAGGTGGCGCGCCCCCTCCCTAGGAGGAGTCCGAATAGGACTAGGGGAGGGGGGCGCGGCCCCTCTTTCCCTCTCCCTCTCTTTCCTTCCCCCCTTTTCCTTCTTTGGTAGGTTCCTACTAGGAATAGGATTGCAATCCTATTCCTAGTAGGATTGCAGCCCTAGCCGCACCATAGAGGGCCGGCCGGCCTCCCCCCTTGCTCCTTGATATACGGGGGAAGGGGGGCACCCAAAGACACACAAGTTGAATTGTTCTAGCCGTGTGCGGTGCCCCCCTCCACATAAACACACCTCGGTCATACCGTCGCAGTGCTTAGGCGAAGCCCTGCGCCGGTAGATACATCATATCCGTCACCACACCGTCGTGCTGACGAAACTCTCCCGTGAAGCTCAACTGGATCAAGAGCTCGTGGGACGTCATCAAGCTGAACGTGTGCTGAACGCGGAGGTGCCATACGTTCGGTGCTTGATCGGTTGGATCGCGAAGAAGTTCGACTACATCAACCGCGTCAATTGACGCTTCCGCTTCCGGTCTACGAGGGTACATAGACACACTCTTCCCTCTCGTTGCTATGCATCTTGTAGATAGATCTTGCGTGATCGTAGGAAAATTTTAAAATACTACGTTCCCCAATACGTACAACTACCTACGGGATACATGCCTAATGTTTGATATTTGCCTAGATGATCATTACTTTTCCGTGTGCCGTGCCCCAAGTTAGAATCTATCTCATCCATGCAGCGCCCAACCATCCATCTCCCTAGCCTACAGTGTGTTAAACCCTGCTTGTCACTAGTTTCTACTTTTGCCATTTACCTTTACTATTTACTTTTGCTATTTACTTTTACTATCACTATCATCACTATCATATCACTGTTACCACTTATCTTTGTTGCAAGTAAGTATATTTCAGGTGCGGTTGAATTGACAACTCAACTGTCAAAGCTTATAAATACTCTTTGGCTCCCCGTGTGTCGAATCAATAATTTGGGTTATTCTTACCCGCGAAGACTATCTCGATCCCTTACGGTTGAGGGTTATCAAGTACCGTTTTCTGGCGCCGTTGCCGGGGATCGAACCCGGGTCACCCGCGTGACAGGCGGGAATACTTACCACTATACTACAACCACCACATGATGCTCCTACTGAATCTGTTACTATGTCTGATACTCTTGATGATGCCTCTACTACTTTTGATGATATTAGTTCGCTTGGTTATGCTCTTGAGAAACAAATTGTTGATGCTGCTAAAAAGTCTGGAATTGAACTTCCTGTTACTCGCTACCCTATTGGTGAAACTTAAGATTATCCTGATTTGAGTAAACTCAAAGAGAGGCTCCTTGATGATGATTACTATATGCTTGATGAAGATTTATGCAGGGAACTGACAGAGTTTTCTGGCTCTGACCCTGAAGTTATTAAAAAACTATTTGAAAAACACTCTTTGAAGAACAAAACCGTTCCTGATCCTGAATTTGCTACATCTCCTATATGCATTGATGATCCGGATTATGATTTCTCTGTTGATCTTTCACTTATACCTATGGTTGAAGCTGACCCCTTTTATGGCAGAGAAAATGATGATGCTATTGCACACCTGACTAAACTCGGTGAGTTAGGTGGCCTGTTTACCACAGATGAGAAGATACGATACTTTTATATCACCAAGCTTCTTCCTTTCTCCTTGAAGGAAGGTGCTAAAGCATGGTATGATTCACTCCCATGCGGTTCCATTAAGAGTCCTCAAGACTTAGCTCACTCTTTTGTTGATAAGTACTTTCCTGCTCACATGCAACATGCTGCTTTACAAAGAATTTATAACTTTAAACAGTTGCAGGATGAGTCCCTCCCTAAAGCTTGGGGGAGGTACTGCGGTCTGATCCGGGCTAGACCAGGACATGAAATTCCTAAGAATGAATTAATCGATATATTCTATGCTGGTCTAACTGATGAATCCAGGTCCTATTTGGACAGTTGTGCTGGTTGTGTTTTCAGGAAAAGAACACCGGACGATGCGGAGGATTTGATGGGCAGGATTGCCAAAAACCATGAAGATTGGTCCGTCCCTGAACCACCTCCACCACCAAAGAAGAGGGGCATATTTGTTCTAAGCCCCGAAGATATGCGAGAAGCAAAGAAGTCTATTAAAGAGAAAGGTATTAAAGCTGAAGACGTGAAGAATCTACCCCCTATTGAGAAGCTGTGTGAGCCTACTACTCACCCTCCTATGGTAGAGGTACACTCTCTTTTAGATTTCAACGCAAGTGACATCCCTCATGGTAAGCCTCCTGATCAATGTTTAGAGAGTTTGATAATTTTATTATGAAACAAAACCATTTTAATGAGAGGATACAAAGTCAATTGCATAATAATTCTCTTGCTATCGAAAAACTGCTTGATGTTTTAGATAGAACAGCTAATGATGTTCAATGTCTTGTGAAGCATTTTCATATGGTTCAAACTCAGCTTGACCAAATTTCTAATGTGCAAAGAGATCTGCTTGCTAACAATGCCAAACAAGATAATTTGCAGGCTTTCGGGATTAAGACCCGAGGAGGAACTAGAACTCAAGATCCTCTCTATCCAGAGGGACATCCGAAGAGAATCGAGCAGGATTCTCAAATGCAGGAAGAAGAAATTGTTGGCTCTCCAAAGAAAAAGAAGAAACATAAGGAGACTGACAATTCTAATGATCCTATTGCAGATGAAGAGCCAGCTGTTGATCCCAACAGTGTATCTATATCCGATGCTGAGACTGAAGACGGTGCTGAACCTGAAGGTAAGGATAGTGAGAAGAATGATCCGCCTGAAGTTCGAGAGGAAGAAGCACCTGAAAAACGTAAGAGGTACACTAAAGAAGACTTCATCGCAAGAAAACATGGGAAAGAAAGAGAACCATGGGTACAGAAACCCATGCCCTTTCCAGGTAAGTCCATCAAATCTAAAGAAGAAGAGCATTACAATAAGTTTTGTGACTGGATTAAACCTCTTTTTCTTCAAATCCCTTTGACTGATGCTATTAAGTTACTTCCTTATTCAAAATATATGAAAGATATTGTCACTAATAAAAGAAAAGTTCCTAATGATGCAATATCTACTATGCTTGCTAACTACTCTTTCAGTGGCAAGATTCCTGAGAAGCTCGGTGATCCAGGTATACCCACCATTCCTTGCTCCATAATGAATAATTATGTCAAAACTGCTTTATGTGATCTTGGAGCAGGAGTGAGTGTTATGCCTCTCTCTCTTTACGAGAGGCTTTGTTTAGAGAAACTAATTCCTACAGATATCTCCCTTCAGATGGCTGACAAGTCAACCGCTGTTCCGATAGGTATTTGTGAGGATGTTCCCGTAGAGGTTGCTAATTGTTTAATTCTTACTGATTTTGTTGTGCTAGACATGCCCGAGGATGGGAGCACGTCCATTATACTTGGTAGACCTTTCCTTAACACCGCAGGTGCTATTATTGATTGCAATAAAGGGAAGGGTACCTTCCATGTGAATGATAAAGAACACACGGTATATTTTCCGAAGAAGATCGACAGGAGGCATGCCCTCAACTCTATAGAGAATATCGGGACCGTGAAAATTGGAGAATGGGACTGTCCACTACACGTGCCTCACAAATTTAAAACTATCATGGTGGGGACAATGTCCATCAAATTAAAGGTTTAGTAACTACTTCGTAAGAGGTGAGACTTTTTGATCTATATATCGCTTGTTTGTTGGTAAGACTTGATCAACCTTACTAGTAAACATGTTTTATATGGATAAAAAGTTGAGCTTGTTATGTTTTCATTTGTTTTTAGTTTTGTCCTACTTGCTGTACCAAGTATTTATGTTTTTGAAGCTTCACAATACTACAAACTGCTTCAAGTTTTCAGAGAGTTTCGCAGCTTTTTGAACTTCGAAAATTTTTCAACAGTGAAGTTTTCAGAAAAATTCCAGAAAAATTTAAATAAAAATTTCCACGACGGGAGAGACCCAGAGGGACCTGGGGCCAGCCAGGGGGACCCACCAGTGGCCCAGGCGGCTAGCTGGCGCGGCCCAGCCCCTGGCCGCGCCCACAAGGCGCCTGGGGCCCACAGGGCCGCCCTCCAGGTATGTCTTCTTCCTCCCTCTCTCTTTTTCTCCAAAAACCCGAGTTCTGCACTTGTTCTTGTGTTCTTGCTGTTCTTGGAGGCGATTCTTCGATCTCTCTCTACAGCCCATCATTTGAGCTGAAATTTTGAGCAAATACTCCCTGGTATGTGACTCCTCCACCCCTCCAATTAGATTTTTGATTGGTGGCTTCATTTGTGAGTATTTAGTAGTTCTTGGTGCTGTATAGATGAGCTTGCATGCATATGTAGAAAGTTAATTTTCAAGTTTTGATGCAAGTTTATGCCTTGGGCAAGTGAGTTGAGTAGTTTGCCTTAGCTCACTTTGTTTTAATCCTCGTTTTTGTAAATTATAAAAATTTCAGAAATGAGTTTGTTAGGAAGGGCAAAAGGGTGGTTTGAGAAGAGGAGGCCCGCACACTCCGATCGAGTTACTCGAGCCGCAGCTTCACCATCGACTGCTAGGGTGAGCTATAATGAAGATCATGTGCCCCTGGAGTTGTTGGAAGATACAAGTCCAGCACGTGCGATGACATTTCCATGTGATGAATTCATGGAAGCTGCGGGAATCAAGGATGAGTTTTATAATCTTTGTGCTAATGCAGGTTTGACACGACTCGTCACGAGCCGTGTTACCCAGTATCAAAAACTCACCTCCAGTATCATTAACAGTTTTAGATATAATCCTGATTCAGGTGCTATTGAGTTTAAAATTTAAAATGATCTTATCACCATGACTTTGGGAAATTTTTGTGAAATAATAGGTGTGCCGAACGTTGGGAGGACGGCTAGGATGGCCACTCAGCCCTCCGAGCTGAAAACCGTCATCAACTCTCTCTGCAGCATGGGTACGAGGGATATTCATCGGTCGAAGATCTCCAGCATCTTATTTCCTCACCTCAGGTATTTTGCATATTATATTGCCAGAGGGGTGTTAGCACGTGACAACACGAGCAACATTTCTGCTCCGGATATTGCTATCTTGGCGGCAGCCCTCTCAGGGAGGTCTGATTATAATCTGGGTGCCTTAATTGCTCGACGCCTTGCTATGAACGGTAACAAGGGAGACTTATATGGTGGCGTTTATACCACACTTATCTTAGAACATCTTGGAGGCACCCCACACCCTGATGATAATCCTTATACTTATTTAAGCTTTGATCTTGCTGCTATGAAAAGGCATAAGTTTGTCACCATGGGTTCTGAGCTTGATAATCTTGTTTATATCTTGCGTTTCGGAATTACCGCGGAACGCGAGATCCGTCTACCTGCACCTCTTTTGTTTGATTTTTCTCGCAGGAACGGATGGTCCTTTGATGTTGTCCAGTTCGATGAGTTCATGGTCCAGCATCAGTTTCATAACCCCATGGAGGGGGTTGTGCCCGACGAGGAGAAGCACGATGAGTTACCACATTTTCAGGAAGAGACCGCCACCGAGTTTGGTGAAGGTTCTTCCTCTGTTTGGCGCTCGGAACCTTCCTCGTGGGAGACTCCGAGGAGTTCGGTGTACGCGTCAGCATCCTTCTACGACCCTTGGACTCACCACCATACCCCCGGAGCAGGAGGCTCCTGGGGGCAGTAGCTGCTACCAACTTAGGCCAAAAGCCTAAGCTTGGGGGAGTACGTGCCCCTCTTACTTTTCCATTGTATTATCCGTTTTATTCACTTTGATCTTTTCGAAGTTTTTGCCCGTTCTTCTTTATTTCTCTCTTTGCAAAAACAACAAAAAGATTTTCTCTTTCTTTTGCTTTTATTCAACCTTTGAAAAATCCAAAAAGATTTCCTTTCTCTCTTTAGTTTGCTTTGTTTTCAGAGTTCAGCTCGAGTCCGTGATGGCATTTAATTATATTTCCTACGTTCGATCGTGCAAGTAACAAGCAGTAATGACGAAGATCGACTGAAGGGAAGCAACAAGGAAGACCGGTATGAACTCTTTTTGTTTCCACTTTTGTACATATGCCTGTACTTATGATCTAGAGACCAGCTTGTAGCGACATAGTGCTATGTTTACAATGCTCTTTCAGTGGTTCATGCTTTCCTTGTGGCTAGTCTCGAATAACTAGAGTATATAATGTGTTATTAAAATGATCTACATGCATTGCACTGTTCATAGTCTGGTATACTAAGGTGGTATTTCCCTTTAGAGAATTTTTGGATTGACTTGGCACATGCTTACACATGTTAAGACTAAAAAGTCTACTCTGCCTTGATGATCTTTGAGTTTCAGAATAGTTATATCACTTTCATGCCCGATTCAATGTTGCTTTGTCGCTCTGCATGATTATGACCGTTATTGCTCTCTAGTTGGTCGCTTCCCAGTCTTTTGCTAAACTTCCACCTGTACTAAGCGGACTGACTGCTTGTGCATCCAAAATCCTTAAAACCAGTTATGCCATATGAGTCCACTATACCTTCCTATACATGGTATTTACCTGCCATTCCAAACGAAGACTTTCGTGTACCATCTCGAAATTAATCAAAAGCATTTCTCTTTTGTGCCTATGTTTTAGCTCATGAGGAAGTAGTAGTTAATTCATAATCTTTTTAAGTTGGACAAGTTTCACCCCTGGATTGCATGTATAATGTGCAAACCCCTAATACGAAAAGGAACTGGCATTGAGTGCGCCCGGCTCAAAAAGATAATATAACAAACAAACCCCCCTTCACGCTTTGTTCATGAGAAATCAGAAAACTTTGGCAGTGATAAACAAAGGAGATTAAGAGGATGTGATCGTCCTCATGCGGGAGCTGTTCCTCGAAACTTGTCCAGCTAAAGAAGTGATTGAGTTATCAGCTAGCATTCATTGACGAAATATGCACCTCTCAAAAACGTTTTTACCTCTGTTTCTAAAAACCAAGAGCTCTCGTACATGTTTAGTTTTTGTTTCCGATCACGGGTTTTCAACCTTGCCAATAAAAGCCACGGTTCGAGAGTCTCACCTTCTTTCTTCAAAGCACCAACTATGAGAGCATAATTCTCATTCTGAGTCTAACGTGCATTGTCCCAAAGTATTACATTGTCTTCTGCATACTTGTGATATGATTTATTCTGAAATTCTTAGTTCTAGTCTCCTTTAAAACTCTGGAGGAGTTTCTGCATTTATGTTTTGCTTCACTCATGGAGGCTAGCGAGATACCACCCTAATATGCTCAAGCTATGTGCAATGTAATCTTGTCTTGATTTTCAGTAATATATTATTTACTTTTAAGTATTTGTGACTGGTCACTTGAAAGAAGGATTGCTCCTTGCATTGTCCTCATAAGTACTGTTTCAATACTTGCTAAACTCTTTTCGTAGTACATGCTTATATACATCTAATGAAGCAAAAGAGTTTGTCAAAGTTTTCTTTGTCGCGTCCAGTTCGTTGAACTGAATTGCTTGAGGACAAGCAATATGCTAAGCTTGGGGGAGTTGATACGTCTCAAACGTATCTACTTTTCCAAACACTTTTGATATTGTTTTGACCTCATTTTTGCATGATTTGAGCTAAACTAACCCGGACTGACGCTGTTTTCAGCACAGCTGCCTGTATGGTTTTATTGTGTGCAGGAAAACGGATTTTTAAGCATCTCAGAAAAATCCACGAAAAATCACAGAAAATCCACGCACCCGAAGGAACCAGGAGCCAGAAGTGGGGCCAGAGGGGGGCCAGGGGGTGCCCAGGCGCCCTGTGGGCGCGCCCCCCCTGGGCCGCGCCGGGTGGTCTCCTGGGTGGGGCCCACACCCCATGGTGCCCTACTTTGCCTCGTATTTTTACTCGCGACACAGAAACCCCAGATCAGAAGTTCTTTTCGCAGTTTTCCGTCACGGAGCCGCCGCCACCCTCTGTTCTTCCTCGGGAGGGCTAATCTAGAGGCTGAATTGGCCTTCGGAGAGGGGAGATCGCCGCCATCATCATCATCATCATCACCACTCCATCATCCCTCCATGACTTCTCCCTCCATGTGAGAGTAATTCCCCTGCTGTAGGCGAAGGGGATGGTAGGGATTGGATGAGTTAGATCATGTAATAGTTTGTCAGATCGTTGGGGGCATGTTACCTATCATCTACTATGGTGTTTATCATCTTTGCTTCAACTTGTTATTCGTAATGCTTGACACTTAGGGCCCGAGTGCCATGATCTCAGATCTGAACCATATGTGTTTGCATGAATATATTTGTGTTCGTGATCCTATCTATGAGTTGTTTGCACCTATTACGGTTCGGAACCGGCGATCCCAAAAGTGACAGCTTGGGACACCAAAGGGGATGGTCCGTAGTTTGAGGATTACATGTATCCATTGAGTTCATTGCTTTGTTCCGGTGCTCTTTGACAGGAGCACCTTAATCTCCATAAGTTCCTTTTGGCCCCGTTCGTAGCGGGATGGTAGGACAAAAGATGTTGTGCAAGTTCTTATTGCAAGCACGTACAACTACCTACGGGATACATGCCTAATGTTTGATATTTGCCTAGATGATCATTACTTTTCCGTGTGTCGTGCCCCAAGTTAGAATCTATCTCATCCATGCAGCGCCCAACAATCCATCTCCCTAGCCTACAGTGTTTTAAACCCTGCTTGTCACTAGTTGCTACTTTTACCATTTACCTTCACTATTTACTTTTGCTATTTACTTTTACTATCACTATCATCACTATCATATCACTGTTACCATTTATCTTTGTTGCAAGTAAGTATATTTCAGGTGTGGTTGAATTGACAACTCAACTGTCAAAGCTTAAAAATACTCTTTGGCTCCCCGTGTGTCGAATCAATAAATTGGGTTATTCTTACCCGCGAAGACTATCTCGATCCCTTACGGTTGAGGGTTATCAACAAGCTAGAGAGGATTTAAATGCAGAGAAAGCTATGATAGCAACAAGGCAGGCGGACCTGGATTCTCAGGCTTTCCAGCTCATGATGGATCAGGCCTCTGCGCAGGGAGTAAGGAATAGAAGGTATCAGTCTCGTCTACCGCCGGTCTATGAGGCGATGAATCTCTTCGGGACGCCAGGAGCGGGAACCAGCAATAATCCAGAGGTAAACCGGAGGGGAGCCCCAGTGATAGGCGAACCGGTTCAACAGCCCACTGCGGAGCAAGATCGATGGATTATTCCCACGCCTCACATCCCCACTCCTCCGGGCCACTACTCAAACCCCCTGGATAACATTGTCGCCGCCGCTTCACGCCTGGCCGCTTTACCCATTGAGGGGACCTCCCCCGTGGCGATGGAAGCACGCGGGGTCAAGGATCTACTCAACACAGCATTGACACAGTAGCAGGCATACTCCTACAGCAGGGAGAGACTTCACTCAACACCCCGCCACAGCCGGAGTTATACTAGGCATTGGGATGAACCGGAGGTGTCCAGTAGTGAACGGAGGCGACACCGTCACAGACAGGATGATCCGGCGGGCGCAGAGGCGCAAGCCCAGGAGGCGGTAAACCGGGCCAGACCTGCGGCCCGCGAGGATATCCGCCAAACGACGCTGGTTCACACAACCACAACAGAGACAGGAGTCACGACGAGTTCCTTTGGGGTGCAGTGTCTCATTTCCGCTTTACGAAGCGTAAGGTTACCCAAGGATTTCAAGGGTCCACGTAAGGTGCCTAATTACACAGCAGATTTGGCTCCGGAGGCTTGGATTGAGAGCTATGAGATGGCTATGGAGATGCTGGACATGGATGAAGCGGCGTGCGCGAAGTACTTTACCATGATGCTTGAGGGTACGGCCCAGACCTGGTTAAAGGGCTTGCCGCCTAATTCCATCGGATCATGGGGTGAGTTGCGCCGCCAGTTTATTAAAAATTTCAAGGATACGTGTAAACAGCCAATGTTACTGATGGACCTAGCGGCATATATACAAGGAGAGCAGGAGCCCACGAGTGCATGGGTGCGGCGATTATTATGAATATTGCACTCTTCGAACGGTATCAGCCCCAGTACGGCGATAGTAACGCTGGAAAACAATTGCCGGTTTGAGTCTCTGAAGTTGAAGCTGGGACGGCTCAAACGGGATTGTAATGATATGGGAACTCTCATGAGCGCTCTGGTAAAGTATGGGGACTCCGACAACACTAAGTATCCAGAAGCGGATGGGGATAAATCCGGAAAAGCAAATAAACCTGGTAAACCGGCGCAGGCTAATCCGGTCGGAACAAGCTTCAACGGTAAGCGAAAGGAAGAAGGTGGTTCTGATTTTGTGGCCAATACAAAAGTTCAGGGAAGCTTTCAGCGTAATAAGGGTAAACCGCCTCCACAAATCGGCGGAGGGTTCATTAATTGGGAGCGACAATTGAGCGAGCCTTGCCCGAAACATGGCACAGAGGAATGTCCTGCTAAACATACCTGGGGAGAATGCAGGGTCATGATGGAGGCCATGAACCAGGCCAGATCCAACAACGGACCACCAGGCGGCGGTTCAGGCCCCGGGTTTCATGGTCCGGGTCATCAGGGTAATGGCTCCGGATCAGGATATCAGGGCAACAACAATGGTTACAATAACCAAGGCAATCATCAGTATGGTCAGGACGGTTACAATAACCAAGGCAACCATCAGTATGGTTAGGGCGGTTACAATAGCCAAAACAACCAACAGCAGGGCCAGGGTAATCACAACAATCAAGGCAATCAGCATCGTCAGCAGCAGCAGCAATCCGGATATCAGAGTAATCCGAAAGAGCTGAGTAGTGGACAGTATCATGTGTTCACTACAAGTTTGTGCAAACGAGATCAAAAAGTCTTAAAGCGGGCGGTCCACACGGTTGAACCGGCAACACCACGATTCCTGCGCTGGTCGGAACAACCTATTGTGTGGAGCAGAGAGGATCATCCGCCGCGGGTTGATAATCCGGGCCAACTGGCCTTAGTAGTGGCACCACAGGTGGGTGGCTACAAATTCACCAAGGTTCTCATGGATGGCGGCAGCAGCATCAATATCTTATATTACGAGACTTTCCGTCGCATGGGGCTGACGGATAAGAAGCTAAGGCAGTCAAACACGGTATTCCATGGAGTAGTGCCAGGTAAATCAGCCTACCTAGTTGGGAAAATTGACCTAGAAGTTACCTTTGGAGATGAACAGGATTCCAGGTCAGAGACGATAACCTTTGAAGTTGTAAAGATCCGGAGCCCATATCATGCCCTGTTTGGACGGCCGGTTTACGCCAAGTTTATGGCTAGACCGTGTTAGGTTTATCAGCAGCTCAAGATGCCGGGTCACAAGGGAACCATTACGGTTCATGGAAGTCGCAAGATTGCATTGGAGTGCGAAGAAGGAGACGCTGCTTACGCGGAGGCAGTATGTGCTACGGAGGAATTGAAGTTTTACAAAGACAATGTTGATCCGGCAGATATGTCCCCGTTGAAGAAGCCAACTACAGAGCATGATCCGGCGTTAAAATTCAAATCTGCAGAGGAAACCAAGCAAGTTGACTTTGTGCCTGGCGATTCATCCAAGCAATTCGCTATCAGTGCTAACCTTGATCCTAAATAGGAAAGCACGCTCATCGAGTTCATCCGTGAGAATCGGGATATCTTTGCATGGAAACCTTCTGACATGCCAGGTATACCGAGGGAACTCGCTAAGCACAGTCTTAATATTGATCCGAAGTTCAAACCGGTCAAGCAGTACCTGCGCCGCTTGAACGAAGAAAGGCGCAAGGCTATAGGTGAGGAAGTGGCCAGACTTTTGGCTGCAGGGTTTATAGTTGAAGTATTCCACCCGGAGTGGTTGGCTAATCCGGTGCTGGTGTTAAAGAAAAATGGAAAGTGGAGGATGTGTGTGGATTACACAGACCTAAACAAAGCTTGTCCAACCGATCCTTTTGCTCTCCCTCGTATTGATCAGATCATTGATGCTACGGCGGGATGTGAGCGGCTAAGTTTTTTGGATGCATATTCAGGATATCATCAGATCAGGATGGCAGTTAAGGACCAGGAGAAGACAGCCTTCATAAGTCCTTTTGGTGCTTTTTGCTATGTGTCTATGCCCTTTGGGCTCAAGAGTGCCCAAGCAACTTACCAGCGTTGCGTGCAGAACAGTCTTAAGGGGCAGATAGGGAAAAATGTTCATGCCTATGTGGATAACATCGTGGTGAAGTCAAGGAAGGAGGAGACATTGATAGAGGACCTCAAGGAAACCTTTGATAACCTTCGGGCCTATAAGATGATGCTTAATCCGGAGAAGTGTGCTTTCGGTGTTCCGACGGGCAAGCTCCTTGGGTTCTTGGTGTCCAACAGAGGAATAGAAGCCAATCCGGAGAAGATCAAGGCAATCACGTCCTTGACTAAACCGGCTTGTATCAATGATGTTCCGCGCATCGCCGGCCGGATTACAGCGTTGAGCCGATTCATGAGTCGTCTGGGGGAGAAGGCAATCCCGCTTTATCAGATGCTAAAAAAGACAGACCGGTTTATATGGAGTGATGAGGCAAACGCTGCGTTTGAGGATTTAAAGCGACAACTGGCAGAACCACCGGTCCTTGCTGCCCCCGTTGATAAGGAGCCGCTGCTGTTATACGTCGCTGCTAATGCACGGGCAGTTAGCGTGGCAATCGTGGTCGAGCGCAAGGAAGCAGGAAATGAGTAACCAGTTCAACGTCCGGTTTATTATGTTAGTGAGGTTCTCATTGAATCCAAACAAAGGTACCCGCATTGGCAGAAGCTGGTATATGGCGTGTTCATGGCAAATCGAAAGTTGAAGCATTATTTCCAAGGCCACCCAATAACTATTGTCAGTTCAGCTCCATTGGGGGATATAATCCAGAACAGGGAAGCCACTGGCAGAGTGGCGAAGTGGGCCATTGAGCTTAGCCCACACGGATTAAAGTATGTGCCACGCACCGCTATCAAATCCCAAGCATTGGTGGATTTCATCAATGATTGGGCAGAACAGCAAGTACCAGAGGAGAAGCCGGATCTTACATACTGGACTATTCACTTTGATGGTTCGAGGCAATTAGAGGGCTCAGGGGCTGGAGTTGTGTTAACTTCCCCGTGAGGTGACAAGTTTTGTTATGTCCTCCGTCTAATGTTTCCTTGTACTAACAATGCAGCAGAATATGAGGCATCGCTTCATGGCCTGCGGATGGCTAAGGAGATGAACTTGAGTCGGGTCAAGTGTTTTGGTGATTCAGATTTAGTGGCACAGCAAGTATCCGGCAAGTGGGATTCTAAAGACCCTCTCATGGCAGCTTACAGACGAGAAGTTGAAGCAGTCGCAGGATATTTCAAAGGGTATCAGGTGGATCACATAGACCGGCGAAGAAATGAAGCGGCCGATGCTCTAAGCCGGCTGGTTCTCAGCGTAAACCGCTGCCACCGAATACTTTTTTGGATGAGCTACACAGTCCATCGGTTCAGGTACCGTCGGAGGAAGATCTGGCAATTCCTGATCCGGAAGCGCAGCTAGTTGCGGCACTTCATGTTATGCCGGATTGGACGCTCCCATACTTGGCGTATCTAAGCCGTGGAGAGTTGCCAGGTGATGAGATTGAAGCAAGACAGATAATTCGGCGATCCAAGTCCATGACAATCGTAAACGGGGAGCTTCACCATCGCAGTGTTTCTGGAGCATTTCAGCGGTGTGTATCATCCGAGGAAGGCTGTGACATCCTTCGAGAGATTCATGAAGGGGATTGTGGCCATCACGCCGGTTCAAAATCCTTAGTGGCCAAAGCTTTTCGACACGGGTTCTATTAGCTGACAGCCCATGCTGATGCGGAGGATCTAGTCCGGAGGTGCGATGCTTGTCAGAAATTTTCACGGCGTGCTCTTGTTCCGGCACAGGAGCTGCGGATGATACCAATTACTTGGCCGTTTGTGACTTGGGGGCTTGATATGGTTGGACCTTTTAAACGATCCCAAGATCAAAAAACTCATCTGCTGGTTGCTGTGGACAAGTTTACAAACTGGATTGAGGCAGAGCCTGTGAGCAAGTGTGATGCGGCAACATCGGTTAAATTCATCAAAAAGGTAATTTTCCGGTTTGGCTTTCCACACAACATCATCACACACAATGGCACCAATTTATCTAAAGGAGAGATGGAAGAGTTTAGTCAACGAGAGCATATTCGCCTAGATGTGTCTTCTGTAGCTCACCCTCAATCCAATGGTCAAGCTGAAAGGGCCAATCAAGAGATTTTGTGAGGTATCAAGCCCCGGCTTATGACTCCTTTGCAAAGAACACCAGGGTGCTGGGTTGAGGAGTTACCCTCAGTCCTCTGGAGTATCAATACTACGCCGAACCGGTCCACAGGTTATACACCTTTCTTCATGGTGTACGGTGCTGAAGCAGTCCTTCCAAGTGATATCCGCCATGATTCACCACGAGTGACGGCTTATGTTGAAGCAGCCAATGAACAGGCAAGACAGGACAGTTTGGACCGGCTAGATGAAGAACGTGACATAGCAGCAGCACAATCCGCGATTTATCAGCAGGACTTGCGCAGATATCACAGCCGTCGGGTCAAAACCAGGACGTTCCAGGAGGGAGATTTAGTACTCCGGCTCATCCAAGACCAAACATATATGCACAAGCTATCCCCGCCTTGGGAAGGACCCTTTGTGGTCAGCAAGAATCTACACAACGGTTCATATTACCTGGTGGACGTTCGAGAGCACAAGGACTCACGGACATCAGAAGAAGAGACAAAGAGGTCGTGGAACATCGCTCTCCTACGGCCCTACTACACCTGAGCCATGAGCTCTGCTGTATCCTATGTATATATTATTATTAATGAATAAACCGGCACCCTCGGTAAACCAGGGGATCATCCTTTTTTCTTCTAAGTATACGTCCTGTGAAATTATTTCAGATATTTTGAACAAATTATTTTATGCAGAAAGGACCAAACTAGCGAGCTATGGATCACATATGAATCCTCGATAAAGTCTTTTCTGGTCCGGTCTACATAATGTTCTTGTCCTTAGGGATCCACATTTGATGGCAGATGTAATATTCTTGTCCCTTGGTGGGCCAAATCCCTTTGATGGCAAAAGAAAAGTTCTTGTCCTTAGGGATCCACCTTTGATGGCAGAAGTAATATTCCCGTCCCTTGGTGGGCCAAATCCCTTTGATGGCAAAAGAAAAGTTCTTGTCCTTAGGGATCCACCTTTGATGGCACAAGTAATATTCCTGTCCCTTGGTGGGCCAAATCCCTTTGATGGCAAAAGAAAAGTTCTTGTACCTAGGGAACCTTCCTTTGATGGCAGAAGTAATATTCCCGTCCCTTGGTTGATCATTCCCTTTGATGGCAAAAGAAATAAACCTGTTCTTGTCCCTAGGAAACCTTCCAATCGATTTTTGATAAAGCACGGAAGTACATCTCTTCAGTAATGAGATCAGACGGATCAACATCTGGGGCGAAAGTGTGGGGGCGCACTGGTGGGATTAGATTTTCGGTATCATAAACCGGCCGATCCACCCGCTCATTCTTTAAATCATACGCCGGATGATACCTGGTCAAGTCCGATTCATCAGCAAGCTTGCTAGCAAGAGGACGCATCTCCTTAGTCAAAGCATGAAGATCTTTGCCAGAGAAGGCCGATCCATCTTCCTTGGTGCTGGGGTACCCGTTCATGGCTTCTTCCGGATCAAAGTCCGGAACCCACGCTTTGGCTCTGGTCAGCGCTACAAGAGAACCGGCTCGGGCAGCATATTTCTTCACCTCTTCCAAGCGCACAGGCAAGATGGAAAGCTTCTCCAAAGTGCCTTGGATAGTGGTGGGGGCCGGTTTATTAAAAGACATCGCACTTATAATTCTTTGGGCACCGGAATACAGCTTCTCAACCAGAGTATAAGAGGCCTTGAGTTTCTTCTGGAGATCATCCCCAAGATGGGTGACGCGTCGCCCTGCATATAGTTATCAAAGTTAAGCCGGAACGGACTAAAGATTGCAGAGATGAAAACACATGCAAGTTAAGTATTTACCAAAGACGGCAGAAGTCATAAGCTCTATTTGCCGCTTTAAACCGGCCAGCTCTTGTGTCACCGGGTTAAGAGCTTCCTCAGCATCCTTTGCTCTTTTTTCAAGAGCATTCTTCTGCACTTCCCAGGTTGTCCACTCCGCTTCAAAATATTTCTTCAATTGTTCAGCAGTGGTTAAGCTCAGCGCCAGATCTTTTTTGGCCTTGGCAGCAGAAGTTTCAGTCTCAGCAAGTCTGTTCCGGAGCTTAGTTATTTCTTCAGCCCTCCGGGTCAAGTCAGCCTGCAAGAAAATCAAGTGAAATAATTGATGATTCAGATAAGTCTCAAGGACATAACCAAGTTATCCACTTGACACTTGGGGGCTAATGGGATGTTGAAGTGTCAAAGGGTGACAATTAAAGACAAAGTCTCAAGCACATAAAGCAAGTTATCTACTTGACACTTGGGGGCTAATGGGCAGCTGAAGCATCGAAAGAAAGATTCAGACAAGTCCCAGGCACATAAAACGAGTTATGCCCCTGGCACTTGGGGGCTAATGTAAGATTATTTGCTCACATTTGGAAGTACCAGTTCACCTTCCAACAAGCTAAACCGGAACTTGGGGGCTACCATGATATAGACAGAAATACAAAGAAGGAAAAAGCAAAAGACAAGTAAGATACCTCGTATTTGTCTTTCATCATATTGACCAAACCCGCTTCATAGTACCGACTGGTATGAAGCTTGTTCAAATACCCGGAATAAAGCTCCTGGGCACTTAGCTCGGCATAATTGGACAAGTCTGTGTTCCACTTGCCCTTCTCTTGCTGGAGTTTCTCCGTTTTAGCAGTGTGCTTAGCTAAGACGATAGGCTCAGCAGGAGCGGTAAAATCCGTCCCGGTTATTTGAACGTCTGGGGAAGAAGCGGTATTTGGTTGTGAAGGGGCAGCAGTATGAACCGGACTAACGGGAGCCGGGCTTGTCCGAGGAGGGCTGGCCCGGACAGGACTTGTCGGTTCATGGACATCTTCAACATTGGGATTTTCAGGAGCAGCAACATAATCATGATCCATGGGAGCAGGATCGTCAAGCTGAATGGTAGGCTCATTTTCCGGAGGGATGAGCTCGTCCGGATCAGCTGCCGGATCAGCAGTAGCAGTCTCAGCAGCCGTTTTGCTGGCCTTGGCCTTTTTGCTAGGCTTGGGTTTGCTGAAAGGAATTGAAAAAGAAATTAGAATCATAAAGGCAAATACAAAGGTAAACCGGATGGGATAAAGGACTTACCCAGGGACAGTTTTCAGAGTCGGGACCTGTGTGGCGGTTGATTCGCCGGAAGATGATAAAGGTGTCTCCTGATAATTAGGATCAGACGGTTTAAGTGGTTTGCGTATAAGTCTGGCCTTGGGATGAAGAAGAGTTGGAGAAAGTAAAACCTCAGAGCGGTGCCTCCGGGCCGGAGTGAGAGATATTCGGGAAGACTCGACTACATGGCCACTATGGCGTGTAGTCCAGCGGGCTTCGTGTTGCTGCTTCTTCAAAAGAAAATTGGGGTCCAGTTGAGCGTAAGGATGAGAAAAAGGGTACTTCCGAGATGCTTTACGAATCTTGGGCATCGACGGTTCAGAATCTGAAGAAAGAGTGATTACCTTAGTTTCTGCCGCTTTATCAGCCTCAGCCAAATCCTGCGGAAAGACACTGTTAACATAAGATCTGGATAAAAGAGATCAAAGTATATCAGGATCAATTCATACCTCAGAATCCGGATCATCTTCCTCAGCATGTGAACCGGAGCCAGCAGCTGCCTTTTTCTTCTTAACAGCGAAAGTTTTCCGGCGTGGTTGTTTGCCTGACTTATCCTGAGGTTTCCTTTTCCAAAAAGGATCGTCGGCCTATGTAGAAGATGAAAGATAAATGGAAGATAATTTAATGAACGGGTTAGAAGCAAACAGAAGAGATTAAAAGCTTACTGCTGGCAACTTGTTCTTCTTATAATATGGAGCCAATCCGGTTTGGTTACATTCCTCCAAAGAGATGTTGAGCATTTTCTTAGCAGATTCAATAACGTCCTTCTCAGGAAGCACTATGTTGGTATGGCGCTGAGGATCATCCGGTTTTCCGGTATATTGACACATCAATCCGAAGCGCCGGCTCAGAGGAAGGATACTCCAAGCGAGCCAACAACGTACGAAGTCAACTCCAATCAATCCGTTGGCCATAAAGGCTTTGAGTTTGGCAAGCTGAGGGGCGAACCAGGGCCTTTCTGAGGAGCTAAGCCGTTGCGGCAGTGGATGATCTTCAGGAAGGCGATGTTCGCGATAACCCGGCAGTGGGTTCTCCCCTTCAGGCGAAGTATCTTGGCAATAGAACCAAGATTGGTTCCAGTCCTTGGGGTGTGTATGGAGAGCAGCGTGAGGAAAGACCACATCTCTTCTCTTTTGAATACTAACCCCGCCTAGTTCTTGATGAGGTCCGGCAGTAAACTCTCCTCTTGAAGGTACACCTCAGAGAAAACTTGGAAATTGCAGATGTTTGATACGGAATTTGGACCTATGTCCTGAGGATGAAGCTGAAAAGCGGCAAGCACGTCCCGAAAGAACTTTGAACCGGGAGGACTAAAGCCCCGGGCTATATGATCAAAGAAAACAATAACTTCTCCTTCTTTGGGAGTAGGGGGGCATTCATTTCCAGGGGCCCGCCATTTCAGAACTGCTTGAAGACCCAGAGTGCCAATTGCAGCAGCATTAGCTAAGTCCTCTTCCGTAATGACGGAAGGGACCCAGTTGCAAGAAACGAATTGCTTCGCAGACATATTAGCAGAAGAAAAGTGCTGAAAAGGTGAATTATAAAATCCGGATTATTCAAGTACAAAAGCATAAACCGGATCATATATTCAAAATTACATCGACGGTTTAGACAAGGGACTAATGGCATTGACAACCCGGAAGCAAGCGGGAAACGAGCTGCTACCGGTTTATGACAACAAAAAGGAAAGAAGCTAAACCGTTGGGTTCATGGTTGACGCGTTGCAGAAGCAAGGTATGATTGACTAAACCGGCGAGTGTCTTACAGATCTATCAAGATGAAGAAACAGGTTTTTACAGAAGGCTAAAGTAAAACAGATCTAAGCGGTAAGAAAAAGATGAAATTTACACAGATCTATCACAGAGGAACTGCGGAGGTCTTATACAGAGCAGATGAATCTAAGGATTGAATCTAAAAATGCCAAATCTAAGCATAAAGCAACGGAGCAGGAGCAAGTTTCGAAGATAATCTAAGGTTGAATCTACCGCAGAAACAGCCTATAGGATGAACAGATAGAGCTTCGAGGTCTCATGGCAGAATCAATGGAGAAACCCTAAGTCACAGATCTGAAGCGAGGGAAAAGGAATACCTGAGAATGGAAGATACGGCGGCGGAGTAATCTGGACGCGGTTCAGGTTGATGCAGCGGCCTGGTCGACGACGGCGACGAGCTCGAGAACAGCGGAGAAGCTTCAGGCGATGGAGGAAGAAGACGAGCGGAAGGAGAAAGGCAGAGATGCGGCGGTATTTATAAAGGTTGAGAGACGAAACAGCAAGCGCGGGATTTGAGGAAGTCAGAGATTGGATAAAGATTCTCCTGTCGCCTCGATTTTCGGGATGGCCTTTAAACAAAGGTAACAAACAGCTGTGCGCAATAAATGCGGAAGTGATGTCACGATCGAATCAAATGATTTCCAGGGATGACGTCATAGCCGGTTTACAAAAACCGAGAAGATACAAGAAAGAAGTTTATGCAAGATTTAGAAGACTGACATGAACAAGTTCAAATCATTCTGGGGCCTAATGTCAGGGATATTACTAGCAGGTGTAAACCGGCTAGGGAAAACCGGATTATGGTAATATAGTTGTATAATTGTAAAGCTCAGTAGAGATTACGACCCATGAAGGCTTAGGGCCCATGTGTAAAGTTTACGGTTTGTAAACCGTCCTATCATGTAACTTGGGACACGAGGAAAGAAAGAGTAGAGACCGAGGCGGACACAATTATGAGCCAGCCTCGGGACTCTGTAAACCGGACCGGGCGTTGCCTCCTATATAAAGGGACGACCCGGCGACGGTTCAAGGAGAAGAAACAATCCGTCGAGAGACAGGCAAGCAATCTGCTCCCTGTTCATCGACGCCCAAGCAATACCAAACCAAACTAGACATAGGGTTTTACCTTCATCGAAGGGGCCGAACTAGTATAAACCCTCTGTGTCCTTGGTGTGCTTTTAACCTCTTCAAGCTAACCCGTGCGATGGTTCCATTACTAAGTCCGTTAAACCGGACATCTGCCGTGCTAATTCCACGACATCATCCCAACTTGTGGGGGAATCATAGTCTCCATCATCCTTTCCTCACTGGGACAATGCTCTAATAATGAAGATCATCACACTTTTATTTACTTACAACTCAAGAATTACAACTCGATGCTAGAACAAAATATGACTCTATGTGAATGCCTCCGGCAGTGTACCGGGATGTGAAATGAATCAAGAATGACATGTAAGAAAAATTATGCATGGTGGCCTTGCCACAAATACGATGTCAACTACATGATCATGCAAGGCAATATGACAATGATGAAGCGTGTCATAATAAACGGAACGATGGAAAGTTGCATGGCAATATATCTCAGAATGCCTATGGAAATACCATAATATGTAGGTATGGTGGTTGTTTTGAGGAAGATATATGGTGGCTGTATGGTACCAGCGAAAGTTGCGCGATACTAGAGAGGCTAGCAATGGTGGAAGCGTGAGAGTGCGTATAATCCATGGACTCAACATTAGTCATAAAGAACTCATATACTTATTGCAAAAATCTACAAGTTATCAAAACAAAGCACTAAACGCATGCTCATTGGGGAAGGGTTGGTTGGAGTTAACCATCGCACGATCCCGACCTCCACACAAAGGAAGACAATCAATAAATAAATCATGCTCCAACTTCATCACATAACGGTTCACCATACGTGCATGCTACGGGAGTTGCAAACCTCAACACAAGTATTTCTCAAATTCACAACTACTCTACTAGCATGACTCTAATATCACCATCCTCATATCTCAAAACAATCATCAAGTATCAAACTTCTCATAGTATTCAATGCACTTTATATAAAAGTTTTTATTATACCCATCTTGGATGCCTATCATATTAGGACTAATTTTATAGCCAAAACAAATTACCATGCTGTTCTAAAGGACTCTCAAAATAATATAAGTGAAGTATGAGAGATGAATAATTTCTATAAAATAAAACCACCACCGTGCTCTAAAAATATATAAGTGAAGCACTAGAGCAAAACTATCTAGCTCAAAAGATATAAGTGAAGCACATAGCGTATTATAATAAATTCCGATTCATGTGTCTCTCTCCCAAAATGTGTGTACATCAAGGATGATTGTGGTAAACTAAAAAGCAAAGACTCAAATCATACAAGACGCTCCAAGAAAAACACATGTCATGTGGGGAATAAAAATATAGTCTCAAGTAAAGTTACCTGTAGACGAAGATGAAAGAGGGGATGCCTTCCCGGGGCATCCCCGAGCTTAGGCTTTTGGCTGTCCTTGAATTTTACATTGGGGTGCCTTGGGAATCCCCAAACTTAGGCTCTTGCCGCTCTTTGTTCCATAGTCCATCAAATCCTTACCCAAAAACTTGAAAACTTCACAACACAAAACTTAATAGAAAATCTCGTGAGCTCCGTTAGTATAAGAAATCAAACCACCACTTTAAGGTACTGTATTGAACTCATTCTTTATTTATATTGGTGTTAAACCTACTGTATTCAAACTTCTCCATGGTTCATACCCCCCGATACTAGCCATAGATTCATTAAACATAAGCAAACAACACATGAAAAATAGAATCTATCAAAAATAGAACAGTCTGTAGCAATATGCAACTTCCTAATACTTCTGTAACTCTACTAATTCTGAAATAAATTGGTGGACGTGAGGAATTTTTCTATTAAACATCTGCAAAAAAATCAACTTAAAAGCACTCTCCAGTAAAAAAAATGACAGTTAATCTAGTGAGCGCAAAAGTTTCTGCTTTTTACAACATGATCACAAAGGCTTCACCCAAGTCTTCCCAAAGGTTCTACTTGGCACAAACACTAATTCAAACACAAAACCACATCTAACCAGAAGCTAGATGAATTATTTATTATTAAACAGAAGTAAAAGCAAAGAAAATAAAATTGGGTTGCCTCCCAACAAGCGCTATCGTTTAACGCCCCTAGCTAGGCATGATACAAGAATAGATCTAGGTATTGCCATCTTTGGTAGGCAATCCATAAGTGGATCTCATAATAGATTCATAAGGTAATTTGATTTCCTTTCTAGGAAAGTGTTCCATGCCTTTCCTTCACTGGAATATAATATTTTCTTCTTGCATATCAATAATTGCACCAATCGTTCTAAGGAAAGCTCTACCAAGAATAATAGGACATGCGGGATTGCAATCTATATCAAGAACGATGAAATCTACGGGCACATAATTCCTATTTGCAACAATAAGAACATAATTAATCCTTCCCATAGGTTTCTTAATGGTAGAATCCGCAAGATGCAAATTTAAAGAACAACCATCAAGTTCATGGAAACCTAACATATCACATAAAGTTTTTGGAATTGTGGAAACACTAGCACCCAAATCACACAAAGCGTAGCATTAATTATCTTTAATCTTAATTTTAATAGTAGGTTCCCACTCATCATAAACTTTTCTAGGGATAGAAACTTCTAATTCAAGTTTTTCTTCATAAGATTGCATTAAAGTATCAACGATATGTTTGGTAAAAGCTTTATTTTGACTATAAGCATGAGGAAAATTTAGCACGGATCGCAACAAGGGAATACAATCAATCAAAGAGCAATTATCATAGTTAAATTCCTTGAAATCCAAAATAGTGGGTTCATTGCTATTTAAAGTTTTGACCTCTTCAATCCCACTTTTAACCATTTTTGCATCAAGATCTAAAACTCCGAATCATTAGACGCCTCTTAACTAAAGTTGACTCATCTCCAGTCCCATCTTTATCAAAATTCATATTAGAAAACAAGGATTTAATAGGAGACACATCAATTACTTTTAGATCTTCATCTTTATTATCATCTAAACAAGAAGAACACGCTTTCACAAAGCAATCTCTTTTAGCACGCATCCTAGCGGTTCTTTCTTTGCACTCATCAGTGGAAATTCTCATGGCTTTGAGAGACTTGTTGATATCATTCTTAGGTGAAATAGATCTAAGTTTCAGAGAATCAACATCAAGAGAAATTCTATCCACGTTCCTAGCCAACTCATCAATCTTAAGCAATTTTTCTTCAAGCAAAGCTTTCAAATTCTATTGCGAATTCATAAACTCTTTAACACTAGTCTCAAAATCAGAGGACATATTATTAAAATTTCCATAAGAGTTGTTGTAGGAATTACCATAATTATTAGAGGAATTACAAGGGAACGACCTAAAATTAAAGTTTCCTCTATATGCGTTGTTACCAAAATTATTCCTACCAACAAAATTCACATCCATAGATTCGTTATTATTCTCAATCAATGTGGACAAAGGCATATCATTAGGATCACAAGAAACACTCTTATTATCAAATAATTTCATAAGTTCATCCATCTTTCCACTCAAAACATTAATCTCTTCAATAGCATGTACTTTTTTACTAATGGATCTTTCGGTGTGCCATTGAGAGTAATTAACCATAATATTGTATATGAGCTTAGTGTCTTCTCCTAAAGTGATTTCCATGAAGGTGCCTCCCGCGGCCGAATCTAAAAGATTTCTAGAAGCAAAATTTAATCCAGCATAAAAGTTTTGTATAATCATCCAAAAGTTCAAACCATGTGTAGGGCAATTTTGTATCATTAATTTCGTCCTCTCCCAGGCTTGTGTAACATGCTCATGATCAAGTTGCTTAAAATTCATAATATTGTTTCTAAGAGAGATAATCTTAGCGGGAGGAAAATACTTAGAGATAAAGTCATCTTTGCACTTATTCCATGAATCAATACTATTTTTAGGCAAAGAAGAGAACCAAGTTTTAGCACGATCTCTAAGAGAAAATGGAAATAGCTTCAATTTAACAATGTCATTATCCACATCTCTCTTCTTTTGCATATCGCACAAATCAACAAAGTTGATTAGACGGGTAGCGACATCTTCACTAGGAAGGCCAGAAAATTGATCTTTCATAACAAGGTTTAACAGAGCAGCATTGATTTCACAATATTCAGCATCGGTAATAGGAGCAATCGGAATGCTAATAAAATTATTATTGTTAGTATTGAAAAAGTCACACAATTTACTATTGTCTTGAGCCATTGTGACAAACAAGCAATCCAACACACAAGCTAACAAGAAGCAAGCGACGAACGGAAAAGAAGGGCGAATAAAACAGCAAAGGTGAAGTGGGGGAGAGGAAAACGAGAGACAAATGGCAAATAATGTAATGTGAGGGATAAGAGTTTGTGATGGGTACTTGGTATATGACTTGTGTGTAGATCTCCCCGGCAACGGCGCCAGAAATCCTTCTTGACACCTCTTGAGCATGCGTTGGTTTTCCCTTGAAGAGGAAAGAGTGATGCAACAAAGTAGCGTAAGTATTTCCCTCTGTTTTTGAGAACCAAGGTATCAATCCAGTAGAAGACTACACGCAAATCCCTCTCCTGCACAAACAAATATAGGTGGCCTTAGCAAGGAGCGCCATGGACGTTGCCCTCCCATTGGAGGCTTGGGGGTTCGTCACTGGGGATGCATGTCCTTGCTACAATCCCTTCCTGGCAGGGTGGGGATCGTCCTAAAGTTGGTCCATGGCCAGATCTGATTGTGGCAGTAAATGTGTCATGGTGGCTTTCTGCAATGGTTGATGCTGCAGGTGATGTCTGGTCGTGGTACGGGGGTTTTGGACCACGGATCCCAGGGCAGCGGTCCTGGGTGGTGGAATGTGCATTTGGATATTGGCGAGTAGTGGTGTTGGTTGCATTACTTGGTCATGTGGATGGAGAGGTGCACAATAGCATGTTTCTTCTGTGAGAATATTGTTGTGGCAGACTTTGTTTTTTTACATCATGCGTGAAAATGCAGCTAGCTGGTTTTGCTATTTTTTTGCCCTTGAGAACACATCAATAACCGCCCGTTTGGCCAGTCAATGATGACTAGTTAATGTCATCACTAACCCTAAAACAATGATGGGCCACAAAGGGCATCACTAATGATACCTTATGGCTGGTTAGTGATATCTCACTCTACAGTAGTGTGCTTTTGTTGGCATGGTCTTCATTTGTGTGGCATCTCACGCCAATACCATGCTACACATGTAGTTGTCGGGATCATGGAACTTTGATATGGTGGTGCTTCTCGAGTACCCAGCCTTGAGCTCATGAGTGAAAACCCAAAGTCAGGGTTGTTCGGATTTTCTCAGACTTTATCTTGAGAGTGAAAACCTAAGATCTGACCTTTGGTGGTTGGATCTGAAGACGACAACGCTTGGGTGTCGTTTCATTCACGGAGGCGTCGTTGTTGTAGCTTCAGTATTGTATAACTTTGCTCTTTGTCAATATGATTCTTTATGCGTGTGTTGGTGTTGGATGTGTGCATCCTAGTCATGTAGAGATGGAAAGTGTGGTTATTTTTTTCTATCATTTTCTTTGTTAAACGTTTTGGTATCCCTTGATGCTTCAATTTGAGCCGAAGAAATACACCCTGAATAAGTGAAAATATTGGAGCATGCAACAGATAATATATGGTGATGATTGAGTTCCAAGGCTCAGTGCAAGTACTAACATTGGTGTGTGCAAGATCTTTCTCCTTCATTAACCCTGGGTTTCTGCTCGGCACAAGTAACTACTAATACTATCTCATGTTGATTCTTGTGATGCTAGCGACCGAGCAACCATGAATATCCCCCATGTGATATATATATGAAGCTAGCAACGCCATGGTTGGTTGGTAACGTTGGACGCTCGGAGACACAATATGCTTCATCTATTTCATTTTCTCCAAATCTTGTAATTAGTTTGATAAAAGAGATTTCATTGAATTGATCTATCAAGGTGATATAAGCGCATCGTAAGAATGCTCGACCTCTATATAGCATGATGCACACAACCTACAAATCCAAACGGCCCAAAAATAAACATTCTTTTACAACAAAAATAAATCAATCCATTCTAGTGTGGGGCATATCTTATCCGGAGATTACACCACCATCCATGGAGGGAGAAAACCTCTCGGCTGTATGCTCCAACCGTGTAAACATCATCACACTACTAAAAAAGGCCTACTAATGGCGCACCAGTTTTGACCATTAATGGCGCACTACTGGTGCACCATTAGTACCACGCCATTAGTATTTGGATACTAATGGCGCACCACTGGTGCGCCATTAGTATAGGGCACGGTGCGCCATTAGTATGCCTCTCAGGGGGCCATATATATCCAGGTGCTTTGGCATACTAATGGCGCACTACATAGAAGTGCGCCATTAGTAAAAAAAAATCAATTTTTTTTCTTAATCTCAGGTCATTATGGCTTAATATGGGGTCAATTTGCTTAATCTCAAGTTAAATCGCACTCTGTGGTCAAACTTTCCATAAGGTCACCCATCCTCACACTACTCCAGCCCGAGCACGCTTAACTTCATAGTTCTATCTAACCCCAGCACCAGCTCACTTCACAGGCACTTGTTGATATATCTATCATATCAATCCTATTAACCCTTCTTGATGTCTAGGAGTTTGTTAATGTTGATGAGTATGATGAAATTTTGAAAATATATTTCAAACTTCCCGTTCATATTACGTATTATATTTTGGAAAAAAAATTATAAATTTTTTTTTTGAAAATTTTATAATTTTTTTTTCTGTTACTAGTGGCGCACCTAGCAAACGGTGCGCCACTAGTAAGTTTGAATTTTTTTGAATTTTTTTGCCTCTAGATCTTAAAAGCCCCGTATCTTTTTTTCTGTTAGGTTTTTGGGGATTTTGAAAATGTTTAACGGGTTCCCCCATGTTAAATTCGGATGTAACTTTTCAAGTAAATGATTTTTCATATAAAAAACTTTTTAATCCGAGTTCGTATGCAAAAGTTATGCCCGTTTTGGCCAAGTTAGTAATGGCGCACCGTGGGAGTGGTGCGCCATTAGTAGTTCAACTAGTAATGACGCACCACTCCCACGATGCGCCATTACTAGTTTTGAAAAAAAAAATATGAAAAAAAAATACTAATGGCGCACCGTGGGAGTGGTGCGCCATTAGTAAGTTCAACTACTAATGGCGCACCACTCCCACGGTGCGCCATTACTAGTTTTGAAAATAAAATAAAATAAAATAAAAACAAATTTTGAAAAAAATTTACTAATGGCGCACCGTGGATGTGGTGCGCCATTAGTAGTTTAACTAGTAATGGCGCACTATCCACTGGTGCGCCATTAGTAGTTTTGAAAAAAAAATGAAAAAAAATGTTACTAATGGCGCACCACATCAACGGTGCGTCATTAGTATTTGGATACTAATGACGCACCAACACATGATGCATCATTAGTATATACTAATGGCGCACCGCATGTCTGGTGCGCCATTAGTAACAATCCTATCTATAGCCCTTTTCCTAGTAGTGTCATGGAAAGGTCTCTGTCCTCCGATCTTTGCATAATAGATCAAATACGCAGCCATCGCTTACATCCTGATCTTGTAATTGTTGCGATGAATTGGCAGCTGATTTTTCTCTGTTGCAAATTTAGATCCAACTAAAGGTCCTGATGTCTATTTTGCCACACACCATTCCCCGCAGCCTCTCAATCCCATCACACACCATTCCCCGCAGCCTCTCAACCTTGCTTTTAACTAAGAAAGTTTTCCCAATATCTAGATCGATCTGCTTCTGGAAATCTCGAAAGGAAAAGCGAGGTTGCATGCTGAAAGTGAGCGAGTAGGTGGATGCACCGGTTGATTTATATAATTGTGAGTCGTTCGGTTGGTTCGAATGTGCACTTGTATATGTCTGGTGGGTACGGTGACCTTCAACCTATTAAAACAAGGCTGACCTACCCTAAAAAAAACACGGCTGACCTGAGCTGGACGAGCTAGCTGCTGCTATTGTGTGCTAATCTACTCGCCTGCTGTTATATATGGTTTCTTTCCTCTCCCCGTCCGTCTAAGAGATCCATTGATTCAGGAAGGATTGAAATCCTTCGAAATTTTTTCTACGTTGGTCCCTTAATTCATAAGATTGGATCTTATAGGAATTTTTCATGAGAACTCTTTTGTACTACATTTCATAGCAAATCTAACATCCACTCCAACCTCTTTTCATAATTTCTTTGTTCTTTTTGTGGCATGAAACACCCATTGCTAATCATATAGTATTCAAGTGGGCATGACACTCCAACCCTATACTTTTCATATTCCTACATTTTCAAAATACTACTAATCAAAGACGCCCTAAACCGCCTTGTAGTGTCCTCACATCACATGTGTACCCCTAATGGCTGACTGATTTGGATTGATTTTCAACTAGTACAAATGATTTGTTCATCCATCTGTTGAATTTTCGACATAAGGGACCACCAGTCCTGCGATTTTAAGAAAAAAGACCACCTCTCGGTACTATTGATAGAACTACCGCGGCGACACGTTCAGCAACCGACACGTAGCACCTACCGCCATGGATGGAGGAGGCAGGTGCGGCGGCAGCCTGCGGATAAAGGGTTTACCGGCACAGTGTAGGCTCGCAACGGAACGGCTTGCTTTCCCGCGGCAGCACACTATCTCTCTTATAAGTTTCTTTTGTGTTAGATTACGTGCGAAAGAGGAAAATAGTTCACTTTGACTGTGATTTTAAGTAATTTGAAGACCAATTCTAAAGATGTTGTAGTAGTAGTTAATGTGGTCTTTTCTTGTAATACGATCATGCGGTGGTCTAAAACGACAAAAAATCCTATCTATCTACTTGCAGTCACTTTTCACAATAAGAAATGCATAATTTAGAAGGTAAGGTACATATACTATTGCAATTTCTTACCTGTTCACGAGTAACTTAGTCGATTCCGTGGCTAGGGCCTTTTTGACCAGCATGATTCTAGAGATACTTGGCAGTATAACAAACATACTTGGCTGAAGCCTATAAAGGACAATTTCCCAGCGTGATCTCAATTTAATTATATATAAAGGACAACTCACTTTAACATTTCGTATCCAGCCAACCAGTCAAACGAGGCACGGTTTCATTTCCCCTGCCGTATCTAAACAGAGGCTAGAATTACGTGTATCACGGCTGATGCCTTTGTGTAGCTTGCACGCATGCCCCATACACATGCGGGCGTTATATCACATCTCATAAGAAATTTTAATATTCACATATTACTAGTTTTAATACTTAAAACATTATCCAATAAGTAGGATGTCCAAATTCAGAAGGTTAGATTATCCATAGAAAAAATGATTATCTTATGACATCATGTTTATTAGTAATATCATACTCTATATCGCACCTACAACTTGGACTCGGATCCAGACAGGATTGTATTTGGATGTCAAAAGTTCCTTACCATATTCTATACAAATAAAGATTTGTTAAAAAATTATCCTAAGCACTTTCTCCTTTTGAACTGCCTGGAATGAACTGCTCATCCGTTTGGAGGCCGTACAACCGTCGGATGAGCCGGACATTTTTAGATGGAAATTGCATCAGAATGGCAAGTTTTCAGTAAAATTCATGTATGATGCATTGGTCCATAACGAGGTTCCGATTGATAACAGGAAATTGTGGAAGCTAAAAATCCCTCTAAAAATGAAGATATTCATATGGTTTCTTAATAAAGGGGTGATCTTAACTAGGGATAACTTGGCAAGACGCAACTGGCAAGGTTGCAAAAAATGTGTTTTCTGCCATCATGATGAGTCCATTAAACACTTATTTTTCAAGTGCAAGTTTGCACGGTCGGTTTGGGCCATTGTTCAGATAGCGTCGAATCTTTACCCCCCACGTAGTGCACGGAATATGTTTGGCAATTGGTTGTGGAGGGGGGGG
>LR738713.1:635460766-635488127 GCA_902687465.1 Secale cereale | reverse complement strand
GGGGGGGGTAGATAAACAATTTTCTGCTCACATCCTTGTGGGGGCAGCCGCCTTATGTTGGGCGTTGTGGCTCACCAGAAATGATATAGTTTTTAACCATAAATGCATTCCATCTCCTATGCAGGTTATTCATATATGTTTGCGACGGCTCCGTACGTGGTCTATCCTGCAGAGGCCGGAGGACAGAGACCTTTTTATGATGGCGTCTACTCGGCTGGAGCGTTCGGCCAGGGAGGTTTTCTACCCCCCATGGATGGTGGTGTGACCTTCGGTTAGGATCAGCCACATCGTAGGCTGGCTTTGTTTTTTTTAATGTGCCGGCTGTATCAGCCTATTATGTTTGCTTTTAAGTAGGACTGGACGTGTTGGCTGTGTGCATCTAGTTAGGCCGGGTTTTCTATGAAAAGATTGTATCACCTCGATATTTCAATTCAATGAAATGCTCTTTATCAGAAAAAAAAGCACTTTCTCCTTTGTATCATTGTGCCAAGTGTGCGCCCATGTCGGAGTTCCATCACTATTGTCCCTTTTTTTTTCCCTACACATAGCGCAACTTAATGGGGCCCGAGTAAAGTGGCATGCACACAACCAAATCGCTTATTTCCGTGACACCCACTACATAATGCCAATGTTTCTTGTCACAACTTAAGTATGAGCTCTACTGGTCTGTTAGATGAGAAGATCTTCTAGTATAGTAATAACGTGGTATGTTCTCGGTCGAACGCTCCGCAATAATAATTGACTAGTCGGCATTATTTATCGCACGTTTATTTACCTTCCTATCGGACCTTTCATATTGTGTATGTTTTTGTTCTATTATGTTAATTAACATGAAAGTTGTTGCTGCATTCGGTGGAGATCATTTGGGAGAACATCTTGGATGGAGATACGCAAGACACAGCTACAGCTGGGGCATGCCAACAGCTACTCGATGCCATGATGTTCAATCTATCTAGGACTATGTAGCCGGTATCGACTATGATGCCTTGTGTGAGCCCTGATCAGACAGCTGGAACATGTTGCAACTTTACACGTTGGATCCTCATGTCGACCCATTTGCCTGGTTTGGCAATGGAAGGTTCGGGTGCACAGCTTTTCTGGAATCAATCCAGGCATGTACGCAGAAACTGTAGCGGAATATGCCATGCCTCCTTCCCCATTGCCTCCCAATCCCATGCATATCCCACGCAAGGTGATCAACTAAGCTGTAGTAAACTAGCTAGTAATGCTCCAGCTTCCAGGTTTCCGTTTTGAGCTAAAAAAAAATTGACATGTCGTGGGCCTATGGTCTGAGTGGTTTATTTGTGCATCTCGCGGTACCAAGAAAAGAAAGGCGAGCATGCATGCATGCCTGTGGTGATGGGCAAGTAGGGCAGAGTGATGTCGATTTGTTGTATTGTGCACCAGTCATGTCCATATATATGGGTATAAGAGCATCTCCAATAGCTTGTCTATATAGATGTCTATACTCGTTTTCCACGATGTGAGCTCCAAATAGGCGTCCAATAGCTTGTCTATATGGTTGTCCAAATATACACATCCTCTAAATCGACCTCGACAATGTCCATGCCTGGACAATGTGAAGGCGTTGTCTAAATTCAGCTGCAGACATGATTTCTTCCTCTCCCCAGCGACGGCCCACCTGTCATGGTCCCTGTATATAGACATTCTGATGCAAAACTGGACGTGTATACGAGAGAATCTTTTTAGACCATTGTCTATATAAATATATAGACATCCAAATATACACATGCTATTGGAGATGCTCTAATGCTTGATTGAAGTGCATATAATGTGCTCCTGGTTGGTGGTGACCGTTCGTCCTTTAAAAGACAGACAACCGCATTAACTAGCTAGAGAATGAAAAAAAAGGGGGTCGCCAAATACACAAAATGTGCAGGTCGGGTGGAGCCATGCACACATGCAGCAGGACATGGATAAGCTACAAGCTGTTGGTGGACTCGGTCGGGTCAGTCTGTGTTAGAGTTATTACTCAGGAACCCAGTGTCGCATGAAGGTATTCATCCAAGGCATGAGGACTTCTTCCAGGAGATGAATATATTTTCACTGGTTCTCCCAGATATTCCTTCTCGCGGTTTCGCCCTCCTAATCGCATCCCACATATGGACACCATGTGGTCAACAAAATTCTCCCCACTGCACCCAACGTGCCGTTAGATCACTATAAGAATAATAGTAAAACTCCTATGTGATGCACCTTCTAGGTCTGCATTTCAGCTGAGAAAGTTTCCCCAAGTTGTGCCAATGGTAGCGGTTTTTGTTTTGTATGTCTCTCTTCTTCTAGAAAAAAAAAGCATGCAAGAATTGCGATGGTGACTACGAGTTAGTGGGTTATGTTAATACCGTTGTGCTATGCGTTTTGTACTCCAGTGCGAGACATTTTGATATACTCCCTCCGTCCGAAAATACTTGTCATCATAATGGATAAAAAAGGATGTATCTAGAACTAAAATACATCTAGATACATCTCTTTTTATTCATTTTGATGACAAGTATTTCTGGACGGAGGGAGTATATGATTGTGTAACACTTGGATGAAGTGCACGTGTGCGTGCTCCCACATGTCGGCGGCGATCCTTCGACCTTAAAAGAGGGCCAATCGGTATAGCTAGCCAACTAGCCAATAAAACCATGGCAATATTAAGAGGTAATATCATTGGGAGTCATAGAACTTGCGCAGGATGTTCAGTTTGGTGCTAAAATTTTAAAAATACAGATTTATAGTCATCTAATAACTTGCTCAAGCGTGCAGATGTGGTCACAACACGTGTATGCAGATGCATCTGTGTGTACGGCCCCACCTCACAGAACATCTTTGTATTTTTTTGCAAAAAAAGCCAAACAGTGCAACAAATTGCTCTAAGCAAATTATTACACAAAAAGACAGCAACGTCGTCTCGAACACACAACTTACAACTAAAGGAGCTGCTATAACCACCGGAATACTCAAGTTCTTCCATACAAGTAGGATAACAGTTGGTATTGAACCAAGCTGCCTGCGGAGCTTAAACAGGCAGCAAATACTTCAGCCCATTTTGCACACACTATTTTTTAAGAATTATTGTAAAATGTAGGTAATAAAGGTATGCTAAAATATTTGCGTGTTAAAAATATACATACAAATGATGATTAGTACATAAAACATTTAAATATAAATATAAAAAAATGTTGGTTAGTATGGACGTTTAAAATGTTTATTAGATATATATGTTTAATGTATCCAATATATTATAATGTTTAATTAATTCCAGATATTTTTTTTACTGATGAATTATATTCAAATATATTATATATTTTAAATATCAGGCACGATTGAATATGCATATCAACAGTCCAAAATTTGATTTATGAATATTTTGAATTAGACAAGCATTGAATTATAAAATATGTGTACAATTATTGAAATGTTGTTATAATTAAAATACTATTTTTGAATTGTGATTTTATAATTATTTGTATTATTTTAAATTATGTAAACTTTCAATAAATTCGTCAATATGCTCGAAAATACACATGAAGTCTGGCCATAGTGGGTAGTATCATATAATAGTATCATGCGTATGATACTAGTGTTATGATATTACATCCGTAGTGCATAGTATCATAGCTGGTCTCATTTATGTCATGCATGAAATATATTAGCAACATTTATTATGATACGGTATCTATCTATGTTACTATCACTCTCTCCCTCTTATTTAATTGTCTGCCACATAAGCATGTTTGCGAGTCCCAAGTGCATGATACCGGTTATGTTACCCTCACTGGCCAGCCTAACACAGTCATGCGGTTGCAAAAGTAATGTTTAGAAGTTATATTATAGTTGGGAGTTGAGACAAGGAGAGAGACTTCACATATTAACCATGAAAACAAACTCTGTCTATCGAACGAATGTAAAATATATAATTTTTTTTTATTTATTTTTTTATTTCAATAAAGTTGTGGCAAAATGATCAATGAATAGAAAAGAAATTATCAAACAAAATAGACGGAGATGCTATGTTTGAGTTTCAACCAAATATTGTCCTGCCAGATGTTTGGCTATCCAAATTTTTGGTATGCTTTTACATGCCCATAGACTAACTAACGCCACAGAGCTGCTTGCAAAGGTGCACCTCACTGACGCGAATGCTGCTCTGGTCGATGGTGCAGTCCCCAGCCTGTTTGTCAGTGCCAGGGAAGGTAGCGAACCTGACACTGATAGAGAGCAGTGGCTTCTCCACCAGCCTGAAGAGCACGGCGCCTAAGAGCATCTCCAGCCGTTGAGCCCCCCAGGAGACTTTTTTCCACCGCTTGGGGGGCTGCCGACGAAAACTTCGGCTTGGGAATGAAAAAATCTGCAGCCGTTTTCATCCCCAAGCGAGCCCGGGTCCCCGCCTCGGCCTGCCATGCACGCGCTGAAGAAGGCGTTCGCTGGCCATGCACGTGGTGGGCCTGGGAGGAAAATAGGAGAGAGAGTGAGGTCTGAGGTGACTTGTGGGGTTTCGCATGCAAAAAAGAGCGCCGGCAGCCTCAGCTACGCGCCAGCTTTCTGGGTTTGGGTTGGGACCGCCGGGCGTAATTTTGCTCAAATCCTGCGCTATTTGGACTTTTGAAGGCGTGACTGGGTGAAAAAATACGCACCGGGGATGAAAAAGACCTCCTGGAGGGGCTCTCGGGGGGACGGCTCGAGATGCTCTAAAGGAGCAACATAGCCAGAGAAGGCTACCTGGTCACTAGCGTGGCCGTTTGTTGTCGTCGGTGTCCGTTAAGGCGAGGCGTTGATGGAGACATGTTGAATCCAACTTGATGGGCTCAAGAGGGGTATCCTGTGGCAAGCCCCAAGTTGTATCAAACCAAAGGCGCGACAAGATTTTCACTTGGCAAGGCGCCTCTGGTTGCTTGATGGATGATCTTAGGTCTCTCGGCCTGTCTTCTTGGATTGGGAGGTGCATGATGTCTTGTGTCGTGGTGTTCTTGTCGGGATTCACTTGGCGTAGTAGCAGTGTCAGGGTTTGTGGATGTTGTACATTCAGAGAGTTTGGCAATGACCGACTATACGATTGTGGTGTTTCTTGCCATGTGAGTAGTTAGTCTGTGCTCTATTTGTGTAGGTTTTCGCCCAGTTTTCCTAAAATTAACTGGGCAACTCTCTTCTTCTTAATTAATCGATGAGGCAAAACTTTTGCCTTCGTTTCGAAAAAAAAAACAAGATTTTCAGTAAATCCTCCTTCCCCGTTGCTTCCCAGTCCCATAACGCATCCATTCTCCTAATACTCCCTCAGTCTAAAAATACTTGTCATCAAAATGGACAAAAAAGATTTATCTAGAACTAAAATATATTTAAATACATCCCATTTTATTTATTTTGATGATAAGCATTTCCGGACGAAAAGAGTATAAGAGAAGAAGAAAAATACATATGGTTGGCTCTGGTTTCGAACTCAGAAAGTGTTTCAAAGTTGTGCATCCATGAACGATCTGTTTCTAGAAAAGAAAAGGAAGCGTGCATGCATGCTATTGGCGAGTGAGCGAGTAGGTCGCGGACTCTCGGACTCGGTGGTGATGCATTGACGCCGCTGCTGCATTGTGGTCGGTTTATATGGTTGTCTAATGCATGGGTGCCCCTATATATATTGGTGCGGAGTGGCATGACCCTTCAACCTATAAAAGTCGGCCAACCTGAGACAGCCTAGCAAGCTAGCGAGTGAAAACATGAAGAATTGTCGGGTTTTTTTTTTTTTGAAAAGGAGGTTTGCCCCGACCTCTGCATCAGAATGATGCATACGACTATATTATTAAAAAGCAAAAGATCCAACAATAGTCTTGTAGTCTCAAACAAACAAAAAAGGTTGTGCTCAACACAGAGCACAAAAGCAGCAAACCAGACAGCCACAACCGGCAGGCAGATACAATAGATAGGAAACTAAACACCTATCCTATTACATGACCGCCATCCAAACAGGTTGAATAAATCCCAACGAAACAAATAGCACGCTATTTCGGCGTTTAAATTTCACTATAGCATATTTGAGGGTGTCACGTTACGTTTTAGCCATTTTACACGTTATGCCGCTATTCACGTTATAGCATGCTATAACGACGCTAAACGCAAAAATGTTTTATCGTTTTTAGCGTGGAGCGATAGAAACATGGCAGACACTCAGACCATAGCAGCCCATCGGGCATCGGCCCAATGCAACGCAACAATAGGCCCATCTAGGATGAAAATATTGCATTTTTTTGGACGAAAAAAAGAAGAATTCTCTTAAGTGCATTTAATGTCATAATGTGTACACCAGCGGTATGCATGTATAGCTCCTAGACAAAAAATTTAGACGTTGAAATCCTTAATTTCTATGATATATTTGGCATTTTTTCCAAAACGCTATTTTGAATATAGCACGCAAATAGCACGCAATAACTTGTATAGTATTTGGAGAAGGGCCACGCTATTTTACATAGCGCGTTATTTTTTTCGTTGATAAATCCTGAGCTACCGTCTCCCATCGGATAGATCTAGTAACCAAATGCTCCATGGCCTCCGTCGGAGTGAGTAGCGACCACATACAGATAAGTGTAGTGGCCCTGAAAATAACCTGCAAGAAATGAATATTCCTTGTCGTGTTAAAAACCAAATCTTTTCTGCAGTTCCAAATTGCTCATAGCAAAGCACATACTCCTACACGGATATGCCTCGAAGTTACTACGTCAATCCCATCTAACCATGTCCCATAACGAGTTGATGGAATTCGGAGAAGATATATTAAAAGCTATGTGGACCGACCTCCACAAAATCTTTGCGAGAGGGCAATCAAGAAAGAGGTCTTTGATTGATTCATCACTATCACAAAAACTACATCTTTTACAACCCAACCAATTGCGTTTCGTCAAATTGTGTTTAGTTAAGATAACCTGTTTATGGACAAACCACATAAACATTTTATGAGGAATTGTTGGTTGTGAATCAGCTAGTAATAAAATCTACTCACCCGCTGCATTTCGTGGTTTCTTCTATCGCTCCTCCTGCCTGAACCCACATGCTGATGAATTGATAATACGTCTTTCCTCTCAGGCTCTCATGACAATAGAGTTATAATCAGCTAGTAATAAACTTTCAAATTTTATATCATGCTATATTTAATTTCACTAAATCAAATGGACTCACTTCATCATTTCAAAGTTTCTTGTATTTTTTTCTTTTACATCCCAGACGTGTAGCATGGCTGACCGCTGACGCCTAGCATCCCTATATTCAATTTCCATGACTGTCTATGTCTTTCAACACGTCAACTTGGTGTTCTTTTCAGGTTCCATCAGCCACTCTGACAGCAAAAGGAATATATTAAGGCGGGCAGCCATGACTTGTCAAAAAAATTAAAATAAAAAGAACATGCAGCGATTGTTGGAATTAACCATGATTAGTAGTCTATGTCCGGCTCGGACTAGAGTCAGCCACGGTTACTTTCAGCCCAACGATTGGTGGGTGGACGCAGGTGCAGGTGTTCATGTGTGTGCTGACATTTCATTGTTCACTTCTTACCAGGTCACAGTCCACGGGTCCGTACTGATGGGGAATGGCGCGAGTGCTTCTGTTCATGGTGTTGGCACGATCGATCTGAAGTTTACTTCAGGAAGGATCGTGCAACTGAAGAACGTGCAGTATGTCCCCGCCCTCAAGAAGAACCTCGTTAGTGGCTCCCTTCTATGTAGAGAAGGGTTTAAGTTGGTTTTCGAGTCTAATAAATTAGTTGTTATGAAATATGGACTCTTTGTTGGAAAAGGTTATGAGAGCGGAGGAATGTTCCGCCTTTCCCTGGTTTTGTAATAAGTCGTGAACCATATTCATTCGGATGTTAATAAATCAGAAGTTTGGCATTCACGTCTTTGTCACATTAGTTTCAGGTGTTATGACGCGGCTAGCTAAGTTGGATTTAATCCCGAGTTTCACTTTGGCCAAAGGTTCTAGGTGCCTTTCATGTGTGCAAGCTAAGCAACCTCGCAAGCCTCATAAGGCCGCGGAGGAGAGACACTTGGCACCATTAGAACTCATACATTCTGATCTTTGTGAGATGAATGGTGTGTTGACTAAAGGTGGAAAGAAATACTTCATGACATTGATAGATGATTCCACTAGATATTGCTATGTGTATCTGTTAAATACTAAAGATGAGGCTCTACACTACTTTAAAATCTATGAGGTAGAAGTTGAGAAACAACTTGAAAACCAAATTAAACGAGTCCGGTCAGATCGTGGTGGAGAGTACTTCTCGAGTGAGTTTGATTCCTTTTGTGTGGAAGATGGCATTATTCATGAGAGGACGCCTCCCTATTCACCCCATTCAAACGGGGTTGCCGAGCGGAAAAACTGTACTCTAACTGATTTGGTTAACGCCATGTTAGATACGTCAGGTTTATCCAAGGCATGGTGGGGGAGGCTATACTAACGGCATGTCATGTCCTGAATAAAGATCCGACAAAGGACAATGAGATCACTCCCTATGAGAAATGGGCGAAGAGAAGGACAACACTCTCATACTTGCGTACTTGGGGCTGTTTGGCGAAAGTCAATGTGCCGATCCCCAAAATGTGCAAGCTTGGACCGAAGACCGTGGACTGCGTTAATTTGGGCTACGCTAATAATAGCGTTGGCTATAGATTTCTAGTAGTGAAATCTGAGTTACTTGACCAAAAGGTTGGTACAATTATGGAGTCTAAGGATGCTATATTCTTCGAGGATATATTTCCTATGAGAGATATGGTAAGCACTTCTAGACAGGAATCTAAGGAGACTCCTAAGCCTGCCATTCCTATGGAATACTATGAACAAACACATGATGAAAATCCTAAGGAGGATGACGAGGAAACCCTTGGTAGGGGCAAGAGACAAAGGACTGCAAAGATCTTTGGTGATGATTTCTTCGTGTACCTCGTGGATGATACTCCCACTTCTATTTCAGAAGCGTATGCCTCTGTAGAATCTGATTACTTGAAGGAATCTGACTACATGGGAGATTACTGAGCGTGCCTATGGTTGCAAACCATTGGGATGTAAGTGGGTGTTCAAAAAGAAGCCTAGGCCCGATGGTACGATTGAAAAGTACAAGGCTAGGCTTGTGGCCAAGGGCTATGACCAAAAAGAAGAGGAAGATTTCTTTGATACTTATTCACCTGTGGCCAGACTGACCACCATTCGAGTATTACTCTCGTTGGCGGCCTCGCATGGTCTTCTCGTCCACCAGATGGATGTTAAGACAACTTTCCTGAATGGAGAGCTAAACTAGGAAATCTACATGCAACAGCCAGATGGCTTTGCGATAGATGATTAGGAAGGAAAAGTGTGTAGGTTGATAAAATCTTTATATGGCCTGAAACAAGCACCTAAGCAATGGCATGATAAGTTTAATACAACTCTGACATTTGTTGGCTTCGTTGTTAATGAAGCTGACAAATGTGTATACTATCTCCTTGGTGGGGGCGAAGGAGTTATACTGTGCTTGTATGTTGATGACATACTGATATTTGGAACCAACCAAAAAGTCATTGAGGAGGTCAAGTCGTTTCTATCTCCGAACTTTGAGATGAAAGACCTTGGTGTGGCTGATGTTATCTTGAACATCAAGCTACTGAGAGATAATGAAGGTGGGACTACACTTCTGCAATCCCATTATGTTGAGAAGGTGCTGAGTTGTTTTGGATACTCGGACTGCACAGCATGTCAAACACCGTATGATCCTAGCGTGTTGATTCGAAAGTCCAAATGCACGACTATAGATCAATTGAGATACTCTCAAATCATTGGTTCACTAATGTACCTAGCTAGCGCTACGAGGCCTGACATCGCTTTTGCTGTGAGCAAACTGAGTCGGTTTGTATCAAAACCGGGTGATGTACATTGGCATGCTGTTGATAGAGTTATGTGTTATCTGAAGGGTACTATGAACTATGGACTTCACTCTACGGGATACCCGTCGGTACTTGAAGGGTATAGTGATGCGAATTGGATCTCTGATGCTGAGGAGATGAAGGCCACAACTGGGTATATGTTTACTCTTGGAGGTGGCGTTGTTTCCTGGAAGTCTTGCAAGCAAACGATCTTAACAAGATCGACAATGGAAGCAGAATTAACATCATTAGACACATCTGGTGTCGAAGCAGGATGGCTTCGAGATCTTTTGATGGACTTGCCATTGGTTGATAAACCGATTCCGGCTATCCTTATGAACTGTGACAATCAGACTGTCATCACCAAGGTGAAGAGTTCAAAGGACAACATGAAGTCCAACAAACACATAAGAATGAGATTAAAAGCTGTCAGAAAATTGAGAAACTCCGGAGTGATAGCGTTGGAATATGTCCATACGGCTAAGAATCTGGCAGATCTCTTTACAAAAGGGCTATCACGTGTTGTGATAGATAATGCATCGAAAGAGATGGCTATGAGACCCACATGCGTTGCCATGGTGGTAACCCAACCAATGTGATCGGAGATCCCGTGAAGTAGGACCTGGGAAACAAGCTAGCGGTGAACTGAGGAGAGTAACTTTACAAACCCACTAAGTTGGAGATGCAATACTCTCGGAAACTGTATGGAAGGATGACCACTCTCCTAATGTGTTCCAAGGCTTATATGTATAAGCAAGATGCTATCCTATAGAGAGATCTTTGGAGGAACACACCTAGATGAGCCCGACTGCTGGTCACAGTCTATGAGATTGGGGTGATCTCTACCAAGCTCATGAACAGGCCAGGAGTGTGACTAATATGCTCCACCCGAGGGGTCGGCCTTCGGCAGCCTCGTATCAATGAGACTTGTGGTGAAACTTCTTGACGCCAAACTAACAATTCAAGGCATAGTCCATTGTTCAGTTGTGAAGGAGTGTAACTACTTGGTCTAGGTGGAGCTCAACCTTAATCGGTCTCCACTGAGATGCTGGTATATCAAAACAGTGTTTGGAACAAAGGACAAAATGGGCCCTTGAGATCTGGTGGGGGATTGTTGAAATATGAGATGGGCCTAGAGCCCATATGACAATTTCAGATTTAATCTCTAAGGGCCCATGTAGGTGGCATGACAAGGTGGTGGTAAGTTCAGTCGCACCCAGGAAGTGGAAAGAGAGTTGGAGTGGTTTATAAGGGATTCTCTCCCTCATGCTATTGGAGATTGAGAAGAGATGAGGCCCTCGCGCACTCCTCCTCCTCCGCTCGCCTCGCCACGCCACGCCACGCCTCGTCACGACGCGCCGCGGGTTGCGGCATGAATGGTGTGTTGACTAAAGGTCGAAAGAAATACTCGCTGCGGGTTGCGGCGTGAATGGTGTGTTGACTAAAAGTCGAAAGAAATACTTCATGACATTGATAGATGATTCCACTAGATATTGCTATGTGTATCTGTTAAATACTAAAGATGAGGCTCTACACTACTTTAAAATCTATAAGGCAGAAGTTGAGAAACAACTTGAAAAACAAATTAAACGAGTCCGGTCAGATCGTGATGGAGAGTACTTCTCGAGTGAGATTGATTCCTTTTGTGCGGAACATAGCATTATTCATGAGAGGACGCCTCCCTATTCACCCAGTCAAACGGGGTTGCCGAGCGGAAAAACCGTACTCTAACTGATTTGGTTAACGCCATGTTAGATACGTCGGGTTTATCCAAGGCATGGTGGGGGGAGGCTATATTGACGGCATGTCATGTACTGAATAAAGTTCCGACAAAGGACAATGAGATCACTCCCTATGAGAAATGGGCGAAGAGAAGGACAACACTCTCGTACTTGCGTACTTAGGGCTGTTTGGCGAAAGTCAACGTGCCGATCCCCAGAAAGCGCAAGCTTGGACTGAAGACCGTTAATTTGGGCTACTCTAAGAATGGCGTTGGCTATAGATTTCCAGTAGTGAAATCTGAGGTACCTGACCAAATGGTTGGTACAATTATGGAGTCTAAGGATGCTACATTCTTTGAGGATATATTTCCTATGAGAGATATGCAAAGCACTTCTAGACAGGAATCTAAGGAGACTCCTGAGCCTGCCATTCCTATGGAATACTATGAACAAACACATGATGAAAATCCTGAGGAGGATGACGAGGAAATCCTTGGTAGGGGAAAGAGACAAAGAACTACAAAGACCTTTGGTGATGATTTCTTCATGTACCTCGTGGATGATACTCCCACTTCTATTTCAGAAGCGTATATGTCAGGGATATTACTAGCAGGTATAAACCGGCTAGGAAGGTCCGGATTACGTTGGTAAAGTTAAATTACCAGGATCCCAGTAGAATATGTACAGGAGGTCGTAGCCCGTAGAGGCTTAGGGCCCATGTATAAAGCACATGATCTGTAAACCGTCATACCATGTAACTTGGGATGTAAGAAAGAAAGAGTAGAGACCGAGGCAGACACATTTATGAGCCGGCCTTGGGACTCTATAAACCGGACCGAGCGTCGCCTCTTATATAAAGGGACGACCCGACGACGGTACAGGACAAGAAATAATAGCTCGAGACACAAGCAAGCGGATTCGCTCCCTGGTCATCGAAGCCCAAGCAATACCACACCAAACTAGACGTAGGCTTTTACCTTTATCGAAGGGGCCGAACTAGTATAAAACTCCCTGTGTCCTTCGTCCGCTTTAACCCCTTCAAGCTAACCCGAGCGATGGCCTCACACCTAAGTCCGTTAACCCGGACATCTGCCGTGCTAAATCCACGATAGTTGGCGCCCACCGTGGGGCTATCGCACGATGGTTTCGAATTCTTGAAGGGCAGCTTTGAAGGGCTCAAGGGTTATGCAGTGGGCTGGATGACCAAGAGTCATCACGGCCGGATCTACATTGACGACGCTGGCTGGGGCCCCGAGGCCGATTCAATCGAATACGGGTACCGGGTCCCCTTCGGCGGCATCCACGTCTTCATCGGCAAGATCGGCGAACCGGGACCTAAGTCGGACATCTTCCCCAACATCGTCGAGCCGGCTCAGCGTGCGAGATCGACCCGGATTCAGCCCGCCATGAAGCATGTTTTCGTTGGAGCAGTGCATGGAGTACAAGCCGAGGACGGATCGGATTCTGGTGGCGAGACAATTGTCTATTCCGACGATGAATCTTCATCCGGAGAGACCGAATCTTTGTATCTGTTGCAGGACGGCCGGTCCGAGGGTGTGTCCGAAGGCGATAGTATTCCGGACCCCTTTGATCCGCCGAACAGGGTTGCTGTTTTCATGGTCGGATCACAACCTATGCAGCAGCCCTCGACGACCGGGGCGATAACCTCAGAGGCAGCGGGAGCCAGAATCGGAGACCTTCCCCCGTCGCCCTCTGACGTCCAATCCACCCTAGTCGGCACCTTGACGGCGCTCGCAACAACAGAAGTAGCCCAGGCCGACAAGGCGCAACTGCGGAGATCGCTCAGCTGAAGAGCTGGATTGAGCAAGCTAAGCTGGATCTGGATGCGGAGAAAGCCAGGATGGCCACAAGGAAGGCAGAGCTAGGTTCCCCAGCCTTCCGGCTCAGGCTGGATCAGAATGCGTCACATGAGGTAATGTACAGAAGGCAACAATCTCGCTTACCGTCGGTTTATGAGGCAAGGAATCTCTTTGGCACACCAGGAGCGGGAACCAGTAACCGCCCGGAGGTAAATCGGGGAGGAGCTCCGGGGACGGGCGCGTCGGTTTAGCCACCAGCCACAGAGTGGAATCTCCAAGTCATGCCGACGCCGCACGTACCCACCCCTCCCGGTCATTATTCTAACCCGTTGGACAACATTGTCGCTGCCGCTTCACGGCTGGCTTCCCTGCCCATTGAGGGGACGTCTCCCATCGCAATGGAGGCACGACGGGCTAAGGAGTTGCTAGACACGGCGTTAACACAGCAACAGGCTTATTCCTATAGCCGGGAGAGGATTCATTCAACCCCCCGCCCAAGCCGGAGTTACACAAGGCACCTGGATGAACCGGCTGTATCTAGCAGCACGCGGAGACGGCATCGACAGAGGCAGGATAATCCGGCAGGAGCAGGAGCGCACGCCCAAGAGGTGGTAGACCAGGCTAGACATACTGCCCGCGACGACACCCGTCAGGCAACGCCGGTTCACCCCACCACTACAGAAACATGAATCATGACCAGTTCCTTTGGGGTGCAGTGTCTCATCCCCGCTTTACGAAACGTGAAATTACCCAAAGACTTCAAAGGCCCGCGCAAGGTACCCAACTACACGGCGAATCTGGCTCCGGAGGCATGGGTTGAAATTTATGAGATGGCTATGGAGATGCTTGATGTGGACGAAGCTGCGTGTGCCAAATACTCCACAATGATGCTTGAGGGCACGGTCCGGACATGGTTAAAGGTTTTACCACCTAACTCCATCGGGTCATGGGGGGAGTTGCGTCACCGGTTTATCAGTACTTTCAAAGACACGTGCAAACAGTCGATGTTCGTGGTTGCCTTAGCAGCATGCGTTCAAGGAGAGCAAGAGACCACAAGCAGTTGGGTGCGGCGAGTATCTGAAATCCTGCACTCCTCCAATAGCATCAACCCAAGTACGACGATAGTGACCTTGGAAAACAATTGCCGGTTCGAGTCTTTAAGATTGAAGCTGGGATGGCTCAAACACGATTGCAACGACATGGGAACACTTATGAGCGCTTTGGTAAAGTATGGGGATTCTGATAACACCAAGTATCCAGATGCAGACGGAGACAAATCCGGGAAGGAGAGCAAGAACAATAAACCGGCGCAGGCCAATCCGGCGGGCACAGGTTACAATGGCAAGCGTAAAGCGGAGGGCAGCTCAGACTTTGTGGCCAATACCAACGTTCAAGAGAACGGGCAGCGCCGCAAGGGTAGACCACCCCCACGCAACGGGAGGCCACCCATTAATCTAGAACACCAGTTGAGTGTGCCTTGCCCAAAGCACGGTACAGAGGAAAACCCGGCTACGCATCTTTGGAAAGACTGTTTCATTATGCATGAGTTTATGAAATAGGCCAAGTATAACCACGGACCCCCCGGCGGGTCAGGTCCCGGTTTTCAGGGTCCGGGTTACCAAGGTGGTGGATCCGGATCAAGATATCACGGCGGTAACAATAACCACAATGGCAACAATCAGCATCAACATAACCAGCAGCATGGTCAGGGCGGATACAACAACCAAGGCAATCAACAGCGTCAACAGCAACATCAATCCGGATACCAGAATAACCCGAAGGAGCTAAGCAGTGGGAAATATCATGTTTTCACCACAAGTTTGCGCAAACGGGATCAAAAGGTTCTGAAACGAGCAGTACACGCAGTTGAACCAGCGATACCACGTTTTTTACGTTGGTCTGAGCAACCCATTGTATGGAGCAGAGAGGATCACCCGCCACGGGTTGATAATCCGGGTCAGTTAGCCTTGGCGGTGGCTTCACAGGTGGGTGGCTATAAGTTCACAAAGGTGCTTATGGATGGAGGCAGCAGCATCAATATCCTATACTATGAGACTTTTCGACGTATGGGGTTGACAGATAAGAAGCTCCGGCATTCCAACATAGTGTTCCATTGAGTGGTGCCAGGTAAATCGGCTTACCCAGTTGGAAAAATTGATATGGAAGTTACCTTTGGGGATGAGCAGGACTCTAGATCAGAGACGGTGACCTTTGAGGTTGTAAAGATCAGGAGCCCATATCATGCTCTGTTTGGGAGGCCGGTTTATGCCAAGTTCATGGCTAGACCCCGTGTTATGTTTATCTGCAGCTCAAGATGCCGGGTCACAAGGGAACCATCACGGTTCACGGGAGTCGCAAGATCGCATTGGAATGCGAGGAAGGAGAAGCGGCATATGCTGAGGCAGTTTGTGCTACGGAGGAGCTGAAGTTCTACAAGGACAATGTTGATCCGGCAGATATGTCCCCGTTGAAGAAGCCAACTACAGAGCATGATCCGGCGTTGAAATTCAAATCAGCAGAGGAGACTAAGCAGGTTGACTTTGTTCCGGGCGATTCGTCTAAGCAGTTCACTATCAGCGCTAACCTAGACCCCAAATAGGAAAGCGCGCTCATCAAGTTCATCCGTGAGAACCGGGATATCTTTGCATGGAAACCTTCTAACATGCCAGGTATACCGAGGGAACTCGCTGAGCACAGTCTTAATATTGATCCAAAATTTAAACCGGCCAAGCAGTATTTACGCCGCTTTAATGAGGAGAGGCGCAAGGCTATAGGTGAAGAAGTGGCTAGACTCTTGGCCGCTGGTTTCATAGTTGAGGTGTTTCATCCAGAGTGGTTGGCTAATCCGGTGCTGGTACTCAAGAAAAATGGGACCTGGAGAATGTGTGTTGATTACACAGACTTGAACAAAGCTTGCCCAACTGATCCTTTCCCTCTCCCCCGTATTGATCAGATTATCGATGCTACGGTGGGATGTGAGCGGCTAAGTTTTTTGGATGCATATTCAGGTTATCATCAGATTAAGATGGCAGTTAAGGACCAGGAGAAAACAATGTTCATAACTCCCTTTGGAGCCTTCTGCTATGTATCCATGCCTTTTGGGCTCAAGAGTGCCCAAGCAATTATCAGTGTTGTGTGCAGAACTTCCTACAAGGGCAGATTGGAAGAAATGTCCATGCATATGTTGATGACATCATGGTAAAATCCAGGAAGGAGGAGACGCTGATAGAGGACTTAAAAGAAACCTTTGACAACCTCCGGGTTTACAAGATGATGCCTAATCCGGAGAAGTGTGTTTTCGGTGATCCAGCAGGCAAGCTCCTTGGATTCTTAGTGTCAAACAGAGGGATTGAAGCTAATCCTGAGAAGATCAAGGCGATCACATCCTTGGCTAAACCGGCTTGTATCAATGATGTCCAGCGCGTAGCAGGCCGTATTGCAGCGTTGAGCCGGTTCATCAGCCGTTTGGGAGAGAAGGCGATCCTGCTTTACCAAATGATGAAGAAGACGGATCGGTTTGCCTGGAGCGATGCTGCAAATGCTGCATTCGAGGATTTGAAGCGGCAATTGGCGGAACCACCAGTCCTTGCTGCCTCGGTTGACAAGGAGCCGTTGTTACTGTACGTGGCCACTAATGCCCGTGCAGTCAGTGTGGCCATTGTGGTTGAGCGCAAGGAGGCAGGCAAAGAATATCCGGTTCAACGTCCGGTTTACTACATCAGTGAGGTGCTCATTGAGTCAAAGCAAAGATATCCACACTGGCAGAAATTGGTATATGGCGTGTTTATGACAAACCGGAAGTTGAAGCACTACTTGCAGGGCCACCCAATCACTGTTGTCAGTTCAGCTCTGTTAGGGGATATAATCCAGAACAGAGAAGCCACTAGCAGGGTGGCGAAGTGGGCCATTGAGCTTAGCCCGCACGGATTGAAATATGTACCCCGTACTGCTATAAAGTCCCAAGCACTGGTGGATTTCATTAATGATTGGACAGAGTTGCAAGCGCCCGAGGAGAAGCCGGATCATACATACTGGACCATTCACTTTGACGGTTCAAGGCAATTGGAGGGCTCGGGGGTTGGAGTTGTGTTAACTTCCCCGCGAGGTGATAAGTTCTGTTACGTCCTTCGATTAATGTTTCCTTGTACTAACAATGCTGCTGAGTATGAAGCTCTCCTCCACGGTTTGCGGATGGCCAAGGAGATGAACTTGAGTCGGGTTAAGTGCTTTGGTGACTCAGACCTGGTGGCACAACAAGTGTCTAGTAAGTGGGACTCTAAGGATCCACTCATGGCAGCCTATCGACGAGAAGTGGACGCAATCACATGGTATTTCAAGGGATATCAGGTGGATCACATAGACCGGCGGAAAAATGAAGCGGCCGATGCATTGAGCCAGCTGGGCTCTCAGCGTAAACCGGTTCCACCTAATACCTTCTTGGATGAATTGCATAGTCCGTCAGTGCAGATACCTTCGGAGGAGGATTTGGATGTTCCTGATCCGGAAGCGTAGTTGGTCGCAGCATTTCATGTCATTCCGGATTGGACACTCCCTTATCTGGCGTATATGAGCCGAGGTGAGTTGCCAGAGGATGAAGTTGAGGCCCGGCAGATAATCCGGCGGTCTAAGTCTATGACTATCGTCAATGGAGAACTTCACCACCGCAGCGTTTCTGGGGCGTTTCAGCGGTGCGTATCATCAGAGGAAGGCTGTGATATTCTTCGAGAGATTCATGAAGGGGATTGTGGTCATCATGCCGGTTCAAAGTCCTTGGTAGCTAAAGCTTTTCGTCATGGGTTCTACTGGCTGACGGCTCACGCCGACGCAGAGGACTTGGTCAGAAAATGTGACGCTTGCCAAAATTTTTGACGGCGAGCTCATGTACCGGCGCAGGAGCTGCGGATGATTCCAATCACTTGGCCGTTTGTGACTTGGGGGCTTGATATGGTTGGACCCTTTAAAAGATCCCAAGATCAGAAAACCCACCTGTTGGTAGCAGTGGACAAATTTACAAAGTGGGTCGAAGCAGAGCCTGTCAGTAAGTGTGATGCGGCAACAGCGGTTAAGTTCATCAAAAAAGTAATTTTCCGGTTTGGCTTTCCACACAGCATTATAACTGATAATGGCACCAACCTATCTAAAGGAGAGATGGAAGAGTTCTGTCAAAGAGAATATATTCGCCTTGATGTGTCATCAGTAGCTCACCCTAGTCCAATGGCCAAGCTGAGAGAGCCAACCAAGAGATCTTGAGAGGCATCAAGCCCCGGCTTATGGTTTCTTTGCAAAGAACACCGGGTTGCTGGGTAGAGGAGTTGTCTTCTGTCTTATGGAGCATCAACACTATGCCTAACAGATCTACAGGATACACGCCCTTTTTCATGGTATATGGTGCTGAAGCGGTCCTCCCTAGTGATATCTGGCATGATTCACCATGCATGGCGGCCTATGTTGAAGCGGATAATGAACAAGCAAGGCAAGACAGCTTGGACCGGCTAGACGAGGAACAGGACATGGCAGCAGCGCGATCAACGATTTATCAACAAGATCTGCGCCGGTACCACAGCCGCTGGGTTAAGACCAGAACATTCCAGGAGGGAGATCTGGTGCTCCGGCTCATCCAAGACCAGACAGATATGCACAAGCTATCCCCACCTGGGAAGGACCCTTTGTGGTCAGCAAAAATCTGCACAACGGATCATACTACCTTGTCGACGTTCGAGAGCATAAAGACTCATGTACGGCGGAGGAGGAGACGAAGCGGTCGTGAAACATCGCTCTTCTTCGACCTTACTACACTTGAGCCATTGGCTCCGCTTTATGTACAATGTATATACTATAATTAATAAAATAAACTGGCGCCCCCGGATCACCGAGGAATCAGCCATCTTCTTCGCAAAAAGAGTATCACATGGGGGCTTTGATAGAAACCTTCCATGGCCTCTTAAACCCGTGCCCCTGATAGAATCAGGGAATCAGCCGTGTCTTTTATACACAAGAGTATCACATGGGGGCTTCGAAAGAAACCTTCCATGGCCTCTTAAACCGGCGCCCTTGACAGAATCAAGGAATCAGCCGTGTTCTTCAAAGGAGTATCACATGGGAGTTTCTACAGAAGCTTACCATGGCCTCCTAAACCGGCGCCCTTGATACATCAAGGAATCAGCCATCTTATCAAAACAAGAATCACATGGGGGCTTCTGCGGGCAAGGAAGTTTTCCATGGCCTCTTGAGCCGGTGGCGGTATGAAGCCCATCATAAGAGCACTGCTCTGGTTGCTTCGGCAATTTCCACATGATGATGAGGGGTAAAAGAGAGTGTTGGTGCCTAACCCAGCTCAAACATATGCCCCGACGAGCAAAACGGCTCACACACTACCGGGGGGCTCGCAGAGAGTTGAATACCCTTGTAGTGAACATGGCTTGGAAGCCTGGTGCATGCACCTAAAACCCCAGATTAACCTGCCTGCCTCAAGTAAATCACGCCGTCCAGGTAAACCTGGCATGACCCATCGAACCTGCCACAAGTTACTCCTTCGGGACCCTGAACTTGGCCACGTTAAATTGACGATCATCTAGTTGATTACCTAAAGACAAAATCTTTACGAGATTTTGAAACATTGGGTAGCTTGTCATCGATGATTTGGTTAAGGATTGCGGAGCATCTTGACAGGCTTTGCTAAAATGGTTAATGACAGTACCCTGGCAGCTCATAAAAAGCCTCGACTTTGGAGCCAGGCAGCTCGTAAAAAGCCTTGACTACATGGTCTTATTTGCCCAAAAAACCTTATTTCTATTTTTTATGATTTCATAAATCTTGGTCGTCATGATCATTGGTTTTTAACCAAGTCCATTGATGCGAGACTGGACAACTGCAATGTTGACCATATATCTACAAAGTTAAAGTCTGGGTCATGAACACCAGCGAGAGTTAAACCGGCGTTCATCATAACCCGGATCGGCCATCAGGCTAAGCCAAACAAGAGAGCCAAGAGCCTCATTAGCGCCTACGCTTTCACTTATTCCTACCGGGTTAAGGTCAACAAGCACACTTAATCAAAGGTATGGTATATGTTTGTGATCAACAACTATTCCTTTGATATATTTTAGCTTTGTTCATGCAGGCACAGGTAATATAAGCTGATCACGCATTGCAAACAGATGATTAAATTGAGAGATGCCAATTCAAATAGTGCCATAAATAGTGGGACAAAGGCAGTATTTCAATTATCCTATTACAAGGCACTTGCAGGCCCGAATGGATCAAAAGTTTCCGGCAAAGTACTCAGCAACTGCAAGTTAAACCGGACGGTTTACGACTCCTCTTCATGCTGCGAAGACTGAGGGTCAACTTGTTCCAGATCTTCATCGACTTCAGGCAATTGCTGGAAACCAGGAGCGCTCCAGTCAATCTTGGAGAGGGCACGGAAATACACTTCATCATTGATAAGGTCTGAAGGGTCAATATCTGGAGCAAAAGTGTGGTTACGAACTGGTGGGATCAGATTTTCAGTGTCGTAAACCGGCCGCTCCACCCGCAAATTTTCTAAATCGTAAGCCGGATGATACCTTGTCAAATCTGCTTCATCGGCAAGCTTACTGGCGAGAGGGCGCATATCCTTGGTGAAAGAGCGGAGATCTTCAGCAAACAAGGTTGACCCGTCCTCTTTCATGCTGGGATAGCCGTTCATGGCTTCAGCCGGATCAAAATAAGGGACCCATGCTTTGGCCCGGGTCAGCGCTATGAAAAAGCCAGCTCACGCAGCAGACTTCTTCACCTCAACAAGACGTACAGGTAGGACAGACAACTTTTCCAGGGTGGCTTGGATGGTGGTCGGCGCCGGTTTATTGTGTGACATGGCACTGATAGCCCTTTGAGCGCCGGAGTAGAGCTGCTCCACCAGGGTATAAGCTGCCTTGAGCTTTTTCCGGACATCGTCTCCAAGATGAGTTATACGCCTCCCTGTATGTAATTGGCGAGTTAAACCGGAGCAGAACAAAGATTGCAAGGATACAAATATACGAAGACAGATACTCACCGAAGATAGCAGAAGTCATGTTCTCTATTTGCTGTTTCAACCCGGATAGTTCCTGCGTAACCGGATTGAGGGCGGCTTCGGCATCCTTTGCTCTTTTTTCTAGAGCGTCCCTTTGCACCTCCCATGTGGACCGCTCCGCTTCAAAATCTTTCTTCAATTTTTCCATGTTAGTCAAAGCAAGGAAAAGTTCTTCCTTAGCTTTGGTTGAAGCAGCCTCATGGAAGGCCAACCTATTATGGAGCTCAGTTGCCTCCGAAGCTCTCCGGTTCAAGTCAGCCTACAGGAAAAGCAAACGTGTGAGAAGGACAGATTATTCAAAGTCTCAAGCACATAACAGGTTATGCACTTGACACTTGGGGCTAATGTACAATTGAAGTAAGGAAAGCAATTTTTTTCAGACAAGTCCCAAGCACATAAACAGGTTATGCCGTTGGCACTTGGGGGCTAATGTAAGTTCATTCTCAGACATAATTGAAGTCTCGGTTCACCTACAGTGAAGCTAAACCGGCACTTGGGGGCTACTATGGTCTAAAGGTATGATTGCAAAGTACAAAGCGAAAACAGAAGCAAAAGGAAAGAAAGTCACCTCATATTTGTCCTTCATCATGTTAACTAAGCCGGCTTCATAGTCGCGGCTGGTGAAGAGCCGGTTCAGATACCCGGAATGAAGTTCCTGGGCACTCAGCTGGGCATAGCTTGATAGGTCTGTGCTCCACTTGCCTTTATCTTGTTGAAGTTTCTCTTCCTTGGCAGTATGCCTAGCCAAGGTGACAGGCTCCGTGGGAGCAATGAAACCTAACCCGGTTATCTCAACATCTGCTGTCGAGGCAGCAGTTGGCTGGAGAGGATCAGTAGTGTGCACTGGACTAACAGGAGCCGGGCTAGCCCGAGGAGGACTAACCCGGACAGGGCTTGCCGGTTCAGCCGTGTTCTCCATGTCATCACCTCCCGGAGCAGCAACATCTTCATGATCCATAGGAGTGGGATCATCGAGCTGAACTTCAAAGTTGTCCACTGGAGGGATGGCCGCTTCAGGGTCCTCGGCCGGTTCAGCAGTAGTGGTCTCCGCAGCCGGCTTATTTGCTTTTGCCTTTTTGCTAGGCTTGGGCATTCTGATCAAGGTCAAAAGAATAATGAGAATGACAAAGTTGAAAACAGGAAGATAAACCAGACGTTTGAAAGAAGGACTTACCCAGGAACGGTTTTGAGCACTGGGACTTGCGTAGCGGTCGACTCGCCGAAAGAAGACAGAGGAGCCTCCTGATAGTTGGGATCAGACGGTTTAAGTGGTTTACGTATAAGGCCTGCTTTTGGATAAAGGAGGGTTGGAGTGAGCAAAACCTCGGAGCGGCGTCTGCGAGCCGGCGTAAGGGGTATTCCGGACGATTCAACCACATGGCCGCTATGGCGCGTGGTCCGGCGAGCTTCATGCTGCTGTTTCTTCAAAAGAAAGTTGGGATCCAATTGAACATAAGGGTGAGAAAATGGATATTTCCGGGATACCCGGCGGACCTTGGGTGGCAACGGTTCTGAATCAGAAGAGAGAGAAATTACCTCAACTCCCTCCGCTTTACTTCCCTCCGCCAGGTCCTGTGAAAAGGCATTATTAACATAAATTCAGACAAAGGAAGATCAAAAGACATAAGGGTTAATTAGTACCTCAGAAGCCGGATCATCCTCTTCACGGTTTAAACCGGAAGCTGCAGCAGCTTTTTTCTTCTTGACAGCAAAGGTTTTCTTGCGTGAGTGCTTGGCCGGTTTATCCTGAGATTTCCTCTTCCAGAAAGGATCGTTGGCCTGTGCAAAGGAATAATAACAAGTTGAAGACAACTGATATGAACGGATTAAGATGAAAAGAAAGGGTCGGAAGAGCTTTACCGATGGCGGTTTGTTGGTTAAGCAGAATGGAGCTAAACCGGTCCGGCTGCAATCCTCTAGAGGGATGTTCAACATTTTCTTCGCAGACTCAGTAACTTCATTGTCACGAAGTACTATTTTTGTGTGGCGTTGAGGATCTTCCGGCTTGCCAGTATATTTGCACATCAGACTTGAGTGCCGGCTTAGGGGAAGAATGCTCCAAGAGAGCCAGCAGCGGACGAAATCAACTCCGGTTAAACCGTTTGCCACGAAGGCCCTGAGCTTGGAAAGTTGAGGGGCATATCAAGCCCGGTCTTGGGCGCTTAAACGCTGCGTCAAAGGATGGGTTGACGCCAGACAGTAAGCGCGGTAACCCGACAGTGGGTTTTCTCCTTCTGGCGAAGTGTACTTGCAGTTGAACCATGTCTAGTTCCACTCCTTCGGGTGGCTGTGGAGAGTGGCATGAGGAAAACTGACGTCCTTCCTTTTCTGGATGCTGACACCTCCCTGCTCCTGATGAGGCCCATCAGTAAACTCAGTCCGGCGATTCAGATGGAAGAAATCCCGGAATAGATCCACTCATGGTTCTTCTTTGAAGGTATGCCTCCGAGAAGACCTGGAAGTTACAGATGTTCAATACAGAATTTGGGCCTATATCTTGTGGGTGGAGTTGAAAAGCGGTTAACACATCGCTAAAGAATTTTGAACCGGGAGGACTAAAACCCCGGGCCAGATGATCATAGAAGACTATGATTTCTCCCTCCTTAGGCTCAGGAGGGCACTCCTTTCCAGGGGCCCGCCAGTGCAGAACTTCCTTAGGGCCCAGAACACCAATTGAGGCCGCTTCAACTAAATTGTCTTCCGTAATCCGGGACGGAACCCAGTTGCAAGCAACAAATTGTTTTGCTGTGGAAGCCATTTCTCCAAGAAAGGAATACTGGAAAACATAATACAAGACCCGGTTTACCAACTGCTAGATATAAACTGGTGCATTCTATGAAGTTATGGACTTAATTGGCAGTTTAAACAAGGGGCTAATGGTATCTACTAATCCGGAAGTAGGTATGAGTGAGACAGCTACCGGTTCACGACGATAGATGGAGAAAGTTAAACCGTCAATTGTGGAATACGGGTTTAAATCTAAAACCGTCAAGACAAGCATATGACGCGCATGGTATGGCTAAACCGGCAATGTAAGCGAGTTGCAGATCTAGAAGTGTGAGAAACGGTTTTCACACGAAGCTGAGGTAAATATGGATCTAAGATGCAAGGAAAAGACAGAATAATACAAGTTATATTCAGCGAAGGCTGCGGGAGTTCTCTACAGGTTCAAACTAAACTAACAGTGCTGGAGAAGCTAAAGTATAATGGTGGAGCGGAAGCGCACGGATGAGGATCAAGCTTAACAAGTTTATATCTACAGCTAAGACTGACCTACGGCGATGAACTACGAAGAAACGAGGGTTCATGGCAAGCTACAGAATAAACCCTGGAAACTGAGATCTATGGGGAAGAAGATGGCGTACCCGAGGAAACAGAGGATGGCGGCGAGTTTCTCTGGACGCGTTCAGGTCGATGCAGCGGCCGGACTTGTGGACGACGGCGAGCTCGAAGAACAGCGGCGGAGGTTCGAGCGCTGGAGACGGGGGAAGAAGAAGCAGAAGGGGAAAAGAGATGTGCCTCGGCTATATTTATAGGCCGAGGGGTTAAAACGGCAAGCGCGGGAATCGAGGAGGCCAGAAATTGGATAAAGATTGAGATGTCGCCTCGATCTTCGGTGCGGCAATAAAGAAAGGTAACAAACGGATGTAGGCATTAAATGTGCAGATGATGTCACGACAGATTAAAGCGATCTGAGGAGATGACGTCATGGCCGGTTTATGAAGCATATAAGTTGCAGAAAGGAAATTCGTACAAGACTTCGAAGACTGACATGAACAAGTTCAAATCAATCTGGGGCCTAATGTCAGGGATATTACTAGCAGGTATAAACCGGCTAGGAAGGTCCGGATACCCGTTGGTAAAGTTAAATTACCAGAAGCCCAGTAGAATATGTACAGGAGGTCGTAGCCCGTAGAGGCTTAGGGCCCATGTATAAAGCCCATGATCTGTAAACTTGGGATGTAAGAAAGAAAGAGTAGAGACCGAGGCGGACACATTTATGAGCCGACCTCGGGACTCTGTAAACCGGACCGGGCGTCGCCTCCTATATAAAGGGACGACCCGGTGACGGTTCAGGACAAGAAACAATAGTTCGAGACACAGGCAAGCGGATTCGCTCCCTGGTCATCGAAGCCCAAGCAATACCACACCAAACTAGACGTAGGCTTTTACCTTCATCGAAGGGGCCGAACTAGTATAAAACCCCTTCAAGCTAACCCGAGCGATGGCCTCACACCTAAGTTCGTTAACCCGGACATCTGTCGTGCTAAATCCACGACAGTATGCCTCTCCAGAATCTGACTACTGGAAGGAAGCGGTCCGTAGCGAGATGGATTCCATCATGGCTAACGGGACATGGAAGATTACTGAGCGTCCCTATAGTTGCAAGCCATTGGGATGTAAGTGGGCGTTCAAAAAGAAGCTTAGGCCCGATGGTATGATTGAAAAGTACAAGGTTAGGCTTGAGGCCAAGGGCTATGACCAAAAAGAAGAGGAAGATTTCTTTGATACTTATTCACCTGTGGCCAGACTGACCACCATTCGATTATTACTCTCGTTGGCGGCCTCACATGGTCTTCTCGTCCACCAGATGGATGTTAAGACAGCTTTCCTGAATGGAGAGCTAAACGAGGAAATCTACATGCAACAACCAAATGGCTTTGTGATAGATGGTCAGGAAGAAAAAGTGTGTAGGTTGATAAAATCTTTATATGGCCTGAAACAAGCACCTAAGCAATGGCATGATGAGTTTAATACAACTCTGACATCTGTTGGCTTCATTGTTAATGAACCTGACAAATGTGTATACTATCGCCATGGTGGGGGCGAAGGAGTTATACTGTGCTCGTATGTTGATGACATACTGATATTCAGAACCAACCTCAAAGTCATTGAGGAGGTCAAGTCGTTTCTATCTCAGAACTTTGAGATGAAAGACCTTGGTGTGGCTGATGTTATCTTGAACATCAAGCTACTGAGAGATAATGAGGGTGGGATTACACTTCTGCAATCCCATTATGTTGAGAAGGTGCTGAGTCATTTTGGATACTCGGACTGCACACCATCTCAAACACCATATGATCCTAGCGTGTTGATTCGTAAGTCCAAAGGTACGGCTATAGATCAATTGAGATACTCTCAAATCATTGGTTCACTTATGTACCTAACTAGCGCTACGAGGCCTGACATCGCTTTTGCTGTGAGCAAAATGTGTCGGTTTGTATCAAAATGGGGTGATGTACATTGGCATGCTGTTGAAAGAGTTATGCGTTATCTGAAGGGTACTATGAACTATGGACTTCACTATACGGGATACCCGTCGGTACTTAAAGGGTATAGTGATGCGAATTGGATCTCTGATGCTGATGAGATGAACGCCACAACTGGGTATATGTTTACTTTTGGAGGTGGCGCTGTTTCCTGGAAGTCTTGCAAGCAAACAATCTTAACAAGATCGACAATAGAAGCAAAATTAACAGCATTAGACACATCTGGTGTCGAAGCAGGATGGCTTCGAGATCTTTTGATGGACTTGCCATTGGTTGATAAACCGGTGATACGTCCAAAACGTATCTATAATTTCTGCTTGCTCCATGCCTCTTTTGGGTGATATTGCTATGATATTTATACACTTCCATACACTTTTGATCATATTTGGACTAACCTATTAACTTAGTGCACCCCAGTGCCAGTTTCTGTTTTCTGCTGTTTTTGTATTTCAGGTTTTCCCATTACGAGAACTGCCCGAAAAATCCCGGAAAAATTATATAAAAAATCAGCATTCCAGAAGCTTCCGTGCAGCCAAAGAAGAGCCAGAGGGGGGCCACCAGGGCTCCAGGCGCCCTGGTGGCGCGGCCCCCCCTGGCCGCGCCGGGGGGGGGG
>LR738713.1:635421352-635460733 GCA_902687465.1 Secale cereale | reverse complement strand
GGGGGGGCGCCTGGGCCCCCCGAGCCTCCGCTGATGACCCCCTTTGGCATATATTTATATCGTCTCCCGAAACCCTCGAGACGGGAACCCTTTTTCGCGATCTCATCTCTGTTCTGCCGCCGCCGCGCTTCCAAGATCGGGAGCACCAGGAGAACCCTTCACGGCACCCTGCCGGAGGGGAGGATCACCACTGGGAGCCTCTCCACCACCATGGACGCCTCCCGGATGAGTTGTGAGTAGTCTCCCTTGGACCATGGGTCCATGACCAGTAGCTATGTGATGTTCTCCTCCCGTTCTTTTGCTTCACTAATTAGTCCTCGTGAGCTGCCCTACATGATCGAGGCACATATGTAATCCTTATGCTGTTGCTATGTTGAGTTTGCTGGGATCCGATGGATTGTGAGATTATGTTCAGATTGTGTTTGAGTAATATATTTGATCTACCTCTTTTATATTTATGTTCATAAGTAATTCTTGCATGTTCTTCGTTGCTATTTATTGCTTTGGCCAAGTAGTATGTAGTGACTCCAAGAGGGAACGTTATGCTTGATTGCGGGTTCATGCCCCTCGATGACTAGCTTGAGTGACAGAAACATGAGTCTAGGGGATGTGCTGTTGCCACAAGGGGGAAAACAACGGTGCTTGTGCCCGCGGGTGCAAGGATTGTTTACTTTACGCAAAGTTCTTTTAATGCAGTTGTCTGTTGCTTTGAGTTTACACTATGGGTGGGACTCGCAACTTAATACGAGCGAGATGTTCTGGATAGATATCTCAAGGTGGATGATTAGTAGTAGATGTAGATGGATTTCGGTCTACTTGCCTTGGCGTACTACCCATGCTTTGAACCTCTATCTTTCTTGTAACATAGTTAGCATTGGTTTGCGCACATAATTCTATCAATTGCCTAGCTGTAATTCGTTTACCTCACATAGCTGTTTTATCGTCTTTTGGGAGAGAGACATCACTAGTGAACATCATGGGACCCCGGTCCATATTACCATCACTGATCACATCCGCTATTTACTTTATGCTTTTACTTACTATTTGCAGCAAAACCTATCACTATTATCACTTGCGTTTGATCCTTTGTAAACGACAAGGCCGGAGGGATTGACAACCTCTCTGTACTCGTTGGGAGCAAAGTTATTTGTATCTGTGTGCAGGTCCACGTTGATTGCTAATATCTGGCGCCGTTAGCAGTTGACACCTTCTTGTTGAAACTGGGAGTCTCAGGGGAAATCGATCCTTGGTATCTTTGCCAAGGGAAAACTTCCGCTACACTGCATCTCAAACCTTCCACTTGGGGTAACCAACGAGGGGCGAGAAGCCATCAAGCAAAATTTTCTGGCGCCGTTGCCGGGGACTCCACTCTTCAAGATAGGGGAGTTGCATGCTATCTTTTATCTTTGCTTTTTAGTCTTGTTAGTTTACCTTTCAGTTTTCTTTATGTCTTTTCACTAGTTTTGCTTAATGGAAAACAACAAAAATATGAGAGACCTTTATAAGCTCTACCTTGCTTTGGGACATGATGTGTTTGAAGAGAAAATTAAAAAACCTATGGAACTTTATTATTTGCATAACAATCATGATGGTGGTGATGTTATTAGTATGCTTTCTTTGAATATCAATATTGCTAATGACATGGAAAGCTCTTTGCTTGGGGATGACACGTTTGATGAACATGATATTTTTAGTCCCCCAACTTTTGAAGAGAAAATTTACTTTGATGATACTTTGCTTCCTATATGTGATGATTACAATGATGAATATGATGTTTTCAGTCCACCTACTATTCAGGATAAAATTTATTATGATTATGATATGCCTCCTAAATACAATGATTACCATGATGGTTATGATTGCTTTACTCTCACTATTCCTAATAAGAATGATTTTGCTTATATGAAGAGTAATGACACTTTTATGCTTTTGGATCATGGAAATAATGCCTTATGTGATAGTTATATTGTTGAGTTCATCCATGATGCCATTGAAATTTATAATGAGAGAGGGAGACATGGTTCTAAATATCTTAATAATAAGAAGTTTCCTCTCTTTATGTTGAAGGTTTTGAAGCTGCACTTGTTTTGCCTTCCTATGCTTATTGCTTTGTGCTTCAATGAATTATTCTATTGCAATATTCCTATGCATAGGAAGCATGTTAGGCTTAAATGTGTTTGGTATTTGCTTCTTGATGCTCTCTTTTGTTCTTCAACTCTTATTCCTACGAGAGCATCATTAAAGTCTTATGCCTAGCTTAAAGGCATAAAAGAAAGCGCTTTTGGGAGGCAGCCCACAATGAATAAATTCTTATTTTGCTTTTGTTGTGTCTTGATGTTGTTACTATAGTAGCATCATCATTGTATCTTTACTTTTCAACTTTGTGCCAAGTGTAGCCTCTGATTGCAAGAAAGTTCAAAAGTTGTGACGTGCTGTCCAGGAAACAGATTCTGTCCTTGGATAGAAAAATTCGTATAAAATCACCAGAACATCTTTTTGGTCTGAATTGTTTCAACAGCGTGCTCTATATAATTGTCTTTTGTGCGTCTGTTCTGAGTTTTTTGATTAGAGTTGCAGAAGTGCCCCGAAAAAATCATTTACTACCTGCTGTTCTGTTTTTCACAGATTCTGTCCTGTTTTGCCTTTCCTTCATTTTGCAAACCTTAGCTTGCTTTTTCTTTGCAAAAACCTTTTGGCAATCTTGAGAAACAGTAGACCTTCAAGAATACCCTTATTTCCAGCAAGGAACAATTATTTTATTATGGGTACTAACCTCGCTAATAAGTTTATGATGAGTTATGTATGAAGGGAGTTTTCAAGTGTGCGAGGGAAGATGATAAAAAGATTCAGGAGTGTCAAACGCTCAAGCTTGGGGATGCCCCCATGCACCCCCAAGAAATATTCAAGGAGACTCAAGCGTCTAAGCTTGGGGATGCCCCCGTGCATCCCCTTCTCCATCAACATTATCAGTTCGTCTTTCGTTCCACTATATTTTTATCACTTCATGTGTTATGTGCTATGCTTGGAGCGTCTTGCTTTTAGTTTTTCTTTTTAGTTTTCTTTAGCTTTTCATAACGAGTCGGAACTCAGCTTTCTTTGTGTGGGAGAGAAACACGCTCCACTTCTACCTAGAACATAACATAGAATTTTCATGTCTATCTTTGCTGTGTGTGTTCTTTGTCTTTCAATAGCTACTATCATGCTTAGCTTTTAGTTTTCATGCTTATCTTTTTAAAGAGCTTTTGTTTAGTTGGTTGCTTGAACTCTCTTTAGTTATCATGCTTATCTTATTAAGAGAGTTTGCTTCCGTTGCATTGGTTGGTATGTCTATGATAAAAATGCTACGTGCATAATGGTGCTTAGTAGTTCATGTTTTCTTATGGTTAGTCTCAAATAGCTGGGGGGTTTCCAATGTGTTATTGGAGTACCAACATGATTTGTTTGCCTATGATGTGGTATGGTTTAGTAATATCTTCCTTCAAGAATTTATTTTGATTGACTTGGCGTATGCTCACGCATATTTAAGACTGTAAAGAAAGTCTGTCAAGCCTTGATGATCTTTTATTTCTGAGTAGCGATATAACTTCCATACCTGATTCAATGTTGCTTTGTCGCTCTGCATGATTATGACCGTCATTGCTCTCTTAGTTGGTCGCTCCCAGTCTTTTGCTAACCTCCACCTGTACTAAGCGGACTGACTGCTTGTGCATCCAAAATCTTTTAAACCAGTTATGCCATATGAGTCCACCATACCTTCCTACATGGTATTTACCTGCCATTCCTAACGGAGACTTGCATGTACCATCTCGAAATTATTCAAGAAAGAAAAAGCATTCCTATTTTGTGCCTCTGTTTTAAGTTCATGAGGAAGTAGTAGTTAATTCATGATCTTTTTAAGTTGGACAAGCTTCACCCCGGGATTGCATGTATAATGTGCAAACCCATAATACGAGAAGGAACTGGCATTGAGTGCGCCCGGCTCAAAATTAATATAACAAACAAAACCCTCCTTCACGCTTTGTTCATGAGAAATCAGAAAACTTTGGCAGTGATAAACAAAGGAGATTAAGAGGATGTGATCGTCCTCATTCGGGAGCCGTTCCTCGAAACTTATCCATCTCAAGAAGTAATTGAGTTATCTGCTAGCATTCATTGACGAAACATGCATATCCAAAAAAATAATTATTACCTCTGTTTTTAAAACCAAGAGCTCTGGTACATGTTTTGTCTTTGTTTCCGACTACGGGTTTTCAACCTTGCCAACAAAAGCCACGGTTCGAGAGTCTCCACCTTCTTTTAAAAGCACCAACTACTGAGAGCATGATTGTCATTCTGAGTGTAATGTGCATTGTCCCAAAGTAGCATTCTCTTTTGCATGATTATGATATCGTTTATTTTGAAATCATTGTATCTAGTCATCACTTAGACCTTGGAGGTGCCCCTGCATTTATGTTTTGCTTCACTAAAGGGGGCAAGCGAGATATCACTTTATCATATTTGCACACCATGCTCATTACAAATCTATTTGATGTTTCAGTACCATGTTGTAAAACTTTCAGTTCTTTGGGATTTTCTCATGAGGCAACTTAATTACTACATATTCATTGTCTCAGTAAGCTTTTGTCATATGACTATGAAAAAGTCCTATATGGTTAATAGCATGTCACCACAGAAATTATTCTTGTTATCATTTACCTACTCGAGGACGAGCAGGAATTAAGCTTGGGGATGTTGATACGTCCAAAACGTATCTATAATTTCTGCTTGCTCCATGCCTCTTTTGGGTGATATTGCTATGATATTTATACACTTCCATACACTTTTGATCATATTTGGACTAACCTATTAACTTAGTGCACCCCAGTGCCAGTTTATGTTTTCTGCTGTTTTTGTATTTCAGGTTTTCCCATTACGAGAACTGCCCGAAAAATCCCGGAAAAATTATATAAAAAATCAGCATTCCAGAAGCTTCCGTGCAGCCAAAGTAGAGCCGGAGGGGGGCCACCAGGGCTCCAGGCGCCCTGGTGGCGCGGCCCCCCTGGCCGCGCCGGGGGGGTGCCTGGGCCCCCCGAGCCTCCGCTGATGCCCCCTTTGGCATATATTTATATCGTCTCCCGAAACCCTCGAGACGGGAACCCTTTTTCGCGATCTCATCTCTGTTCCGCCGCCGCCACGCTTCCAAGATCGGGAGCACCAGGAGAACCCTTCCTGGCACCCTGCCGGAGGGGAGGATCACCACCGGGAGCCTCTCCACCACCATGGACGCCTCCCGGATGAGTTGTGAGTAGTCTCCCTTGGACCATGGGTCCATGACCAGTAGCTATGTGATGTTCTCCTCCCGTTCTTGTGCTTCACTAATTAGTCCTCGTGAGCTGCCCTACATGATCGAGGCACATATGTAATCCTTATGCTGTTGCTATGTTGAGTTTGTTGGGATCCGATGGATTGTGAGATTATGTTCAGATTGTGTTTGAGTAATATATTTGATCTACCTCTTTTATATTTATGTTCGTAAGTAATTCTTGCATGTTCTCCGTTGCTATTTATTGCTTTGGCCAAGTAGTATGTAGTGACTCCAAGAGGGAACGTTATGCTTGATTGTGGGTTCATGCCCCTCGATGACTAGCTTGAGTGACAGAAACATGAGTCTAGGGGATGTGCTGTTGCCACAAGGGGGAAAACAACGGTGCTTGTGCCCGCGGGTGCAAGGATTGTTTACTTTCTGTTGCTTTGAGTTTACACTATGGGTGGGACTCGCAACTTAATACCAGCGAGATGTTCTGGATAGATATCTCAAGGTGGATGATTAGTAGTAGATGCAGATGGATTTCGGTCTACTTTCCTTGGCGTACTGCCCATGCTTTGAACCTCTACCTTTCTTGTAACATAGTTAGCATTGGTTTGCGCACATAATTCTGTCAATTGCCCAGCTGTAATTCGTTTACCTCACATAGCTGTTTATCGTCTTTTGGGAGAGAGACATCACTAGTGAACATCATGGGACCCCGGTCCATATTACCATCACTGATCACATCCGCTATTTACTTTACGCTTTTACTTACTATTTGCAGCAAAACCTATCACTACTATCACTTGCGTTTCATCCTTTGTAAACGACAAGGCCGAAGGGATTGACAACCTCTCTGTACTCGTTGGGAGCAAAGTTATTTGTATCTGTGTGCAGGTCCACGTTGATTGCTAATATCTGGCGCCGTTAGCAGTTGACACCTTCTTGTTGAAACTGGGAGTCTCAGGGGAAATCGATCCTTTGTATCTTTGCCAAGGGAAAACTTCCGCTACACTGCATCTCAAACCTTCCACTTGGGGTAACCAACGAGGGGCGAGAAGCCATCAACCGGTTCCGGCTATCCTTATGAACTGTGACAATCAGACTGTCATCACCAAGGTGAAGAGTTCAAAGGACAACATGAAGTCCAACAAACACATAAGAATGAGATTAAAAGCTGTCAGAAAATTGAGAAACTCTGGAGTGATAGCGTTGGAATATGTCCATTAGGCTAAGAATCTGGCAGATCCCTTTACAAAAGGGCTATCACGTGTTGTGATAGATAATGCATCGAGGGAGATTGGTATGAGACCCACATGAGTTGCCATGGTGGTAACCCAACCTATGTGATCGGAGATCCCGTGAAGTAGGACCTAGGAAACAATCCAGCGGTGAACCGATGAGAGTAACTTTGCTAACCCACTCCGTTGGAGATGCAGTGCTCTCGAAAACTGTATGGAAGGATGACCACTGTCCTAATGTGTTCCAAGGCTTATATGTATAAGCAAGATGCTATCCTACAGAGCGATCTTTGGAGGAACAAACCTAGATGAGCCCGACTGCTAGTCATAGTCTATGAGATTGGGGTGATATCTACCAAGCTCATGAACAGGCCAGGAGTGTGACTAATATGCTCCACCCTAGGGGTCGGCCTTCGGCAGCCTCGTATCAGTGAGACTTGTGGTGAAACTTCTTGACGCCAAACTGACAATTCAAGGCATAGCTCATTGTTTAGGTGTGAAGGAGTGTAACTACTTGGTCTAGGGGGAGCTCAACCTTAATCAGTCTCCACTGAGATGCTGGTATATCAAAACAGTGTTTAGAACAAAGGACAAAGTGGGCCCTTGAGATCTGGTGGGGTATTGTTGAAATATGAGATGGGCCTAGAGCCCATATGACAATTTCAGATTTAATCTCTAAGGGCCCATGTAGGTGGCATGACAAGGTGGTGGGAAGTTTAGTCCCACCCCGGAAGTGGAAGTCGAGTTGGAGTGGTTTATAATGGATTCTCTCCCTCATGCTATTGGAGCTTGAGAAGAGATGAGGCCCTCGCGCACTCCTCCTCCTCTGCTCGCCTCGCCATGCCACGCCACGCCTCGTCACGACGTGTCGCGGGTTGCGGGATTGAGCTGAGCCGAGCTCACTCCTATGCGCTTCTTTTTGCCGGTCAGGAACGGAGAGTCTTTGACAGGTAGGGCCACGATCTGAGACGTCGTATCATGGGCTACCGACTTGGACGTGGGTTCATCCCACGTTCTCCACGCGCGGCCGCACATATATATGTGGGGCGCTGCCAACCCTAGCCGCCACAACAGAACGCATCTACCTCCACGCCCGTCGTCGTTCCTTTGCTGTTGCTGCCGCCGGTGACTCCATCCCGTCCATCGCGTACACGGTCGACGGGAGAGGAGGTACGGGAGAGGAGCGAATAGGTTTTTGGGAAGCGACTACGCGACTGCTCGCCGTTCGTCTCCTTCCTCTACGTCCGCGTCGCCCCCGTCATCACCATGTCCACCGACGCCGAACGTGCCGCCGCCGAGAAGACCGAAGCCGACAAGAAGGCAGCCGAGGACACTGCTGCCGTCACCGCCGCCGCGGCCTCTGCATGGCCTACTGGAGGGTATAACTCGTTTATCCTGCTCCTACTATTTTCTGTTTTAGGCATGCTAGCGTTACACGTAGATCTGTCTACAATTAGCGTAGTATGTGCTTGCATGATTGAATATCAGTATGCGATTATTTGTGTCAATGACATGCTAGTAGTTTATTCCTGGATTAAATTAATCAAAAAATTGCCTATTTACTCATCAATCCAAAAACCTATTATGCATAGGAATTTTTCGACAAGTGGCTTTGCCGCTGCACTGAAACCTGATAAGTTTACTGGTACATATTTTAAGCATTGGCAGACTAAGACCACTTTATGGCTCACGGCTATGAACGTATTCTGGGTCGCCGGTGTGCCCGCGGGAATGATTGCTCCTGAACAGGAGAAGGCGTTCAGGGAGGCCATCGTCGTATTTCTCGGAGCACTTCTTAGCGTGATCGGCGATAAACTGGTCGACGCATATTTACATGTGCGTGTCGCCAAGGACTTGTGGGAGGCGCTCGAATCTAAATTCAGGGCCATCGATGCTGGGAGTGAGATGTATATTATAGAACAGTTCCACGATTACAAGATGGGTTAAAACCGTCCTGTGCTGGAGCAAGCTCATGAGATAATATGCATTGTTAAGGAGCTTGAGCTTCTGAAGTGCGAGTTACCGGGCAAGTTTGTCGCGGGATGCATAATCGCTAAGTTCCCTAATTCCTGGAGGAACATTGCCACTACTCTGAAACATCAGACGCGTGAACTCTCAGTGGAGGATGTCATTGGCCATCTGAGTGTTGAGCAGAACTCAAGGGCAAAGGACTCAAATGGAAAAGCGGTCGAAGGGACTTTTGTCGCCAACATGGTGAACCAGAGGAACTCCAACTCCCACAATCCCAAGGGAAAGAACGGTGTCCAACACAATGCCGACTTTAAGAAGACCTTCAAGAAGAACAAGAAATACGAGGGATGCTTTACTTGTGGTTCGGTCGAACATTGGGCCAACAAGTGCCCAAACAAGTACAAGAAGCCAGGACAGGACTCCAAGTCTGTCAACATGATTGTGGGCAACAATGAGAGTGGTGCATCTGGGTACGGTAATTTATTTACTGTTTTTTCAGTGTTTCGGCCCAACGATTCATGGGTGGACATAGGTGCAGGTGTTCATGTGTGTGCTGACATTTCATTGTCCACTTCTTACTAGGTCACAGGCCACTGGTCCGTACTGATGGGGAATGGCGCGAGTGCTTCTGTTCATGGTGTTGGCACGGTCGATCTGAAGTTTACTTGGGGAAGGATCTTGGAACTGAAGAACGTGCAGCATGTGCCCGCCATCAAGAAGAACCTCGTTAGTGGCTCCCTTCTATGTAGAGAAGGGTTTAAGTTGGTTTTCGAGTCTAATAAATTAGTTGTTATGAAATATGGAATCTTTGTTGGAAAAAGGTTATGAGAGCGGAGGAATGTTCTGCCTTTCCCTCGCATATTTTTGTAATAAAGTAGTGAACCATATTCATTTGAATGTTAATGAATCAGAAGTTTGGCATTCACGTCTTTGTCACATTAGTTTCGGTGTTATGACGCGGCTAGCTAAGTTGGATTTAATCTCGAGTTTCACTTTAGCCAAAGGTTCTAAGTGCCTTTCATGTGTGCAAGCTAAGCAACCTCGCAAGCCTCACAAGGCCGCAGAGGAGAGACACTTGGCACCATTAGAACTCATACATTCTGATCTTTGTGAGATGAATGGTGTGTTGACTAAAGGTGGAAAGAAATACTTCATGACATTAATAGATGATTCCACTAGATATTGCTATGTGTATCTGTTAAATACTAAAGATGAGGCTCTACATTACTTTAAAATCTATAAGGCAAAAGTTGAGAAACAACATGAAAAACAAATTAAACGAGTCCGGTCAGAGCATGGTGGAGAGTACTTCTCGAGTGAGTTTGATTCCTTTTATGCGGAACATGGCATTATTCATGAGAGGACGCCTCCCTATTCACCCCAGTCAAACGGGGTTGCCGAGCGGAAAAACCGTACTCTAACTGATTTGGTTAACGCCATGTTAGATACGTCGGGTTTATCCAAGGCAAGGTGGGGGGAGGCTATATTGACGGCATGTCATGTCCTGAATAAAGTTCCAACAAAGGACAATGAGATCACTCCCTATGAAAAATAGGCGAAGAGAAGGACAACACTCTCGTACTTGCGTACTTGGGGATGTTTGGCAAAGGTGAATGTGCCGATCCCCAAAAAGCGCAAGCTTGGACTGAAGACAGTGGATTGCGTTAATTTGGGCTACACTAAGAATAGCGTTGGCTATAGATTTCTAGTAGTGAAATCTGATGTACCTGACCAAAAGGTTGGTACAATTATGGAGTCTAAGGATGCTACATTCTTCGAGGATATATTTCCTATGAGAGATATGTAAAGCACTTCTAAACAGGAATCTAAAGAGACTCCTGAGCCTGCCATTCCTAGGGAATACTATGAACAAACACATGATGAAAATCCTGAGGAGGATGACGAGCAAACCCTTGGTAGGGGCAAGAGACAAAGGACTACAAAGACCTTTGGTGATGATTTCTTCGTGTACCTCGTGGATGATACTCCCACTTCTATTTCAGAAGCGTATGCCTCTCTACAATCTGACTACTGGAAGGAAGCGGTCCGTAGCGAGATGGATTCCATCATGGCTAACGGGACATGGGAGATTACCGAGCGTCCCTATGGTTGCAAACCATCGGGATGTAAGTGGGTGTGCAAAAGAAGCTTAGGCCCGATGGTACGATTAAAAAGTACAAGGCTAGGCTTGTGGCCAAGGGCTATGACCAAAAAGAAGAGGAAGAATTCTTTGATACTTATTCACTTGTGGCCAGACTGACCACCATTCGAGTATTACTCTCGTTGGCGGCCTCGCATGGTCTTCTCGTCCACCAGATGGATGTTAAGACAACTTTCCTGAATGGAGAGCTAAACGAAGAAATCTACATGCAACAACCAGATGGCTTTGTGATAGATGGTCAGGAAGGAAAAGTGTGTAGGTTGATAAAATCTTTATATGGCCTGAAACAAGCACCTAAGTAATCGCATGATAAGTTTAATACAACTCTGACATCTGTTGGCTTCGTTGTTAATGAAGCTGACAAATGTGTATACTATCGCCCTGGTGGGGGCGAAGGAGTTATACTGTGCTTGTATGTTGATGACATACTGATATTCGGAATCAACCTCAAAGTCATTGAGGAGGTCAAGTCGTTTCTATCTCAGAACTTTGAGATGAAAGACCTTGGTGTGGCTGATGTTATCTTGAACGTCAAGCTACTGAGAGATAATGAGGGTGGAATTACACTTCTGCAATCCCATTATGTTGAGAAGGTGCTAAGTCGTTTTGGATACTCGGACTGCACACCATCTCAAACATCATATGATCCTAGCGTGTTGATTCAAAAGTCCAAAGGCACGGCTATAGATCAATTGTGATACTCTCAAATCATTGGTTCACTTATGTACCTAGCTAGCGCTACGAGGCCTGACATCGCTTTTGCTGTGAGCAAACTAAGTCGGTTTGTAACAAAACCGGGTGATGTACATTGGCATGCTGTTGAAAGAGTTATGTGTTATCTGAAGGGTACTATGAGCTATGGACTTCACTATACGGGATACCCGTTGGTACTTGAAGGGTATAGTGATGCGAATTGGATCTCTGATGCTGATGAGATGAAGGCCACAACTGGGTATATGTTTACTCTTGGAGGTGGCACTATTTCCTTGAAGTCTTGCAAGCAAACGATCTTAAAAAGATCGACAATGGAAGCAGAGTTTACAGCATTAGAAACATCTGGTGTCGAAGTAGGATGGCTTCGAGATCTTTTGATGGACTTGCATTGGTTGATAAACCGGTTCCGGCTATACTTATGAACTGTGACAATCAGACTGCCATCACCAAGGTGAAGAGTTCAAAGGGCAACATGAAATCCAACAAACACACAAGAATGAGATTAATAGCTGTCAGAAAATTGAGAAACTCTGGAGTGATAGCGTTGGAATATGTCCATACGACTAAGAATCTGGCAGATCCCTTTACAAAAGGGCTATCACGTGTTGTGATAGATAATGCATCGAGGGAGATTGGTATGAGACCCACATGAGTTGCCATGGTGGTAACTCAACCTATGTGATCGGAGATCCCGTGAAGTAGGACCTGGGAAACAAGCCAGTGGTGAACTGAGGAGAGTAACTTTACTAACCCACTCCGTTGGAGATGCAATACTCTCGGGAACTGTATGGAAGGATAACCACTGTCTTAATGTGTTACAAGGCTTATATGTAGAAACAAGATACTATCCTACAGAGCGATCTTTGGAGGAACACACCTATATGAGCCCGACTGCTGGTCACAGTCTATGAGATTGGGTGATCTCTAGCAAGCTCATGAACAGGCCAAGAGTGTGACTAATATGCTTCACCCGAGGGGCCGGCCTTCGGCAGCCTCGTATCAGTGAGACTTGTGGTGAAACTTCTTGACGCCAAACTGACAATTCAAGGCATAGTCCATTGTTGAGTTGTGAAGGAGTGTAACTACTTGGTCTAGGTGGAGCTCAACCTTAATCGGTCTCCACTGAGAGGCTGGTATATCAAAACAGTTTGGAACAAAGGACAAAGTGGGCCTTTGAGATCTGGTGGGGGATTGTTGAAATATGAGATGGGCCTAGAGCCCGTATGACAATTTTAGATTTAATCTCTAAGGGCCCATGTAGGTGGCATGATAAGGTGGTGGGAAGTTTAGTCCCACCCCGGAAGTGGAAGGAGAGTTGGAGTGGTTTATAAGGGATTCTCTCCCTCATGCTATTGGAGCTTGAGAAGAGATGAGGCCCTCGCGCACTCCTCCTCCGCTCGCCTCGCCACGCCTCGCCACGACGCGCCGCGGGTTGCGGGATTGAGCCGAGCCGACCTCACTCCTATGCGCTTCTTTTTGCCGGTCAGGAACGGAGAGTCTTTGACAGGACGTGGGTTCAGCACACGTTCTCCACACGCGGTCGCACATATATATGTGGGGCGCTGCCAACCCTAGCCGCCACAACAGAACGCATCTACCTCCACGCCCGACGTCGTTCCTTTGCTGCTGCTGCCGCCGGTGACTCCATCCTGTCCGCCGCGTACACGGTTGACGGGAGAGCAGGTCTCCGAAACCCCGCCTCTCCGGATCCTGTACGAGAGAGGGGTAAATAGGTTTTTGGGAAGCGACTACGCGACTGCTCGCCATTTGTCTACTTCCTCTACATCCGCGTCGCTCCTGTCATCACCATGTCCACCGACGCCGAACGTGCCGCCGCCGAGAAGACCGAAGCCGACAAGAAGGCAGCCGAGGACGCTGCTGCCGTCACCGCCGCCGCGGCCTCTACATGGCCTACTGGAGGGTATAACTCATTTATCCTGCTCCTACAGTTTTCTGTTTTAGGCATGCTAGCGTTATACGTAGATCTGTCTACAATTAGCGTAGTATGTGCTTGCATGATTGAATATCAGTATGCGATTATTTGTATCAATGTCATGCTAGTAGTTTATTCCTGGATTAAATTAATCGAAAAATTGCCTATTTACTCAGCACACGGCGGATCCCAGCATCGAGGTCGGGCCTGTGCCAACAGCGATTATGCATGTAGTTGTGGTCGGTAAACAAAGTATATCGCTTTACTAAGACGATATAGCATGGTCGGTAAACAAAGTCTACGTGTGGGCATATTTTTGGACTTGCATGACTTCGCTCTTTGCCAATGTGTCCTTGTTTCTATGCATTGGTGTTGGCTATGTGCTTATTACTATTAAAGAGTCATAGTGTGCCCTCGTTGTACTTGTATTCTTTTCATGTTTCATTTTGAGTCAATAAAATACACCATTTGGTAGAAAAAAGAGTAGACATGAAAAATATCAGTAACAATATGTAGTAAGTAAAATAATTACCTGCACCTACGCTACACAACATGAATCTTTTTATCGGAGCTAGGGTCAGCTGGTGACATGGATGGACCGAGGTCGTCTCCCTCGCCCAAGATCCGTGTGCGGACGTGTCATGCCCAAGATGTGATTCTATCCCGATCACGTGACACTTATGTGATTGGGGCACAACCGCATTTCGGGTTCTTAGCAAGATGGATATCATTACATCGTACCATTACATACATAGATGAGGGATACAACAATACATACAAGTCACATGAATACAACAACATCAATACAAGACATCCGACTACGGATGCAAACATGAAAAGCTCAATGACATCCATTTGCTAACCCAGGCTGCCGACCCGGAACCTAACCCAAGACTGAAGAAGAAGAAGAAGAGGAAGAAGAAATAACTCCAACAAAAGGTAACATCGCTCTCACGTCAAGTCATCGGAAACTTGCACCTGCAACTGTTGTTATAGTATTTGTGAGCCACGAGGACTCAGCAATCTCATAACCATGGGTATCAAGACTAGCAAAGCTTATTGGGAAGGAAGAGGTTAAGTGGCGAGGTTGCAGCAGCGGCTAAGCACAATATGGTGGCTAACTTACGAGTACAAGAATAAGATGAGCATCTACGCAAACGGTCGTAAACTAGTAATGATCGATAAAGATCCTGAACTACCTACGAGTCAAACATAACCCCACCGTGTTCTCTTCTCAAAGTGAAAAGAGACAGTCACGGTTACTCACACAGTTCGTGTATTTTATCTCGGATCCTCTGTCAAGTTTTCTACAACCGGACATTAACAAATTCCAATCTGCCACATAACCGCAGGCACGGCTTTCGAAAGATCATAACCCTGCAGGGGTGTCCCAACTTAGCCCATCACAAGCTCTCACGATCAGCAGAAGTAATAATAATATTACCCCTTATCTTAGGGACAATCCGATCAGGCTCGGTATCCCGGTGCACAAGACATTTCGACAATGGTAAAACAAGTCCAGCAAGACCTCCCGGTGTGTCGACACCCTGATAGTAGTCGCGCGTATCTCGTCTCAGGCCACGACCGGATGGGCGATCCTACGAGTAAAACCAATCCTCGAGTTTCCCCATGGTGGCCCCGCATAACCCCCGTTTAGGACCAACACCATCAGCACTGGCCCCCCTGCTATGTAGAAAGAATCCTCGGGTAGCGCTAACTCCCTATGCAATTAATAAATTAATTAAGGTTTTATTATGAGCAAATTAAAAACCAATGTTGGGCCTTGCTGGAGGAGTTTTATTCAAAGACGAACTATCAAGGGGTTCCCATATACCCAACCGTCCAAGGAACGCAAAATCAAGGAACATAACGCCGGTTTATCGGCTCCTAAGGTGGCATGAGTGGAACAAAACACCGAGCAAAAGGCCAAACCTTCCACCCATTGCCAAGTATATAGGTGTGTTAATAATAATAATAGATATTGTGATATTCCAACAACAAGTTCCAACAAGGAACAATCTTCATCTTCACCTGCAAGTAGCAATGCTATAAGAGGGGCTGAGCAAGCGGGTAACATAGCCAAACAACGGTTTTGCTGGGAAGGTGTCAAAGGTTAGAGATTTCATGGCAACAAGGAGAGGGGATGACAAAAGATAGGTAACACAACATATAACGATAGCATCGAGACAGCTAGCTTGGCCATGATAGTAAAGGTATCCAAGGTGATGGTCATCTTGCCTGAGATCTCGCAAGGAAGAAGAACGGATCCGTGAAGAAGACGAAGAAGAAGCCTTGAAGACGAACCAAGTGTAGCCGAACGAATCCTCACGATCGCAACGGAAAAGAACTAGCGAGAAGAAAGCACACAACAAGGTAAACACACCACTCAAGAACATGACAATAAGCTCAACCAAGTATGATGCAACACAATTCTATATGATGCAAAACATGGCAAGGGATGAAGCACACAAGAACAACACAAAACAACAAGTTTAAAAGAGGCCGGAATCAACATATAACAACTCCGGTAAGTCCTCATATGCACATTTCAAAATTGGTTCAGATCTGAACAAACCTTAAGTTAAAGTTGTTAAACAGCAGGTTAACACGCTCCACGATGATCTACATGAAATTCTAGTCAAGTTTCATATAAAGTTTGTTTAATTCGGAGCTACGGCCTAGAAGATATGAGCAAAACAAGTCAAGCAAGGCAACGGTGCAAGATGCACCCAAACATCAAGCAAACACACTCCAAACAGATATTCAACATGATATTATGCTTCTACATGCAAAATCGTACAAGTTTCATATAGAGCACGCTCAAAACGAAGCAACGGATCAACACATACACATGAAACAAGATATAACAACAAGTTGTCCAAATTCAGCAACATACACTACTGGAATCTGGCACTTTGCCATCTGCCATGGCAGATGGCAAAGGCATGGTCGGCGGATGGCAAAGGCTTTGCCATCAGCCAGCAGATGGCAAACAGTTTGTCTGAATTCCAGTGGGCAAAGGCTTCTTTGCCATCTTTGCCATCTTAACGGGGTTAGCCCCGTTAGAAGGATAACGGCATACTCCATCAGCCAGCAGATGGCAAAGGCTGCAGGCTCTTTGCCATCTGCCAATAGATGGCAAATGATGCAGGCTCTTTGCCATCTGCTGGCTGATGGCAAAGGCTGCAGGCTCTTTGCCATCTGCCAGCAGATGGCAAAGGCTGCATACTATGCCATCAGCCAGCTGATGGCCAAGAGCTTTGCCATCTGCTGGCAGATGGCAAAGATCCCAAATAGGCCAGTCCAAATTTTTTCTCTGGATGACACGTGGTTTCTTTGCCATCTGCCAGCTGATGGCAAAGCTCTTTGCCATCTGCCAGCAGATGGCAAAGTGTCTATATTGCCCCATTTAATGTTGTTTTTCTTATATCAATTCATTTTCACAGAAAATCAAACACAAATATATTTATATGACCAATATAGCATATTCAACACATATTACTGATAACCCTCAACCGTAAGGGATCGAGATAGTCTTCGCGGGTAAGAATAACCCAATTTATTGATTCGACACACGGGGAGCCAAAGAGTATTTATAAGCTTTGACAGTTGAGTTGTCAATTCAACCGCACCTGAAATATACTTACTTGCAACAAAAGATAAGTGGTAACAGTGAGATGATAGTGATGATGATGATAGTAAAAGTAAACAGCAAAAGTAAATAGCAAAAGTTAATGGCAAAAGTAGTAACTAGTAACGAGCAGGATTTAAAACACTGTAGGCTAGGGAGATGGATGGTTGGGCGCTGCATGGATGAGATATATCATGATTCTAACTTGGGGCACGGCACACGGAAAAGTAATGATCATCTAGGCAAATATCAAACATTAGGCATGTATCCCGTACGTAGTTGTACGTGCTTGCAATAAGAACTTGCACAACATCTTTTGTCCTACCATCCCGCTACGAACGGGGCCAAAAGGAACTTATGGAGATTAAGGTGCTCCTGTCAAAGAGCACCGGAACAAAGCAATAAACTCAATGGATACATGTAATCCTCAAACTACGGACCCTCCCCTTTGGTGTCCCAAGCTGTCACTTTTGGGATCGCCGGTTCCGAACCGTAATAGGTGCAAACAACTCATAGATAGGATCAAGAACACAAATATATTCATGCAAACACATATGGTTCAGATCTGAAATCATGGCACTCGGGCCCTAAGTGACAAGCATTAAGCATAACAAGTTGAAGCAAAGATGATAAACACCATAGTAGATGATAGGCAACATGCCCCCAACGATCTGACAAACTATTACATGATCTAACTCATCTAATCCCTACCACCCCCTTGGCCTACAGGAGGGGATTACTCACACATGGAAGGAGAAGTCATGGAGGGATGATGGAGTGGTGATGGTGATGACGATGGCGACGATCTCCCCTCTCTGGAGGCCAAATCAGCCTCCAGATTAGCCCTCCCGAAGAAGAACAGAGGGTGGCGGCGGCTCCGCGACGAAAACTGGGAAAAGAACTTCTGATCTGGGATTTCTTCGTCACGAGCTAAAATACGAGTCAAGGTAGGGAACCAGGGGAGGTGGGGCCCACCCAGGCGACCCCCCGGCGCGGCCAGGGGGTGGGCCGCGCCACCAGGGCGCTTGGGGCCCCCCTCTGGCCCCTCTTCTGGCTCCGGGTTCCTTCGGGTGCGTGGATTTTCTGTGATTTTTCGTCGATTTTTCTGAGATACCTAAAAATCCGTTTTCCTGCACACAATAAAACCATACAGGCAGGTCTGCTGAAAACAGCGTCAGTCCGGGTTAGTTTAGTTCAAATCATGCAAGAATGAGGTCAAAACAATATCAAAAGTGTTTGGAAAAGTAGATACGTTTGAGACGTATCAACTCCACCAAGCTTAGCATATTGCTTGTCCTCAAGCAATTTAGTTCAACGAACTGGACGCGACAAAGAAAACTTTGACAAACTCTTTTGCTTCATTAGATGTATATAAGCATGTACTACAAAAAGAGTCTAGCAAGTATTGAAACAGTACTATGAGGACAATGCACGGAGCAATCCTTCTTTCAAGTGACTAATCACAAATACTTAAAAGTAAATAATATATTACTGAAAATCAAGACAAGATCACATTGCACATAGCTTGAGCATATTAGGGTGGTATCTCGCTAGCCTCCATGAGTGAAGCAAAACATAAATGCAGAAACTCCTCCAGAGTTTTAAAGGAGACTAGAACTAAAAATTTCAGAATAAATAATATCACAAGCATGCAGAAGACAATGTAATACTTTGGGACAATGCACATTACACTCAGAATGACAATTATGCTCTCTTAGTTGGTGCTTTGAAGAAAGAAGGTGGAGACTCTCGAACCGTGGCTTTTGTTGGCAAGGTTGAAAACCCGTGTGTAGGATCGAAAGTATGTCTAGAGGGGGGGTGATTAGACTACTTGTATGTATAAAAATTCTGCCTTTTGATCAAGAACAGTTTTTGGCAGTTTCACAATTATGATCAAGTCAAGTATCACCCTACACATGCAATTCTAGAGTATAAGCAGCGGAAAGTAAATTGCACATGTAGTAAAGAGAGGTGGAGAAGATCAAACGCAATTTGGAGACGCAATGATTTTTCCCGTGGTTCCGATAGGTGGTGCTATCGTACGTCCACGTTGATGGAGACTTCAACCCACGGAGGGTAACGGCTGCGCGAGTCCACGGAGGGCTCCACCCACGAAGGGTCCACGAAGAAGCAACCTTGTCTATTCCATCATGGCCTACGCCCACGGAGGGCTAGCCTTACTCGGGGTAGATCTTCACGAAGTAGGCGATCTCCTTGCCCTTACAAACTTCTTGGTTCAACTCCACATCTCGATGACGGAGGCTCCCAAGCGACACCTAACCAATCTAGGAGGCACCACCCTCCAAAAGGTAACAGATGTTGTAGATGATGATGAACTCCTTGCTCTTGTGCTTCAAATGATAATCTCCCCAACACTCAACTCTCCTCACTGATATGGCTGTGGTGGAAGAAAGGATTGAGTGGAAAGCAACTTGGGAAGGTTAGAAATCAAGTTTCATATGGTAGGAATGGAGCAACTTGATCTCAACACAAGGGTAGGTAGTTCTCTTCTCAGAAAGTGTAAGGTAGGAGTGGTAGTTCTTTCTGATGGCTCTCTCCACGAATGAAGAGGGGGTGGAGGGGTATATATAGCCTCCACACAAAATCCAACCGTTACACACATAATTGAGCAATCTCGGTGAGACCGAAGTGGAAACTCGGTCAGACCGAAAGTTCAAATATAGTGAACGTTGGGGTTTTCGGTGGGACCGAAAATACCATCTCGGTTTGTCTGATTTGAGTAAAGATAGGAACTTGCCAGTTTCGGTGAGACCGAAATCATCAACTCGGATATTCCGAAATGATGTCAAACGGTTACAGAAGGTTGGCAGCCCGTGTTTCGGTGAGACCGAACTCAAACTCGGATTGACCGATTTTTCTAGGGTTTGGCTTATGGCTGAGGTGGTTCATCTCGGTGGGACTGAGTTTGGAAAATCGGTTTGTCCGAGATTACTTATGAGTGTGTATAGTAGTGAAAGTTGCTGATAGTTGAAGGAGATATATCACTAAGCACTTGAGCAACCAGATCATCAACACAACCTCATCCCCTTTTAATAGTATTGGCTTTTCCTATGGACTCAATGTGATCTTGGATCACTAAACCAAAAATGGAGTCTTGAGCTTTTGCCAATGCTTGCCTTAGCATTTTGAGGGGTCCACTTCTTCAGACATTGCCATACCCATATCACTGAACTTCTCTGAAATGATTCTCAAGTAACTATTAGTTCAATGATATATATGTTGTTATTAATTACCAAAACCACCCGGGGATTAGTTGCACTTTCAATCTCCCCCTTTTTGGTAATTGATGACAACATATAGATCAAAGCTTCGACAAAAGATATAATCAATGAATAATATCGTCGCTTTGAGAAGTATGTGATAAGCAAGAGCTCCCCCTAAATTTGTGCATTATTTAAAATTTGCGTTTGAATGCAAATGCACAATCGATTAGGATCATGGGTCACTCTTCCATGTCACATACATCTTGGTGGAGCGCACAAAATGATAAGAATGAATAACATGCACCCAATCACCAAGACATGAGTAAATAGTCATACAAGATAGGAATAGCATATGATAAGCATTAAGCACACATTAAAGCATAGTATGACTAAGCACTCATTAAGGTAGCATCAAACGTAGTATCAAGCACACTGAAAGTTTCAAGAACCAAAAGAACCAAATGTATCGCAAAGAAAACCGGCAAAAGAACGAAAGAGCACTCTCTCTCTCGAAGCCCTATGATCTATACAATTTCTCCCCCTTTGGCAACAAGTTACCAAAAAGTTCGAAAAAGCATAGAGCTAAACGTCACTGTGGGCTCTGCTGGCGGCTCCTGTCTGGGTAGATGTCGGAGTAGAAATGACGGCATCGGCAAAGACTTCAGCTGATGTCTGCACTGGAGGAGTGGATGCTGGAGCTGTGGCTGGAGTGACTGCTGGAGCTGTAGGAGGTGCTGAAGTGGTAGTCCTGGAGTCAGTCACTGGAATAGCAGCTGATCGGGATCCTATGGGAACCGGAACAGTCTGGCGATGAGAGTCCTGGACTAGGTCATCCTGCATGAGCTCTGCTCTGTCCTGCCTAGCTTCCTCCATGTCTGCCTCAAGCTTGTTGACGGTCACCTAAATCTCAGTCAGCTTCACGTCCAGAGCGTGGATCTTGTCGTCAACAATCCTTTCCAAGCTTTCCTGAGATTGTTCAATGCTGGCCAGGCGTTGTTCAATCCTCTGGGTAGCTTCAAGAATCTGCTCTCCGAAGCTCTTTGGTTTAGCTGCTGCTGCTGCTGCCTCTTTATCAGCTTTGGCTTTCTTAGCAGCTTCAATCTTGGCTTGACCTTCAACCGAAGTTGGATCCTCCTCGTCCATCACAACAACGTTATCTTCATGCTCTGGCTGCAGTGGTAAGTGCTTCCTATCCAACATGAATTTGCCCGTGCCAAACTTGGCATTGATAAGCATCTGAATCTGTGGGGCAAATCCACATGACCTTTTCTGGTCAGCTGCAGTCCTCTTAATGGTCTCTACCATTAAGTCCATCACCTTGAAAGGTGCCTTCTCATCGAGTATATGCAGCATGTTGATAGAATAGCCTCGGATCATGCGATGGTCTCCAGACTTGGGCATCAAGGTATGCCTCAGAATAGTGTTTGTGGTAGGTAGACCTGCCTGGAGATAGTACACTGAGCCAAGCTTCCACCCTTCCAAATCTGCTGCGGGGATCTCCTTGTACATGTTCTTCATGGAATCATGGTTCTTCTTGGGAATCCCATAGACATCAATGTCGTCCTCTCTTTGCACTGGAGCATTCAGAAGTTCTGCCCATTCTTCAACAGACGAAGAAAACCTTTGACCTCAGTCATCCAGGTGATCTTGCCATCAGGATAGAAGTGGGCTGTGGCATAGAACTGCATAATCATCTCATCGTTCCAATCTGTCAGTTTCTGACCCACGAACTCATCAACTCCACATGCAGTGAAGCTCTCATGCACATGGTGAAAGAAGTCTCTGTGCTCTTCACTATCAATGTACTTCCAGTCAACATATCTGGTATCTGCAACAATAGGCTTCTTATCCATCAGCACGGTCTCATAGAAGTCCTGCTGCTCTCTGGTGTGGAATCTGGGGTCCACAGCAGTCCTTCTCCTCACGGCATATGGATCAGATTGTCTCCATAGCCTGAGACCTCTATCTTTCCTTGCCTTCATATCCTCGGCTTGAGGATGAGCATCGTTGTGGAGTGGCAATTTTGGACGGAGCTTCAGCAACACATGTCCTTCCTCATCAGACTCAGACGGTGGCACATCACCTTTGTTCTTCTCAGAGGCTGGAATGTTCCTGGTAGTCCTCTTGGGCTTGGCAGAAGGCTTTGCTGGAGCTGCCTTGGCTTGAGCAGGCTTCTTGGGCTTAGAAGTGGCTTGAGCCCTAATTGCATCACCCATGAGTTTCTGCTTCTGAGGAGCAGGCTGGGGTGCTTCTTCTTCTTCTTCCTCAACTGCTGCTTCTGTATCAGGTTCAGCATACACTACCCTCTTCCTCTTGGAAGTTTTCTTCACTTTACTTGGGGCTGGCTCTTCCAAGTTCAGCTTCTTGGCAACAGCTGACTGCTTGACCTTGCTGGTGCCTTTCTTGAACTGCTGCCCTTGGTGCTCTTTGGCAACAACATTTCTCTTGGGCTTGGAGGTTACTTCCTCAGCAATGAAGTCAGAGTCCTCATCATCAGAATTTCTCTGCTTTCTGGTTCTGGTGGCTGCAGGAGGCAAACCACTAGGTGTACTCCTCTCACCATCATCACTAGGACTACTAGCCTCAGGACTAGTATCTGCCTCAGGAATCTCTGCAAAAGGTGATTCTGACCTGTTCTGGCTGTCACTGGCATCTGACATGGCTGACAACCTGTGAATAGATAAGGTATAGGCAGAGTAGAAGAGTTATCACAAACTGCAGAGGTTTTTGCAAAAAAAAATGAGTTCAAATCTTAGTTTTAAGTTTTCACAGAATGCATTTCGGTCAAACCGATTTTCAGTTTCGGTGAATCCGAAGTGTATAACAGAAACTTACCACACCACTTTCGGCCAGACCGAAGTGGGTTTCGGTCCTGCCGAAACACTAGGGTTTCACTAAGACTCTACATCGGTCACACCGATTTGCACGACTCGGTTAGACCGAAAGGTGCAGTGCAATGGCCAGAGGCCAAATCGGTCATTCCGAGTTTTCAAAATCGGTTTCACCGAGATGTGTTCCGTGGAAACCTAAACCTAAAATTTTACTCGAAGCTAGAAACGATCTGATGGAAAGGAATTTTTCAAACGTGGCCAGATGTAGGGCAAACCAATCGTGCAATGAATCAGATGGGGAGCACGAGAGGGATCGAGACTCACCCTAACTTGGTGGAGTCCCTCTACGGCGGCAACGGCGCGGAGGAGAAAACCGTTGACGGCGGCGGAGACCTGCGGCGAGGGCGCACAGGCGACGACGGCGACGATCCGGAGATCAGGGCGACGGCAGCAGGGGACTTGGGGGCGAAAACGTTTGAAGGAAAAATCGCGCGCTGCCCTCAGTATTTATATCCCCTTGCTGTCGGTGGGACCGAGTTGAAAAACTCGGTGACACCGAGATGGATAACTGCTATGCAGTTACGCATATCGGTCACGCCGAGATTTAGAACTCGGTTTCACCGAGATGAAACCTAGATCAGTCTAAGCGTTTCGGTTGGACCGAGTGGGAGAAGTTGGTCTGTCCGAAATTGACTTAGAAGGTTTTGGAAGTCAGCCTTAGACGGATCGGTGGCTCCGAGTGCTCCTCACTCGGAGAGTCCGAAAATGACTTGTTCAAAGTTTGTGATGTAAGCATGAATAGAATTTGAGACAAGAAAGCATAGATAGCTAGGGAAGGTGCTTAGGCATTCTTGTCCATCCATTTGGCCAGAAAAATCAAAACAATCAAAACAACAAATGGATGTCCTTGAATGGATAAAATCATGCATTCAACATGCTCACACAATAAGATAGCAAATGAAATATGTGTCAAACATGCACAACCAAAACTCTAGCTACTAGCACACAATTTGTCGATGACTAGGTCATCTATATATGAGTATTTTGACTTAGGAGCCAAATGAGAACATTTGATCATAGGTCATACTCATCGTTTAAGCACAAGTGGGGTTACCACTTTTACATAAAGCATTGATGTGTTCACATCATTTGGAGATGCTTTAGCTCAATTTTTAGAGCAAAGCTCCCCCTAGATGTGAGAACCCCTTTTAAAGGGTCAAACTAACCTTGGGTTGTCGTAGAAGACTTCATGTAGATGTTGAAGATGTGGATGCTCAATGTTGATGTAGATCATCAAGAGTTGGGAGCTATCCTTTGGATTAGGGCACTTTCAATACCTACATGGGTTAGTCCCACAAGGAACAAACAAGGATATCCATAGACATAGATTGAAGTTCACAATAGATGATGTCCATGAAAGCAATGATTACCTTGTCCCTTGACTTACCAACAAGAGGGTTTGTGACTCCATGAACTAGTGCATGATGTGGAAGTTGATTGCACAAGTTCTTTGCCAAAAAATGAATGTGAGTGAAGTATGTTGGCGGAGTCACCCTCAAGAACCTTCTAGTTCTTCTTCTTCGGGATCCACATCATCTTGATGGGAATCCTTGGGGTTGTAGTTGAGCTTGTCGAAGTAGAACTTGACGTGTCCTTGGGAACCCACTTGACCATGGCTTGAGGTGCTTCAATGAATGCATCAATCTCATCTTGAAGCTTGTCCTTGGCTTTTAGCTTGTGGTCTTGTGGTGGAAGGTCATCTTGAGCTTGTTCCACATTGGAAGAAGTAGGATCATACTTCTCCTTTTGAGAAACAAACTGTGGAGTAGGGTATTGACCTTCTTCCCACTCAACACCTTCGGCGTTGAACTTTCGCTCAAAACCAATTCCTTGATTCTTCCGGTGCCTTCCTTGTTTGCGAACAATTTCCTCAAAGTTCTTGCTTCCGGCAAGACTCTTGTAGACACCTTTCTCTATGATTTCCTTCAATAAGCTATTTTCTTGCTCAAGTGTAACTTGGCTTGAAACATTGTTAGTGGAATCAAGAGAACTACTAGAAGCAACAATATTAGATTTAACATGGTTATTGTTACTACTAGAGGAAGAATTTTTCTTATGCTTGTCATGCTTAGTCTTAATAGGTGGCAAGAAATTAGACAAGAGAAGTCGTTTGGCAAGATATGAAGAACTCTTCTTTCGAAGATCGTCATTGATCGCTTTTAGAAACTCATGTTCTTGCTCTAGAGTGAGCTTCTCGAAGCGTAACTTCTCATGAGATCTTAGGAGCTCTCTATGATCTTCTTGAGTTGTTTCATGAGCTAACTTAAGAGTGTTTAGTTCTTTAGTTAGACGCTCAACCTCCTTCATAGCATTGTCATTCGACTCTTCTCTACTATAAAGACTACTAGCATTTTCATCGTTACTAAGCTCACTAGATTTATCATGCAAGAGCTCATCTTCACCAAGCAAGTCATCCTCATCACTATCAAAGTCAATGAATTCAGGGTGTGTTACCTTGGGGCCTTTAGCCATGAAGCATCTTCCAATTCCCTCATTTGGTGAATCAAATAAGTCGTAGGAGTTGGAGTTGGAGGATACGAGAGCAAGACCGGCAACACCTTCATCTTGACTGTAGTCGGAGTCGGAGTGATAGCTTCCATCGGATTGATTGTCGGAGTCGGAGCCGGAGACCCATTCACCTACATGAGCTTGATGTCTTCTTCTTGGGTAGCTCTTTGATGACTTGTCTTTCCTCTCCGAATCCTTGCTTCTCCGAGAGGGTCTTCGTTCATAACGATCATCTCTACTCCTTCTCTCTTTCCGAGGTGACTCATCTCTTGATCTTCTTCTTGGAGATTCTTCTCTTCTCTTGTGGGGAGCCGTACACTCATTTGAGAAGTGTCCGGGTCTTCCACAATTGTAGCAGTTTCGATCACGGCTAGAAGATCTCTTTTCATCATATGATCTAGACTTTGAGCTTCTTTCTTTGCCTCTATTCTTGTAGAACTTGTTGAAGTTCTTAACCATTAGGCTTATCTCTTCATTGGAAATTAGATTGTCACTTGAGGTTGTGGGAGCATCACTTGTAGCTTTGTAAGCACCACTTGACTTGTTGTGAAGCTCTTCCTTATCCTTAAGTGTCATCTCATGAGCAACAATTCTTCCAATGACTTCAGTTGGCTTGAGAGTCTTGTAGTTTGGCATCATTTGGATCAAAGTGCACACGGTGTCATACTTTCCATCCAAAGCTCTGAGAATCTTCTTAATGATGAATCGGTCGGTCATTTCTTCGCTTCCTAAGCCGGCAATCTCGTTTGTGATGAGAGCAAGCCTAGAGTACATTTCAGCGACTCCTTCACCATCCTTCATCTTGAACTTGTCAAGTTGACCTTGAAGAATATCTAGCTTTGATTCCTTCACAGACTCGGTACCTTCGTGCATTTCAACCAAAGTATCCCAAATCTCTTTAGCATTCTCAAGACGGCTGATTTTGTTGAACTCCTCGGGACACAAAGCATTGAAGAGAATGTCACAAGCTTGAGCATTGTTTTGCAACATCCGCAACTCTTCCGGTGTAGCTTCGCGATCCGGAACTTTTCCTTCCTCGAAGAATTCACCTTGCATACCAACACAAATAATGCCCCATGCGGCTGGGTTATGACCAAGAATATGCATTTTCATTTTATGCTTCCAACTAGCAAAATTTGTACCATCAAAGTAAGGACCTCTATGATAATTACCCTCACTAGACGCCATACTCTCCTAGGTTGTGAAACCAAGCTTATGGAGTCCGATGCAATGGAAACCAAAACAATGGAGACCAAAGCTCTGATACCACTTGTAGGATCGAAAGTATGTCTAGAGGGGGGGTGATTAGACTACTTGTATGTATAAAAATTCTGCCTTTTGATCAAGAACAGTTTTTGGCAGTTTCACAATTATGATCAAGTCAAGTATCACCCTACACATGCAATTCTAGAGTATAAGCAGCGGAAAGTAAATTGCACATGTAGTAAAGAGAGGTGGAGAAGATCAAACGCAATTTGGAGACGCAATGATTTTTCCCGTGGTTCCGATAGGTGGTGCTATCGTACGTCCACGTTGATGGAGACTTCAACCCACGGAGGGTAACGGCTGCGCGAGTCCACGGAGGGCTCCACCCACGAAGGGTCCACGAAGAAGCAACCTTGTCTATTCCATCATGGCCTACGCCCACGGAGGGCTAGCCTTACTCGGGGTAGATCTTCACGAAGTAGGCGATCTCCTTGCCCTTACAAACTTCTTGGTTCAACTCCACATCTCGATGACGGAGGCTCCCAAGCGACACCTAACCAATCTAGGAGGCACCACCCTCCAAAAGGTAACAGATGTTGTAGATGATGATGAACTCCTTGCTCTTGTGCTTCAAATGATAATCTCCCCAACACTCAACTCTCCTCACTGATATGGCTGTGGTGGAAGAAAGGATTGAGTGGAAAGCAACTTGGGAAGGTTAGAAATCAAGTTTCATATGGTAGGAATGGAGCAACTTGATCTCAACACAAGGGTAGGTAGTTCTCTTCTCAGAAAGTGTAAGGTAGGAGTGGTAGTTCTTTCTGATGGCTCTCTCCACGAATGAAGAGGGGGTGGAGGGGTATATATAGCCTCCACACAAAATCCAACCGTTACACACATAATTGAGCAATCTCGGTGAGACCGAAGTGGAAACTCGGTCAGACCGAAAGTTCAAATATAGTGAACGTTGGGGTTTTCGGTGGGACCGAAAATACCATCTCGGTTTGTCTGATTTGAGTAAAGATAGGAACTTGCCAGTTTCGGTGAGACCGAAATCATCAACTCGGATATTCCGAAATGATGTCAAACGGTTACAGAAGGTTGGCAGCCCGTGTTTCGGTGAGACCGAACTCAAACTCGGATTGACCGATTTTTCTAGGGTTTGGCTTATGGCTGAGGTGGTTCATCTCGGTGGGACTGAGTTTGGAAAATCGGTTTGTCCGAGATTACTTATGAGTGTGTATAGTAGTGAAAGTTGCTGATAGTTGAAGGAGATATATCACTAAGCACTTGAGCAACCAGATCATCAACACAACCTCATCCCCTTTTAATAGTATTGGCTTTTCCTATGGACTCAATGTGATCTTGGATCACTAAACCAAAAATGGAGTCTTGAGCTTTTGCCAATGCTTGCCTTAGCATTTTGAGGGGTCCACTTCTTCAGACATTGCCATACCCATATCACTGAACTTCTCTGAAATGATTCTCAAGTAACTATTAGTTCAATGATATATATGTTGTTATTAATTACCAAAACCACCCGGGGATTAGTTGCTGGGGGTATGGTGGTGAGTCCAAGGGTCGTAGAAGGATGCTGGCGCGTACACCGAACTCCTCGGAGTCTCCCACGAGGAAGGATCCGTACGCCAAGCAGAGGAAGACCCTTCACCAAACTCGGTGGCGGTTTCTTCCTGAAAAGGTGGTAACTCACCGTGCTCCTCCTCGTCGGGCACAACCCCCTCCATGGGGTTATGGAACTGATGCTGGACCATGAACTCATCGAACTGAATAACATCAAAGGACCATCCGTTCCTGCGAGAAAAATCAAACAAAAGAGGTGCAGGTAGACGGATCTCGCGTTCCACAGTAGTTCCGAAACGCAAGATATAAACAAGATTATCAAGCTCAGAAGCCATGGTAACAAACTTATGCCTTTTCATAGCAGCAAGATCAAAGCTTAAATAAGTAAAAGGATTATCATCAGGGTGTGGGGTGCCTCCAAGATGTTCTAAGATAAGCGTGGCATAAACGCCACCATATAAGTCTCCCTTGTTACCGTTCATAGCAAGGCGTCGAGCAATTAAGGCACCCAGATTATAATCATACCTCCCTGAGAGGGCTGCTGCCAGGATAGCAATATCCGGAGCAGAAATGTTGCTCGTGTTGTCACGAGCTAACACCCCTCTAGCAACATAATATGCAAAATACCTGAGGTGAGGAAATAAGATGTTGGAGATCTTCGACCGGTGAATATCCCTCGTACCCATGCTGCAGAGAGAGTTGATGATGGTTTTCAGTTCGGAGGGCTGAGTGGCCATCCTAGCCGTCCTCCCAACATTTGGCACACCTATTATTTCACAAAACTTTCCCAAAGGCATGGTGATAAGATCATTGTAAATTTTAAACTCAATAGCACCTGAATCAGGATTATATCTAAAACTGTTAATGAAACTGGAGGTGAGTTTTTGATACTGAGTAACACTGCACGTGACGAGCCGTGTCAGACCTGCATTAGCACAAAGATTATAAAACTCATCCTTGATTCCCGCAGCTTCAAGGAATTCATCACATGGAAACGTCATCGCACGTGCTGCACTTGTGTCTTCCAACAACTCCAGGGGCACGTGATCTTCATTATAGCTCACCCTAGCAGTCGAGGGTGAAGCTACGGCTCTAGTAACTCGATCGGAGTGTGCGGGCCTCCTCTTCTCAAGCCACCCTTTTGCCCTTCCTAACAAACTAATTTCTGAAATTTTTGGCAATTTACAAAAACGAGGATTAAAACAAGGTGAGTTAAGGAAAACTACTCAACTCACTTGCCTAAGGCATAAACTTGCATCAAAACTTGGAAAATAACTTTCTACACATGCATGCAAGCTCATCTATACAGCACCAAGAACTACTAAATACTCACAAATGAAGCCACCAATCAGAAATCTAATTGGAGGGGTGGAGGAGTCACATACCAGGGAGTTTTTGTTCAAAATCTCAGCTCAAATGGTGGGCTGTAGAGAGAGATCGAAGAATCGCCTCCAAGAACAGCAAGAACGCAAGAACAAGTGCAGAACTCGCGTTTTTGGAGAAAAAGGAAGAGGGAGGAAGAAGACTTACCTGGGGGGGGGCATGTGGGCCCCAGGCGCCCTATGGGCGCGGCCAGGGGGCAGGCCGTGCCAGCTGGCCACCTGGGCCACTGGTGGGTCCCCCTGGCTGGCCCCAGGTCCCTCTGGGTCACTCCCGACGTGGAAATTTTTATTTTTATTTTTCTGGAATTTTTCTGAAAACTTCACTGTTGAAATTTTTTCGAAGTTCAAAAAGCTGCGAGACTTTCTGAAAACTTAAAGTAGTGAGTAGTATTGTGAAGTTTCAAAACATAAACACTTGGTACAGCAAGTAGAACAAAAACTAAAAACAAATGAAAACATAACAAGCTCAACTTTTTATCTATATAAAACATGTTTACTAGTAAGGTTGATCAAGTCTTACCAACAAACAGGCGATATATAGAGCAAAAAGTCTCACCTCTTACGAAGTAATCACTGAACCTTTACTTTGATGGACATTGTCCCCACCATGATAGTTTTGTATTTGTGAGGCACATGTAGTGGACAGTCCCATTCTCCAATCTTCACGATCTCGATATTCTCTATAGAGTTGAGGCCATGCCTCCTGTCGGTCTTCTTTGGAAAATACACCGTGTGTTCTTTATCATTCACATTGAAGGTAACCTTCCCTTTATTGCAATCAATAATAGCACCTGCGGTGTTAAGAAAAGGTCTACCAAGAATAATGGACATGCTCCCATCCTCGGGCATGTCAAGCACAACAAAATCAGTAAGAATCAAACAATTAGCAACTTCTACGGGAACATCCTCACAAATACCTATCGGAACGGCGGTTGACTTGTCAGCCATCTGAAGAGAGATATCTGTAGGAATTAGTTTCTCTAAACAAAGCCTCTTGTAAAGAGAGAGAGGCATAACACTTACTCCTGCTCCAAGATCACATAAAGCAGTTTTGACATAATTATTCTTTATGGAGCAAGGAATGGTGGGTATACCTGGATCACCGAGCTTCTCAGGAATCTTGCCACTGAAAGAGTAGTTAGCAAGCATAGTAGATATTGCTTCATTAGGAACTTTTCTTTTATTAGTGACAATATCTTTCATATATTTTGAATAAGGAGGTAACTTAATAGCATCAGTCAAAGGGATTTGAAAAAAAAGAGGCTTAATCCACTCACAGAACTTATTGTAATGCTCTTCTTCTTTAGATTTGATGGACTTACCTGGAAAGGGCATGGGTTTCTGTACCCATGGTTCTCTTTCCTTCCCATGTTTTCTTGCGATGAAGTCTTCTTTAGTGTACCTCTTACGTTTGTCAGGTGCTTCTTCTTCTCGAGCTTCAGGCGGATCATTCTTCTCATTATCCTTACCTTCAGGTTCAGCACCGTCTTCAGTCTCAGCATCGGAGATAGATACACTATTGGGATCAGCAGCTGGCTCTTCATCTGTAATAGGATCATTGGAATTGTCAGCCTCCTTATGTTTCTTTTTCTTCTTTGGAGAGCCAACAATTTCTTCTTCCTGCATTTGAGAATCTTGCTCGATTCTCCTCGGATGCCCCTCTGGATAGAGAGGACCTTGAGTGCTAGTTCCTCCTCGGGTCTTAATCCCGAAAGCCTGCAAATCATCTTGTTTGGCATTGTTAGCAAGCAAATCTTTTTGCACATTAGAAATTTGCTCAAGCTGAGTTTGAACCATATGAAAATGCTTCACAAGACATTGAACATCATTAACTGTTCTACCTAAAACATCAAGCAGGTTTTTGATAGCAAGGGAATTATCATGCAACTGACTTTGTATCCTCTCATTAAAATGATTTTGTTTCATAATAAAATTATCAAACTCATCTAAACATTGATCAGGAGGCTTACCGTGAGGGATGTCACTTGCGTTGAAATCTAAAAGAGAGTGTACCTCTACCATAAGAGGGTGAGTGGTAGGCTCACACAGCTTCTCAATAGGGGGTAGATTCTTCACGTCTTCAGCTTTAATACCTTTCTCTTTAATAGACTTCTTTGCTTCTCGCATATCTTCGGGGCTTAGAACAAACATGCCCCTCTTCTTTGGTGGTGGAGGTGGTTCAAGGACGGACCAATCTTCATGGTTTTTGGCAATCCTGCCCATCAAATCTTCTGCATCTACCGACGTTCTTTTCCTGAAAACACAACCAACACAACTGTCCAAATAGGACCTGGATTCATCAGTTAGACCAGCATAGAATATATCGATTAATTCGTTCTTAGGGACTTCATGTCCTGGTCTAGCCCGAATCAGACCGCAGTACCTCCCCCAAGCTTTAGGGAGGGACTCATCCTGCAACTGTTTAAAGTTATAAATTCTTTGTAAAGCAGCATGTTGCATGTGAGCAGGAAAGTACTTATTAACAAAAGAGTGAGCTAAGTCTTGAGGACTCTTAATGGAACCGCATGGGAGTGAATCATACCATGCTTTAGCACCTTCCTTCAAGGAGAAAGGAAGAAGCTTGGTCACATAAAAGTATCGTATCTTCTCATCCGTGGTAAACAGGCTACCCAACTCACCGAGTTTAGTCAGGTGTGCAATAGCATCATCATTTTCTCTGACATAAAAGGGGTCAGCTTCAACCATAGGTATAAGTGAAAGATCAACAGAGAAATCATAATCAGGATCATCAATGCATATAGGAGATGTAGCAAATTCAGGATCAGGAACGGTTTTGTTCTTCAAAGAGTGTTTTTCAAACAGTTTCTTAATAACTTCAGGGTCAGAGCCTGAAAACTCTGTCAGTTCCCTGCATAAATCTTCATCAAGCATATAGTAATCATCGTCAAGGAGTCTCTCCTTGAGTTTACTCAAATCAGGATAATCGTAAGTCTCACCAATAGGGTAGCGAATAACAGGAATTTCAATTTCAGACTTTTTTGCAGCAGCAGCGATCTGTTCCTCAGAAGCATAACCAAGTGAACTAATATCATCAAAAGTAGTGGAAGCATCATCAAGAGTATCGGACATAGTAACAGATTCAGTAGGAGCATCATGTGGTGGTGGTGAGGCAAACTTACACATAACAGAAGGTGAATCAAGTGTAGCACTAGTGCTCAGAACAGTACCTCTTCTTGTAGTGGATAGTAAGATCGGAACCTTGGGGTCTCCTTTCTTTCCCATAGCAGATGAAGTGCAGCAGGTAGGATACTTCAAGTAGACTTGTAAATATTGCTATGCTCCCCGGCAACGGCGCCAGAAAACGGTACTTGATAACCCTCAACCGTAAGGGATCGAGATAGTCTTCGCGGGTAAGAATAACCCAATTTATTGATTCGACAAACGGGGAGCCAAAGAGTATTTATAAGCTTTGACAGTTGAGTTGTCAATTCAACCGCACCTGAAATATACTTACTTGCAACAAAAGATAAGTGGTAACATTGATATGATAGTGATGATGGTGATAGTAAAAGTAAACAGCAAAAGTAAATAGCAAAAGATAAATGGCAAAAGTAGTAACTAGTAACCAGCAGGATTTAAAACACTGTAGGCTAGGGAGATGGATGGTTGGGCGCTGCATGGATGAGATATATCATGATTCTAACTTGGGGCACGGCACACGGAAAAGTAATGATCATCTAGGCAAATATCAAACATTAGGCATGTATCCCGTACGTAGTTGTACGTGCTTGCAATAAGAACTTGCACAACATCTTTTGTCCTACCATCCCGCTACGAACGGGGCCAAAAGGAACTTATGGAGATTAAGGTGCTCCTGTCAAAGAGCACCGGAACAAAGCAATAAACTCAATGGATACATGTAATCCTCAAACTACGGACCCTCCCCTTTGGTGTCCCAAGCTGTCACTTTTGGGATCGCCGGTTCCGAACCGTAATAGGTGCAAACAACTCATAGATAGGATCAAGAACACAAATATATTCATGCAAACACATATGGTTCAGATCTGAAATCATGGCACTCGGGCCCTAAGTGACAAGCATTAAGCATAACAAGTTGAAGCAAAGATAATAAACACCATAGTAGATGATAGGCAACATGCCCCCAACGATCTGACAAACTATTACATGATCTAACTCATCCAATCCCCACCACCCCCTTCGCCTACAGCAGGGGATTACTCACACATGGAAGGAGAAGTCATGGAGGGATGATGGAGTGGTGAAGGTGATGATGATGGCGACGATCTCCCCTCTCCCGAGGCCAAATCAGCCTCCAGATTAGCCCTCCCGAAGAAGAACAGAGGGTGGCGGCGGCTCCGCGACGAAAACTGGGAAAAGAACTTCTGATCAGGGATTTCTCCGTCACGAGCTAAAATACGAGTCAAGGTAGGGCACCAGGGGAGGTGGGGCCCACCCAGGCGACCCCCCGACGCGGCCAGGGGGTGGGCCGCGCCACCAGGGCGCCTGGGCCCCCCTGGCCCCCCTCTGGCCCCTCTTCTGGCTCCGGGTTCCTTCGGGTGCGTGGATTTTCTGTGATTTTTCGTGGATTTTTCTGAGATACCTAAAAATCCGTTTTCCTGCACACAATAAAACCATACAGGCAGCTCTGCTGAAAACAGCGTCAGTCCGGGTTAGTTTAGTTCAAATCATGCAAGAATGAGGTCAAAACAATATCAAAAGTGTTTGGAAAAGTAGATACGTTTCAGACGTATCAATTACCAATAGTCATGAACACATATATATATATATATATATATATATATATATATCCAACACATGTTACCAATAGTAACAAGTTCCATCCGTACATATACATAGTTTCATCAATATTGCACAGTTTCATCCATAGGTAGCAAGTTTCACAAGGTCAAAACAAAAACTAAATACAAGCACTCCATCAACCCAAGCTTCCGTGATCTTAAGCAAATCTGTAAAATGGGAAAGAAGAAAGTTAGAAGAAGAAGACTAGAAGAAGAAGATTATTATGATGCAACTAAAATGTGAAGATTATTATGATGCAACTTATATCTGTAAAATAGGTCATTTTGGAGCTAAGTAAAGTCATTATGTCATTTTGGAGGTAGCTAAGCATATGAAGTCATTAGGAGCTAAAATATGACATTTCTTAAGCATATTATGTCATTTTAGAGCCAGTTAAGCATATTAAGTGATTTTGGAGGAAAAGATGCTAAGTATAGGTCATTTTAGAGCTATCCTAGGTTAAATAGGTCATTTTTAAGCTAGCTAAGCATATTAAGTCCTTTTGGAGGAAAAAATGCTAAGTATAGGTCATTTTAGAGCTATCCTTGGTTAAATAAGTCATTTTGGAGCTAATCAAGCTTATTATGTCATTTTTGAGCTAGCTAAGCATATTGAGTTATTTAGGAGGAAAAAATGCTAAGTATAGGTCATTTTAGAGCTAGCCTAGGTTAAATAGGTCATTTTGGAGCTAAGTAAGGTTATTATGTCATTTTGAAGCTAGCTAAGCATATGAAGTCATTCAGGACCTAAAATATGTCATTTCTTAAGCATATTATGTCATTTTAGAGTTAGCTAAGCATATTAAGTCATTTTGGAGGAAAAGATACTAAGTATAGGTCATTTTAGAGCTATACTAGGTTAAATAGGTCATTTTTAAGCTAGCTGAGCATATTAAGTCATTTTGGAGGAAAAAATGCTAAGTATAGGTCATTTTAGAGCTATCCTAAGTTAAATAGGTCATTTTGGAGCTAATTAAGCTTATTATGTAATTATTATTGAGCTAGCTAAGCATATTGAGTCATTTAGGAGGAAAAAATGCTAAGTATAGGTCATTTTAGAGCTAGCCTAGGTTAAATATGTCATTTTAGAGCTAAGTAAGGTTATTATGTGATTTTGAAGCTAGCTAAGCATGTGAAGTCATTTAGGAGCTAAACTATGTCATTTCTTAAGCATATTAAGTCATTTTGGAGGAAAAGATCCTAAGTATAGGTCATTTTAGAGCAATCCTAGGTTAAATAGGTCATTTTTAAGCTAGCTAAGCATATTAAGTCATTTGGGAGGAAAAAAATGCTAAGTATAGTTCATTTTAGAGCTATCCTAGGTTAAATAGGTCATTTTGGAGCTAATTAAGCCTATTATGTAATTATAAAGCTAGCTAAGCATATTAAGTCATTTTGGAGGAAAAAAATGCTAAGTATATGTCATTTTAGAGCTATCCTAGGTTAAATAGGTCATTTTGGAGCTAATTAACCTTATTATGTAAATTTTAAGCTAGCTAAGCATATTAAGTCATTTTGGAGGAAAAAATGCTAAGTATAGGTCATTTTAGAGCTATCCTAGCTTAAATATGTCATTTTGGAGCTAATTAAGCTTATTATATAATTTTTGAGCTAGCTAAGCATATCGAGTCATTTTGGAGGAAAAAATGCTAAGTATATGATTATGTCGCTAGTATCCTTATGGCAGCGAACCCGGGCCGACATGACTAGTCATAGAACCAAGGTGGCACAAACGTACAGGGACAGGCATACATGACCCAGAATGCACGTGTCGGTCATCAGCGAGTGCAACCAAGTTGTAGCAAGCTACAAGGACTTCGGTGATACACCGCGTGACATTTCCCCGTAGGGACAGACACAGGAGCAAAGAAGGACACATGCCGGTCAATCCATGTGTTCCGGAGCAGTAGCGAACTACCATGGCTCAGTGGAAGCACTAGGAGGCATTTCCCTGTATGGAAGGCTACCAAAGGCACACGACTAGATGTCGAATCCCACAAATACAATGCATTTCAAGCATACACACATTATGCACGATATGTGTAGATACAACATGGCATCACAACAAAACTCTATTAAGCAAAACACTTGGGAAACTTACCGTCATCACGGAGGTGTAGGAGTAGGTGTAGGTGTAGGACCGGTCGCGCCTGTGACGCCCCCGATTTGTCCGTACACTAATCATGCACGCAAATGTGTACGACCAAGATCAGGGACTCACTGGAAGATATCACAACACAACTCTAGACACAAATTAAAATAATACAAGCTTTATATTACAAGCCAGGGGCCTCGAGGGCTCGAATACAAATGCTCGAAAACACAAGAGTCAGCGGAAGCAATAATATCTGAGTACAGACATAAGTTAAACAAGTTTGCCTTAAGAAGGCTAGCACAAAAGTAACAACGATCGAAAAGGCAAGGCCTCCTGCCTGGGACCTCCTAACTACTCCTCGAAGCCGAACTCCACGTAGAAACATCCTCGGGATCTTCTGGGTCCTGGACTCCACCACTTGATTGCATCATCCGAGAAGAAAGGAAGAAAGGGGGGGAAAGGGGGAGCAAAGCAACCGTGAGTACTCATCCAAAGTACTCGCAAGCAAGGATCTACACTACATATGCAATGATATCTGTGTAAGGGGGTAATATCTGTGGGCTAAACTGCAGAATGCCGGAATAAGAGGGGGATAGATAATCCAAACGAAGACTACGCTTCTCGCAACGTCCATCTTGCAGCAGAAGAAGAGAGTAGCTGGAAGTAACAAGTATCCTCGCTTCTGGCAGCCTCCGTCTTGAAGCAGTAGAAGGGAATAGATGGTAAGTTCACCAAGTAACATCGTATAGCATAAACCTACCCGGTGATCCTCCCCTCGTCACCCTGTGAGAGAGCAATCACCGAGTTATATCTGGCACTAGTAAGGGTGTGTTTTATTAAGTATCCGGTTCTAGTTGTCATGAGGTCAGAGTACAACTCCGGGTCGTCCTTTTACCGAGGGACACGGCTATTCGAATAGATTAACTTCCCTGCAGGGGTGCACCACATAACCCAGCACGCTTGATCCCATTTGGCCGGACACACTTTCCAGGGTCATGCCCGGCCTCGGAAGATCAACACGTCGCAGCCCTACCTAAGCACAACAGAGAGGTCAGCACGCCGGTCTAAACCCTAAGCGCACGGGGGTCTGGGCCCATCGCCCAATGCACACCTGCACGTTGCGAGGGCGGCCGGTAAGCAGACCTAGCCTCTCCTAATACCAGAGTAGGCTTTCCAGTCCAATCCGGCGCGCGCCGCAAGTCGCTGACGTCAAGAAGGCTTCGCCTGATACCACGACGTCGAGTGCCCATAACTGTTCCCACGCAGCTGGTTAGTGCGTATAGACCAAATGACCAGACTCATATCAAATACCAAGATCTCGATAAACGTGTTATTATGACATAACCGCGGACAACGACTAGGGCCAGGCCCACCTGTCTCCTAGGTGGTCGCAACCTACCCTGTCGCTCCGCCACAAAGTAACCATCAGGGGGCTGTCGGGAACCCAGGCCCACCACTACCTGGGTGGAACCACCTGCCCCTTCAGCCCCCATCTCCGAATCATCATCATGTGTATGTAAAGTATGTATATAGTATATACCCGTGATCACCACCCGAGTGATCACGGCCCAATGGTATAGCATGGCAGATGGACAAGAATGAAGGGCCACTGATGGAATACTAGCATCCTATACTAAGCATTTAGGATTGCAGGTAAAGTATCAACAGTGGTAGCAACAATGACAGGCTATGCAGCAGAATAGGATTATCGAAAGCAGTAACATGCTACACTAGTCTAATGCAAGCAGTACAGAGAAGAGTATGCGATATCTGGTGATCAAAGGGGGGGCTTGCCTGGAAGCTCTGCAGACGAAAGGAATCTTCGGAAGCGTAATCGTAGTCGAACACCGAAGCATCAATGGTCTCGGGGTCTATCACAGTATCGGAGTCTACCGAAAAATAAGCAACGAAGGGGAAACAAATAAATAACAGAGCAAACAATAGCATCAGAAAATATAACATGGCAAAACGCGGTGCTACGTGTGACCTAACGCGGTGCTCGGTGATAGAGGCGAAGAGGAATAACATCCGGGAAAGTATTCCCGGTGTTTTGCGTTTTCGGGCAGATGAAACGGAGGGGGAATGTTGCACGTTCGGTATGATAGAGATGTGTGGCGGACGAACGGACCGCGTGTTCGGATTTGTCTCGCAATTGTGAGTAACTTTCATATATAAAACTTTTTCATCCGAGTTACGGTCTAAAAGATATGATTTTCTAAAGTTTTTATTAATTTTCTGAAATTGTTATTAATACAAAAAAAGGGGTCATTGCATCAGCATGACGTCATGATGACGTCAGCGGTCAACTGTGCAGTTGACTGGTCAAACTGGGTAGTGGGGCCGTTCGTCATTGACTAGTTTAATTAAGCAGGTTTAATTAAACTAAATATGCTCATTAGGTTAACTAAACAAGTTAATTAATTAATTAATTAATTAATTAACTATTTATTTATTTTTAATTATTTTTTTATACTTTTTTTATTCTTTTTTTTTATTCTATTCTTTTTTAAGGGGCGCTGGGCCCCAGCTGTTAAAGGGCCAAGGGCCCAAGCGGGTCGGGCACTACGGGAATCGGGCACAACGGGCATCGCCCGATTGGCAGAACCGCACGGGGCTTGCCCCTGGCGCGGCCAGCGGGCGTGGGCGCCGGCGGCCTTGACGCCGGCCAAGGGGGAAGGCCAGCCGCGGTGGCCGGGGCGAGGTCAGGGGCGGCTCGCGCGGTGGCGAGCGCTCAGGGCAGTAGCCGTCGCGGCGAGGCCGGAGGCCATGGGCGGG
>LR738713.1:635326017-635412773 GCA_902687465.1 Secale cereale | reverse complement strand
CGACGGGCAGCGCTGCGGGAAGGGAGCGGGTGCGACGAGCGCGGCCCCGGTTTGGCCAGGGAGGGGCGATAGCGCGCCGGCGACGGGGGCGTGTTGAGAGCGAGGCGAGGGGGAGAGGAGGCCGGGGCCTCACCGGCGTTTGCTGAGAAGAGGGCGGCGAGGCGCGTTGGCGCCGTTGAGGAGGAGGTCGGGGACGCGACGGCGACGGCCGTGGTGAGGAGGCGGCTTACGACGATGGCGTCGGCGAGGTGAGGTAGAAGGGCACGGGGTCAGCACGGCGGTGGGCGACACGCATCGTCGGGGTCGGGCGCTGGCGGGGACGAGCCGGGGCGTCGGCGACCAGGGCGTCGGGCGCCGTCAGATTTGGACGAGGAGGCGAGGACAGAGGAAGAGGGGGGAGGACTGCGAGGGGACTAGGGTTTTGCGGGCGTCGACGGGGCCTTGTAGGCGGGGCAAGGGTCGACGAAGTAGCCGCCGGATGGCCGCCACGGCTTCGGCCGGTGCCGTGGCGGGCATCGGTCATGCCCACGGGGAAGGGGTGAACAGGGAGGAGAAGGGGAGTGGCCGGCTGGGCCGGCCTGGTCGGCCAAGCCAACTGGGCCAAGAGGTCCAGTGGGGGAGGGGGAGCTTTTGTTTCTATTTTGTTTTCTTTTCAACCTTTGTTTATTTCTTTTTTTTACAGTTTCCTTTTTATATGTTTTATCTTTGTTTCCTATTATTTTAGTTCTGTAAAAATATATACTTCACATCTAATTTAGTATTTTAGTTTAGCCCACCGCCACAAAAAGTCTAGCCCCCAATTAATTTAGTTTGATATTTTATTAATTAGTAAAGGCGTAATAACAATTTGGTTTGCTACTATAAGTTAAATCACTTTAGTGCATTTAAGCATTTCATAAAAGTTTGGTTCGCCCACCATACTCACCTATGCATTGTCTGGCATGACCCGAACATTTTAATTTCATTGTTAGAATACTTTTGTTGTTCGCCTTGGTTTTGAAATTGAATTTGAATCGGTTTCGAATCGATGCGATTTTATCAACAGTAACTGAGGTGACGTGGCATCATTTGCAGAGGGTTACTGTAGCTTCATTACCCGGGCGTCACAGCGCCAGTGGCAGACGGAGAAGGATCGGTCGATGCTTGTCGGGAGTTACGCTGCACCAAAGATTATTTCCAATGTATCATTAGCATGATGCAACTCAAATGTGAAGACTAGTAACTAATGACCGTTCAAATGAAACTCACCGTGCCCGCCGGAGAAATGACTGACATCGACGGAGGGGTCTGGCCGTTCTTCTCGCACATGGACTGCACATTTGGTTTTGACGAGTTAGTCATATTAGTTACTAATGAAAGGAACATTGTGTGCATGATTTAGCTAATATGCAGAAGAAACTTACCACGAAGAGATCGTACATGGCCCGGTTAGCCGAGTCGTTTTGGTTCCCTCTCCTCCTCCAACAGCCTAGCCGTCCTCTCCTCATTCTCCCTCTCCCTCTTCGTCGCCTGTCGGTCCCTCTCTGCCAACTGCCGGTCCCTCTCCTCAAAAGCAGCCTGGGTCTTCGCTCTCTCTGCCTCAATAGCAGCCTGTAATACCACTCGTTAGCATTGTAATCATCGACGGTCGCAAACACAATGTAATGGAGGAAAGGCTACTGAGTCCATATAACAAACCTGGAATTCGATTTCCACTGGTCGTAAACGAGACGGTATCTCAGGATCAGAGCTGGTCTGGCGCTTCTTGATCTACGGGAGAGTGCTACTACAACGTATCAGTCCATTACCCATGGCTAACGAGCCATGGGACCTCCCGCCACCAGATATCATCACCAGCTCTGGATCAAAAGGCCGGCTCGGGTTAAAGTCCGGCCCTTTCCTCGCCTTCCCCTGCTTAACGTACTGCACCATCTTGTGGTGGGAGGCCACGTTGCTGAAGTTATTTGCATTTTCGAGGTCAGACTCAGAGAATGCCTTGGCCTTCTTGTACGGTGCAATATTGGACATGCCATAGAGGTCGAACAGCTCTGGCACTGGAGCCTTGTTGAGTTTTGACTAAAAGAGAGGAACAGAGTATTAGTTAAGGACTCAAGCTAGCACAAAGAATGAATTTGCATGAATCATGAAGCAAAACACACATACCCAGTTACTCCAGTACCCATATAGGTTGACGCTGCCTAGATGGTGTGGCACGCCTTTCATTTTGAGACGCTTCTCCTTTGCAATGTTGTGGGCGACGCACCGTTGGGGAGAGCACCACTCATCCACCAACGCCTCCCAGCAGTCCATCTTGTCAGCACACCATCTCGGGGGCACCTAAGTTAAGCAAGAGAAATTTGAGCGCTACGCCTACGAATCAAATGAAGGAAACTAAGTACAAGGCCTTAAGAATAGGTAATTACCTTCATGTACTTCTCCTTACTCAGATACTTGTTCCGGCACTTCTCTTTTCTCCTCCTAATACCAGTCTGTGCTAAGTAGTCTCGAACAGCCTGCGTCCGAGTCTCATGCCGAAAGTTTCCAAGTAGGCGCCTGCACTCGGCGTCGATAACCCGAGCCGCAACCTCCTCCAGTCCCTCAGCACACCTGTAGAAGGTCTGCAATCAAACAAGAAAACACGGATTAGAAGGTCCGCAATCAAACAAGAAAACACATGTAGAAGGTATGCAATCAAAGAAGAAAACACAATGTAAATGGCAATGGAGAAATTACCCAAAATGTGGCGATCACAATGTCGGCCACCGTGTCGCACTTGACATCGCCGACCCTATGCTCCGGCGGGGCCGGGGCAGCCAAGTAGTGCTCCCAGGTCATTCCTAGCTCTGGAACCCGGCCCTCACCGGGCAACGTGACCCACCCCGGAAAGCACTGGCGACAAATCACACCAAGGACAGTGTTGGGCCTGCGGACCCTGTCTGAGTGTGTCCAAGAACTGCAGTATGACAAGGCCAATGCATTAGATATTAGACGAAACGTCAAGGCAAAAGGTTAAACAAGAGTAAATGCACTTACTTCTCCCCGTTAGGCGCAATCAACCACCTCTGGTCGGGGGTCGTCGGGGTGGGCGGGAGCTTTGTACCACCACGCTGGTAGACTTTGCGCCCGTCAACCAACTCACCCTCGCTATAGCTATCAGAACTATAGTCTGCACCCTGAACATGACCATGTGCACTCGACTCCGTCCAGTCCTCCCATGGGCTCGGGTCGGACTCAGCGTGACCCTGTCTGAGCTCCGTACTCTCGTGGGGCGAAGACTCGGCGGACCGAGGCTCGGCGGCCCGAGGCTCGTCGGCGGCCGGAGGCTCGTGGAGTGGAGTCCGAGACGGGTCCACCTCAGATGGCTTGATCTCAGACGGAGCAGTCATGTGGTCGGGTGACTCAGCTGGGGGTGGCGGCGAGGAAGGCGTAGCAGCCTTCCTACCTCTCCCGCCGCCACGTCCACCTCTAACAGCCTTCTCCTTCTTCTTACCCCCCGACATCTCCCGGCCGAAGAAGAAGCGACCGTCGCTGGACTCTGCAAACTGAGATCTAGCACTCTCCGGAGGCTATGGGGGGAATGGAACTACCCTTCCCACCACGCGCCGAGGTAGGAGCCTCGGAGCGCTCTCGACCCGCGCCCACCATCTGTCAACACCTGGAATGACAAAGAGTAAACGAAATTAGTACAACATAAAAAAATGAATACCTGACATGAATAATAATATGTATATAAATTCATTTTAGAGGAATAAATGCTAAGTATAGCTCATTTTAGAGCTATCCTAGGTTAAATAGGTCATTTTTGAGCTAATTAAGGTTGTTATGTCATTTTTGAGCTAGCTAAGCATATAAATTTATTTTGGAGGAATAAATGCTAAGTATAGCTCATTTTAGAGCTATCCCATGTTAAATAGGTCATTTTTGAGCTACCTAGGTTAAAACTTGAACTAATTAATAATATATATGTATATAATAATAATGGAATACCTGACATGAACTATAATATTAATCTTCATCGTCATCATTAATAAATGCATCATCATCGTCTATATATGCTTCGGGGTCAATAAATGCATCATCCTCATCACTATCAGTAATGACGTGCTCATCATCATCATCATCAATAAATTCATCAACATCTGGAAGGCCTCCTGTATGTAATCGGTCAAGCATTGACAGGTCATCCGCAGCAGTAACCTCTTCTTGTTCCGGCTCTTCTTGTTCCTGCTCAGGCTCGGATTCACTGCCGCTGTCTACTTGAATGTTCCGAGGTGAGCGGTTCTTGAAACGTTTTTTGGAAAGACGTGTTTCTTGGAACAATTCTCCTTCATATGTGTCTGGATTAATGTGAGGTTCATAATCCTCTTCATTGGGGGTAGGTGGTCTAACACATGGCGGCACTTCATAAACAACATCCCAACCTTCGAGATTTGGATTACTTTGGCAGGCCCACGGTAGATAGAAAACTTGGGTTGCCTGTTGAGCCGTAATATAGACATCGGGAACATCCAAATGGGTGCTTTGTTTGATTTCGACTAGCCCTAGATGTTCACGAGTCCTTCTAGTCTCTTTCGGCTGGAATCAATGACATTTGAAGACTACGACGTTCGGTGGGTTTGCACCATAGAATAAAAGTTCATAAATTGCTTCAACTCTTCCATAATACTCGGTATCTCCTTCGCCGATAGCAGAGACACAACAATTTGTAGACTTTCGGTTGGCCATAGATAGCTCTTTGCCATAGGTACGAAAGCGACACCCGTTGATGTCGTATTTGTCAAATGAATGGACCTTATAGTCAAAACCATTAGCGACTTGTCTCAATTTGGCGTCCATAGACCCTGAACTAGCCTACAAGTTTAATACTAAAGGATTGTTGCATTGGCCAGAAATTAGAAGAAGAAATGAAATGGTCTAATGGAAATTACCGTTTGTTTGAACCAAGAGATGAAACCAGGATAGCCGCCTCCATGCATTGCCAGAAGCTCATACTCTTCGAAGGAATCCTTTTGGATAACCGCTCCATACGAGAATTTGGCGACGTATCGACTGTATCAAATATCCGGGAATAAGAGCAGTTCAAATGAAGTAGAGGTTGCGAAACAATGTACTGAGAACTTACTCGATGTATGGCCGCACTTCTGTTAGATTGTTCAAGATATACAACGTAATGGTCCGCCATTCGTCGTTATCCAACAATAAGGGAGTATAAGCACCGGCTGGTGCAAGCTTCCCTTTGAATAGGCTGAGGTTGGATTCACCCTTTTTAGGGTCGCCAACATTGTACCGAGGCTTCGGATTATGCAAATGACGATTTTTGGCTTTGTAGTGTGCTGTCATGAAGTTTGCCGCCTCCTCAGTAATGAATGCCTTGGCCATCGATGCTTCAATTCGACGTTTATTTTTACATTTTGCTCGAAGCGTCTTCTGCATCCTCTCAGTTGCGTAGCACCAACGATTCTGCACGGGCCCCCCCAATCGTGCCTCGGTCGGGAGGTGCAAAATCAAATGCTGCACTGGATTAAAGAAGCCAGGTGGAAAGATCTTCTCCAACTTGCAGATCAACTCCGGCGCCAACTCTTCCATTTCTTCTAGCATGCCAGGCGATAATTCTTTCGCGCATAGAACACGGAAGAAATAGCTCAGCTCTGCCAGTACTAGCCATTCATCCTCAGGGATAAAGCCACGCAACATCACCGGCATTACCCACTCAAGCCATATGTGCCAATCATGACTCTTGAGACCAAATATTTTCAATTTTTCAAGGCTCGCTCCCCTCTTTAGATTCAATGCATACCCATCAGGGAACATCAACTCCTTTTTCACCCACATGAGTATTTCCCTCATAACCGGACTTCCAAGATTGAACCATGCCTTTGGCTTCGCCCAGTTCTTCTTTCCTTTTGGTTGTTTCATGTTTTGTAGCGGTCTATCACATAGAGCCTCCTGATCGACTCCGGCCTTAGGATTATCCTTCGTTTTCCCCTCTATGTCGAACAATATACCAAAGAGGGCCTCGCCGACATTCTTTTCAGTGTGCATCACGTCGATGTTGTGTGGGCAAAGGAGGTCTTTGAAGTACGGCAGCTCCCACAAGCATATCTTGTTGGTCCAGGCGTGTTCCGTATTATACCCCTTGAAATACCCTGGACGCTCTGGATCCGGCTCGAGAGCGTTTAACTGATCCAGGGTCTGTTGGCCTGTCAACGCAGGTGGTGCAGAGTTTTTGACATCTCTACCTTTGATGAAGTTCTTCTTCTCTTTCCTGAACTTATGGTGAGGATCCAGGAACTGTCTATGCATGTCGAAGCAAGAAAACTTGCGACCCGCCTGCAGCCGACGAAACTCAAGAGCTGCCTTGCATGTGGGGCACGGGAACCTTCCATGCACACACCAGCCAACGAATAGCGCATACGCCGGCAAGTCATGCATCGAGTACATGTACCACACACGCATTAGGAAGTTTTTTTTTGTAGCGGCGTCGTATGTCTTGATCCCATTATCCCAAGCTTCTTGTAGTTCATCCTTAAGCGGATGCATGTACACATTCATATTCTTCCCCGGATAGTTGGGGCCCGGAATTATCAACGTCAGGAAAATGTTCTTTCTTTGCATAATTTGTCCGGGGGGGAGATTGAGTGGAATGACAAATACAGGCCAACAACTGTATTGGGCTGCCATCATACCAAACACATTGAACCCATCCGTGCTGATGGCTACTCGAGGATTCCTTGGATCTGCCGCTTTTTCATCATGCAATGCATCGAAGTGTTTCCATGTAGCACCATCCGATGTGTGTACAATCATCAGATTCCCATCTGCATCCCGTTCGGTTCTTTTGCCCAATTTGTGCCATGCATCTGTCTGGCCGTCTCTTCGACCATGAATAGACGTTGAAGTCTTGGTATGATTGGCATATACCGAAGAACGTTAATGGGGATTTAGGTCTGACTCTTCTCACCCATACCGTTGTCTACCTCAACATACCTGGAAGACTTGCAAATGGGACAATAGTTCAAGTCCGCATACTGGAGCCTAAATAAGCCACATCCATTCTCACAGGCATCTATCTTCTCATAGGGCATCTTAAGTACACGGAGGATTTTGTCCGACTGGTACAGGTTTGTAGGCATTATATGGCCTTTGGGTAGAAAGCGTCCAAATAGTGTCACCATCGCGTCATAGCATTCTCTGCCCAAGTTGAATTGAGCCTTCAGAGCCATTACTTGTGCGATGGCATCCAGCTAACAAAGCTCGGTGTGCTCGTGGAGAGGACGCTTCGAAGACTCCAACATATCATTGAAGGCCTTTGCAGATTCCTCCATCTCATCGTCCGAATCCCGAGCATCATCAAAGTCTTGCACCATGTCTCCCATCCCGGTACCATGCTCGTCCGTGCGACGACGGCCCTCCTCAGCTCTGGAACGTTGGGCAGACTCACCATGAAATGTCCACATCGTATAACCCGGCGTAAAACCCCACTTCTGCAGGTGTTTGATCATTTCAAACTCTGACATCTTACGATAGTTGTCGCACACGACACAGGGGCACCAGGTTGTTTCCTCTCCATTTGCAAATGCGGCTCTGATAAACCCCTTGGTTTTTGTCATCCATTCAGGGGTCATGTCTTTCTGACTAGGGTGACCGGTGTACATCCACGCATGATCACTTATCTCGCCTAGCTACTGGACACACAAGAAATACATACATAATTCAGAAAACCATATTCATCAGTAAATAGAGTTTCTCAGTTTTATTACGTCCTTGCAACCTAGACGCTAATAGGTAAAGATAGGTCCTAATCCCAGAGGAGTATGTGCAGACTGGGTTTGTTTTCCCATGCTCTGCTCCGGATCCGACACAAAATTTCGGCAGCACCTCCCCGCTGTTCTCCTGATACACGTATCGGCAATAAGCAGAGAGGATGTGTACCTGGAGAACAACAAAGAGGCACTGACGAAATTCTGCATCAGATCCGGAGCAGAGCATATGGGAAAACGAACCCAATCTACACATACTCGGGCTGTCCATGGATAACGTTAGACAATTCAAAAAAATTACGGTTATAAATATGCAAATGAATGCATATTTATAGATGTAACCCTTTCGAATGGGAGACGCATAGTGGTCACGCATACTCATGATTGAATACACCTATAGCTAGAAAATGAAGGGGGAGAGGAGGAGATGTCATTTGTGCTCACCCACGAACGCAGGGGCGGAGCTCGTCGAACGCACGGGGAGGTCGTTGAACACCAGACCCTCACAGCGATGAAACAACTGCACATTTAAATCCACCCGATCAACGCAAATATATATGATGTTTTTCATAACATAATTGGAAAATATAGGGCCTAACTCATAATTCACAAATATATTACCCCGTCGGCCTCTGGAAGGCCGAAGAGCACCTTTTCGATCCACTGGAGGCCGAAGAGGTGTTGGGTGTCGGGGGTGTCGTGTCTGTGTGTCGTGGACACACCGGTTTGTTCATCCAAATAACACTGGGTGCATATTTATACTAAGTTGGGTTTTAAGTTGCCTGCATATTTATACATGCAGAGAAGCTAAATTTAGGAACACTGGGTGCTAGAACATACAAACTTGTGAGAGTTTTCTTCAAGTATTGCCTAGTTTGGGTTTTAAGGCGACTAATATCACTCTTAACTCGCCCATCGATGCTCCTCCAAGTTGCCTAAAAAATATGTAGTTTGTAAATCTGCACCGGTGCATCCCCTGGTGCCTGACATCTATACTTTTCGAGGCTTTTAGATAAGTTTGAAGTAGCAAAATAGCGGTCATTATTCAGCACCAAGTTAGAATCAACAACTTAAATCAATCCAAAATCTGGTTCCTTCTTTTTTCCTAGGAATCATTTCTGCAGTAATTTAAAGTGAGCAGGGAATGGCTAATATGACTACTCATGTTTCAACTCGAAAATGACTAGTATGCACTCTATATATCTGATCGCCTACACCCATACCATTTTTAAGCTCGCCTAAGATGATGAAGTTGCTTCTGATAAAAAGTAGACTGCGCTTCCTTTTCTTGCTATAAAACTAGGCTCTGCTGGCATGCATGTACGTTTCCTTCATGGTTCTTGTTTTATCCTCTTCCAACATTTCCTTCGATCTCCTAGGCTCTGCTGGCATGCATGTAATTTTCAAACTCGCCTAAAATGACAGAAGTTTCCAGCATAAATTCTGTTAAGCAGCTTTATAATGCCAGCATATGGGGTCACACCATGTGTTGAGGTGTTAATGGCATGTCCTCCTCAGCATGTGGCACGTTTTTTGTCCTGTCGATTTTGGACTGAAAATCGATGCGAACAAACACCCGTAACCATTTTTGCACACACGTTTGCTTTTTAGAAGCAAAAAGAAGCGGATCCGGGCAAGGTTTCGGAAACATGGCTGGGAAACATGGCTGGGATCCCATTCCTTGAGGAGCTCCTAGTACTCATCACCCTCTTGAATACGAACAACAAAGAAGCTTCTTTTTTTGCTTGAACAAACTCAGGGACCTAGTACTTCCTTTTTTTTTCTTTTTTTCTTTTCTTTTCAGCAACTACAGGTCATGATACTTCTCCTGATCTAAGGCCCTGTTTGGTAGCAAAGTAATTCTGCGTTTGGCATCAATGTATTTTTGAAGTTTTAGGAGAATACCATGGTTTTCTTAAAAAGCCATGGTTTTAAAGACTTTGATGTGTTTGGCATTAACAAATACTTTAGTTTACAAAACCGTAGTATCTCCAAAACTGAGGTGTTTTTGCAGTATATAAAAAAGATGTCTGGACCTCTTTTTTTCAAACCGAGAAACACTCATGCCTTGCTGGTCTTAGAAAGATTGTGCTTGCCAAACGCTCTGTAGTTTTGCTAAAGCGGAGAAAAACTGCAGTTTTTAAAAACGGAGGTATTCATTGCCTAGGCATTACAATACCATAGTTTTGGATTACTATAGTTTTAGAAATACTGTGCTCCCAAACTAGGCCTAAGGCTGCGTTTGGCATCAATGTATTTTTGAAGTTTTAGGAGAATACCATGGTTTTCTTAAAAAGCCATGGTTTCAAAGACTTTGATGTGTTTGGCATTAACAAATACTTTAGTTTACAAACCCGTAGTATCTCCAAAACTGAGGTTTTTTTGCAGTATCTAAAAAAGAGGTCTGGACCTCTTTTTTTCAAACCGAGAAACACTCATGCCTTGCTGGTCTTAGAAATATTGTGCTTGCCAAACGCTCTGTAGTTTTGCTAAAGCGGAGAAAAAATGCAGTTTTTAAAAACTGAGGTATTCATTGCCTAGGCATTACAATACCACAGTTTTGGATTACTATAGTTTTATAAATACTGTGCTCCCAAACTAGGCCTGCCCCGTTTGATAGCCAAGTTTTTTCAAAGTATTCTGATAATACTACAGTTTTTTTAAATACTGCAGTTTAATTTACAGTGAGATGTTTGGCTACCCACAAAAACTGCAGTATTAATACTGTAGTATTTCCAAAACCAGAGTATTTTCTCTGTCTAATAAAAAGAACCCCATACCTCTTTTTTTAACAGAGCAAGCAAAAGAAACGGGTGTCTTCAACTTCTTCCTCGCTCCAAGCCATTGCTGTGCCGCGTCTTTGAAGATCTTCTACTTCGGCGGCCATGGACAATCCAAGAGACAGCAAATTAAGAAACAATAGTGAATAAACTGATCATCATCCTCCTGCCTCTCTGGTCTCTACATAGGCCGTCCGTTACCTCCTGGCTACGTACCTTACCGTAGACTATGGGGTGGAGGCCACGCCGCGGAGTGAACCTCGCACGACGACGAATGCCGATGCTTGGCACCGCGAGGCCATGGAACGTTGTCATGGTGGAGAGGCTGCAGAGAAACACCTAGGCGCGGCGGGACGGCGATACACAAGGAGTCGGTGGCACGGAAGGCTTGGAGCTAGCTGTGGACATGACGAACACCATCTTGGCCACCCGTTTACAATTCACGGTCAGCTTCTGGTTCCCCTCGACGATGATATGGATGAAGGTCAGGCCGTTCAATCCACACGCACTTGCGCAGCTTCCGACCAGCAACGTCATGTACTGTACTACTACTAATCCAGAGCGGAGGCAAATTTTACCTGAAATGAAATGAGGGCCGGCGACGGGGCGGGGGAAGGCCGGCGACGGGGCGGTGGAGGGCCGGCGACGGGGCGTGGGAGGGCCGGCCACGGGGCGGGGGAGCGACGGCCACGGGGCGGGGGAGCGACGGCGACGGGGCGGGGGAGGGCCGGCGACGGCGTGGGCGAGCTAGAGCGACGGCGACGGGGTGGGCGAGCTGACGTTCGATCTGTCGGGGGCGCGCCAATAATTTCATTTTGCCGCCGCTAGCTCGCCCGGGAGTTGGAGTAAAGGGCCCGTTTGGTCCAAACCTCAGTTCACCCTACCAAAAAATTGGTCACGCCACACGTTCTTATGCTTGTTTGGTTTCTTGCCAATTTTTTGGCTGCCTATGCACCACGTGGTGTTCTCTTCACAGATTCTAGCCAAAATTTTGGCAAACCCTTGGCGGCAGAATCCTGCGCCAAAAAATTGGCTAGCCAATTTTGGTAGGGCTATCGTGGGCACAATCCAAACGTGCCCAAAATCTGAACAGCTAGCCAAAAATTTGGCGTGGAACCGGAATTTCGGCGGCGATCCAAACGCCTGCCCACATCCTCAGTCAATGCCAAGATTTTGGTAGGGTAGTTGTTGGTAACGATCCAAACAGCCTCAGTGTTATCGGGTCTGTTTGGTTGACGCGGGCTAGCCAATTTTTTGGCGCAGGATTTTGCCGCCGTCGGCTCGCCAAAGACCTGACGCAAAAACTGAACGCATGACCAAAACATTGGCGCAGATCCGAAATTTTGGCTTCCAACCAAACGCTTGCCATCGAGTGGGTCAACGATCAAAAAATTGGTAGGGCTGGCAACGGCTGTGATCCAAACAGCCCCGCATAGGCTAGTTTCCTTTTTTTTGGAGGATTAGGCTAGTTTCCTTGTTAAATGAGTGATTTATGAGTGTACTACTAAAGGATTTGTGCGTGCACTATATACTATCTCCTTTTTGTTTGATCTGTAGCCGGGCATGTTCGCTGAATCACTGGCCTGATCAGGGAGAGAAAAAGATTCCTGAGACAAGAGGCAAAAAAAGAACTGGACGTGACAAGTATACTGATGCGTTGTCTGCTATATGTGGCACACACGCCAAGTTTTTGATTCTCTCTATTTTGAACATCTCCTGCAAACTCACAAAAGAAATTGTAAAACTTACGAAGAATAGTAATGTGGCTGTGGTCTGACGATTTCAAGTAAGATGGAAGCATACACATACAATTACATACACTAGCAAATGGATTGACAATCGCGTCGTCATAATTTTCTTAAGCATGAAGTCATATTGTTACAAACGATGATGGAGATACCGCGTATGAGTGGTCTGACGATTTTGTTTTGTAGGAAATATGATAGGAAGTGTTTCCCTTTTTTTACATATGTGGATGGGTGGGGAGAGAGGGAGGGGATAATTAACCCCATAGTTTTTTTTACCTGAAAAAAATAACCCATCTCTTTGCCATCTGCCAGCAGATGGCAAAGATTCTTTGCCATCTGCTGGCAGATGGCAAAGAGGTGGGTCTGGTACGCCGTTACCCGCTTAACGGCAACAGGAGTTGGCTACCTCTTTGCCATCTGCTGGCAGATGGCAAAGAATTGGCTGATGGCAACCATGTTCTTTGCCATCTGTCAGTTCTTTGCCATCTGTTTTTTATAAGCAGATGGCAAAGAAGTTCTTTGCCATCAGCTGGCAGATGGCAAAAGAGCTGGCTGATGGCAAAAATCCAGATTCCAGTAGTGATAGCAACTTTGGAGCAAGGTAAATATATGCTACAACACTCAAACATGATAACAAGAGGCATATATGTGAAATAGACATGATACTTAACAAGCATGAACTTAGAACACACCCAAAAGCTTGCTGGAACACAATTAACCAAGCATGTCAAGTTGCAATAAATTTATCCAGACTTAGACAAAATCTGGGAAGGCAAAAACATCATCACGATGCTGCCTTCGGAGGCACAAAATAACAAGCATATCAACTCTACTACGTATATAAAGATCATGTACATGTAGTAGACATAGCATACATCAAACAACTCCATTGGGGCAACTCCATAGGAGGCATGGGTCAATAACAACAAGCTTCACCAAATTGATCATGCTGACAAAAACCTGACATGTAAATTTATAGCAACTTGAGAGCAAGAAATAAATAGGCTACATCAGGTCATATAGACAAACTAAGGCATGGATGGATAGAGCATAACATGGACAACAAGACATGATCAATGGACAACCCCAAACAAGCATGGATTTGAGTGAGGCATCAAGCAAACATAGCATCAGGTTTAACAGTCTCAGACTTAGCAGTTTTTTTTCACTAAGTATAAAACAACAACATTGGCATGGCATGTTTACAAGCTTGTTTAAGTCAACAAAGGCATATCATGGAAAGTGGATTGCACCACAGAAAAGACCATATGATTGTGCTTCTAGAACATATAGACATGTGGCATGAAGACAAACACATCAATAGCAATGAGCAAGACAAAACAGCATCTCATAACAAGTTTCAGCACTTAACAGCCAAATGCACTTTTGCAACAAAGATTAACATGGCAATATGACACCTAACATGAAATCTACAGCAACCATCATGTAGAGCACGTCACAATGAACATTTTGACATATCATACACTCCATTTGGACCAACATGCACAAAGTTATCATCACCACAAGCATGCAACAAATTTACAGTTAACAACAGTTTTAAACATATAGCACTCTTGCAACAGAGATTAGGGCCTCAAGATGAACTCAAACAAGCATGCCACAATGGAACAAAATGAAGAGCATATCACCACGATCATTTTGACATATCATTCACTCAATTTGGATCATCACACAAAAAGTTACAGCCACATAAAGATGCATACATTTTTTAAACAGAGTTGGGGACTTAGAAGAAAAGCTACCTAAGAGAGGGGGTGGACGTGTCCAGGCTGGAGCGGACGTGTCCGTCGGTGGGCTCCCTCGGACCCACCTGGCAGCAAGACGGAGAGGAGAGGCGGACATGTCCAGCATCATGCGGACAAGTCCGGCGTGGCTAGGCGCTCGGGCCCACGGTCAGTGGCTGATGGCTTCTCGCCCCTCGTTGGTTACCCCAAGTGGAAGGTTTGAGATGTAGCGTAGTGGTAAATTTCCCTTGGCAAAGATACCAATGATCGAATCCCGTGAGACTCCGAGGGTCGACAAGAAGGTGTCAATAGCGCCAGAAACTTTCGCTTGACAGGACCTGCACACAGATACAAATAACTTTGCTCCCAATGAGTACAGAGAGGTTGTCAATCCCTCCGGCCTTGTCGTTTACAAAGGATCAAACGCAAGAGATAATAGTGATAGGTATGACTGTAACTAGGAAATAATAACAGGAAGTAAATAGCGGGTGTGATCAGTGATGGTAATATGGACCGGGGTCCCATGATGTTCACTAGTGATGTCTCTCTCCCAAAAGACGATAAAACAGCTAAGCGAGGTAAACGAATTACAGCTGGGCAATTGACAGGATTATGTGCGCAAACCAATGCTAACTATGCTATACAGAAAGGTAGAGGCTCAAAACCATGGGCGGTACGCCAAGGCAAGTAGACCGAAATCCATCCGCATCTACTACTAATCATCCACCTTGAGATATCTATCCAGAACATCTCGCTGGTATTAAGTTGCGAGTCCCACCCAAAGTGTAAACTCAAAGCAACAGACAACTGCATTAAAAGAACTTTGCGTAAAGTAAACAATCCTTGCACCCGCAAGTACGAGCACCGTTGTTTTCCCCCTTGTGGCAACAGCACATCCCCTAGACTCATGTTTCTGTCACTCAAGCTAGTCATCGAGGGGCATGAACCCACAATCAAGCATAACGTTCCCTCTTGGAGTTACTACCTGCTACTTGGCCAAAGCAATAAATAGCAACGGAGAACATGCAAGAATTACTCAAGAACATAAATATAAAAGAGGTGAATCAAATATATTACTCACACACAATCTGAACATAATCTCATAATCCATCGGATCCCAGCAAACTCAGCATAGCAACACCATAAAGATTACATATGTGCCTCGATCATGTAGGGCAGCTCACGAGGTCTAATCGATGAAGAACAAAGAGGGGAGGAGAACATCACATAGCTACTGGTCATGGATCCATGGTCCAATGGGGACTACTCACAACTCATCCGGGAAGCGTCCATGGTGGTGGAGAAGCTCCCGATGGTGATCCTGCCCTCCGGCAGGGTGCCGGGAAGAGTTCTCCTGGTGCTCCCGATCTTGGAAGCGCGGCGGCGGCGGAACAGAGATGAGATCGCGAAAAAGGGTTCCGTCCTCGAGGGTTTCGGGACGCGTGCTAAATATATGCCAAAGGGGGTCACCAGAGGCGGAGAGGGGGGCCCAGGCGCCCCCCCGGTGCGGCCAGGAGGGGGGCCGCATGGGCAGGCCGCCTGGGCTGCCCCTGGCTCCCCTCTGGCCCCACTTCTGGCGCGTGGAAGCTTCTGGAGCGCTGAATTTTTATATATTTTTCCCGGAATTTTTCTGGCAATTTAAGTAATGGGAAAACCTGAAATACAAAAACAGCAGAAAACAGAAACTGGCACTGGGGTGCACTGAGTTAATAGGTTAGTCCAAATATTATCAAAAGTGTATAGAAGTGCATAAATATCATAGCAATATCACACAAAAGAAGCGTGGAGCAAGCAGAAATTATAGATACGTTTTGGACGTATCAACATCCCCAAGCTTAATTCCTGCTCGTCCTCGAGTAGGTAAATGATAACAAGCATAATTTCTGTGGTGACATGCTATCAACCATATAAGAACTTTTAAGTAAAGCAATCAAGGCATGTAATCCAATTCAAGTCATAACGAGCAAGAGTCTATATTAGCATTGTAACAAGTAACATAAGAACATAAAGGTGCAAGAGCTCTCGCTGTCCGTGACTCGAATGTCTCCAAATGGTGTTTGCGTGCAAGAAAGGGGATAGGGATATATGAGAGAGTAAAACATAGTTTTTGTATTGTTGAGAACTTAATCTACTAAAGTTTCACACTTGGTCTTCTTTGGAATCTTATCTTGACTCATCCCCAGACCGTCAGCCAGGTACAAGTCAAAATGATCCACTCCCTTTCGATATTTTGAGCACTCATGCAATGGATGAGCGTAAGCAAGAAAGTCGACACTTAGGATGGCAAAGAGAGAAAATGATAGAGGGAGAAGACAAAAAAAGGTGTGAAAGGCTCACATCAATGAGGACAATCATCGGCGAGAGAAAGCCAAATGATAGATATGATGCGAGGAGTCGGGATTGCCATGCAACGGATGCACATATGAGCTAAGGTAAGCTCTCCAATGGAACTAGTGGGGGTGCATCCAACTCGCTTGCTCAAGAAGACCTAGAGCTCTTTTGAGGAGGCTCATCATTGGAATATACAAGCCAAGTTCTATTGTGTAAAGGTCCCCACATAGCTATATGCATAAATGATAATCTCTATGGAGTACAAAGTATAATATGGAGTACGAGTGTGGATCTCTCAAAAGAAATAGTAGTGTGCCCCCTTCTCTCTTTTTATTTCTTTTTCTCTTTTTCTCTTTTTTTTATTTTTTTTGTGGCCTCAATGGCTCTTTCTATTTATCTCTCATTTGTCCTCTTTGGGATCTTTTGATTTTGTCCTCTTTGGGATCTTTTCCTCACTTTAGGGGCAACACTCTATGTATTACAAGAAGTATAGAAGATCTTTCACACTTTACAAAAGTACTCAACATAAAGAAAATGAAACTATCATGATGTATGCAAATGTATGCCTCTGCCAGTGTAGCAGGATATGCAATGATACTAGCGCGTCATGTAGCAATGATTAGGGCCAGGCCCAACTAGCATGCGGCTAATCGATCAAGCAAAAAGCATGTATGACATGAAGATCAAGTCATGAGAGGATGGATGTTGCATGGCAATGTATCTCGGAAAGGCTATGGAAATGCCTTAATAGGTAGGTATGGTGGCTGTTTTGAGGAAGGATATAATGAGGCTTATGATGACAGAGCGTATCGTGCCAAGGATTTGGATGCACCGGCGAAGTATGCACCAACTCTCGTGGTGAGAAAGGGCAATGCACGGTACCGAAGAGGCTAGAAAAATATGGATAGGTGGAAGTGTCAACCTTCGAATACTCACATTAGTCCGAAGAACTCATGCACTTATTATCGGTAATCTCAATCTAATTAGGAGGTTCACAAAGAGACAAGTACCCCGAGGAGGTGTGTATGGGGGTTTGGTTACCCTTGCGCATCCTCGACCCATGGTACGTGAGTGTACTCTAATATTCGATCCCTGCAAAGATTAGTGATCCATTTAGTAGCTAAAGTTCTCAACTATTTTGTAGGTTTTCGAAAATAAACACGGATTGCCCAAAATACAACATCTATCACTAATAGGCTAAAGCTCTTGTCACCAAAAGTTCAGACATTACTCATGGCAATACCTCAAAACTATAGCAAGTTACTACTAAAATTAAATAGCAACCTCAATTACCTACTTTAAGTTAAGACACACAACTCAGTGCAACAGACAAACTCTCTTAACAAGATAATCATGAAAACTCAAGAGAGTTCAGCAACCAACTAAACGAAAGCTCTTTAAAAAGAAAAGCATGGAAACTAAGAGCTAAACATGACAGTAGCTATTGAAAGACAAAGAACATACACAGCAAAGATAAGCATGAAAATCCTATGTTGTGTTCTAGGTTGAAGTGGAGCGTGTTTCTCTCCCACACAAAGAAAGCTGGGTTCTAACTCGTTATGAACAGTAAGCAAATCTAAAGAAAACTAAAAGGGAAACTAAAAGCAAGACGCTCCAAGCATATCACATAACGCATGAAGTGATTAAAATATAGTGGAACGAAAGACGAACTGATAATTGTTGATGGAGAAGGGGATGCACGGGGGCATCCCCAAGCTTAGACGCTTGAGTCTTCTTGAATATTTCTTGGGGGTGCACGGGGGCATCCCCAAGCTTGAGCGTTTGACCCTCCTGAATCTTTTTATCATCTTCCCTCGCACACTTGAAAACTCCCTTCATACATAACTCATCATAATCTGATTAGCGAGGTTAGTACCCATAATAAAATAATTTTTCCTTGCTGGAAATAAAGATAATCTTGAAGAGCTACTGTTTCTCAATATTGCCAAAAGGTTTTTGCAAAGAAAAAGCAAGCTCAAGGTTTGCAAAACGAAGAAAAGGCAAAACAGGACAGAATCTGTGAAAAATAGACCAGCAGGTAGTAAATAATTTTTTCGGGGCACTTCTGCAACTCAAATCAAAAAACTCAGAACAGATGCCCGAAAGCCAATTGTATAGAGCACGCTGTCGAAAAAATTCAGACCAAAAAGATGATCTGGTGATTTTATACAAATTTTTCTGTCTAAGGACAGAATCTGTTTCCTGGACAGCACGTCACAACTTTTGAACTTTCTTGCAATCAGAGGCTAAACTTGGCACAAAGCTGAAAAGTAAAGATACAATGATGATGCTACTGTAGTAACAAACATCAAGACCCAAGAAAAGCAAAATAAAATTTTATTCGTTGTGGGCTGCCTCCCAAAAGCGCTTTCTTTTATGCCTTTAAGCTAGGCATAATGCAAAAAGAGAGGATCAAGTTTTATCAAGAGTAAGAGAATAGCTAGCCCGTATAACGGACTCAAAAGGTAACTTAATCTTCTTTCTAGGGAAGTGTTCCATCCCTTTCTTAAGAGGAAATTGGAATTTTATATTCCCCTCTTTCATGTCAATGATAGCACCAACGGTGCGAAGAAAAGGACGTCCCAAAATAATTGGACAAGAAGGTTCACATTCATTATCCATAATAGTAAAATCAACGGGAACATAATTGTCATTGACAATGATAAGAACATCGTCGTTCCTCCCCAAAGGTTTCTTTATGGAAGAATCAACAAGACGAACACCAAAAGAACAAGAATCAAAAGGTTTCAATTCAACACTACTAGAAAAAAGGCTATTAGTGGCGCACCCAATATTGCCATTAGTGGTGCACCATGGGTGGGCCACTAATACCACGCCACTAATAAGGAATACTAATGGCGCACCTATGATGCGCCACTGTTAATCCCAATAACAGTGGCGCACCACTGGTGCGCCACTGGTATGCCCCCCGGGTGCGCCACTGATATTTTTTCAGAATTTTTTTTTTCAAATTTTTTTTTCAAATTTTATTCCAGAATTGCTACAGGTGCGCCACTGATATTGCTACAGGTGCGCCACTAGTAACAATTTTATTTTTCAAATTTTTTTCCAGAATTTTTTTTTTCAATTTTTTTTTCAAATTTGGCGGGAATTTTGTTTTCCTTAATCTCGGGTCACTATGGCTTAATCTCGGGTCAATATGGCTTAATCTCGGGTCAAATCGCACTCCGTGGTCAAACTTCCCGGAAGGTCACCCATCCTACACTACTCCAGCCCAAGCACGCTTAACTTCTGAGTTCTATCCAACCCCAGCACCAGCTCACTTAGCAGGCACTTGTTGATATATCTATCATATCAATCCTATTAAACCTTGTTGATGTCTAGGAGTTTGTTCATGTTCATGAGTGTGATGAAATTTTGAAAAAATATTTCAAACTTCCCGGTCATTTTACATATCATATTTTGAATTTTTTGAAAAAAAACTATTTTTTAAAAAAAAAACCATTTTTTTAAAAAAAACCATTTTTTTTCAAAAAAACTAATTTTTTTCAAAAAAAACCATTTTTTCAAAAAAAAACATTTTTTCAAAAAAAAAAATATTTATTTCAAAAAAAATAGTTTTTCAAAAAAAAAAAAATCAAAAAAAAACTATATTAGTGGCGCACCACACCCACGGTGCGCCACTACTATTTTTGAATTTTTATGAATTTTTTTGCCTGTAGATCTTAAAAGCCCCGTAACTTTTTTTCTGTTAGGTTTTTGGGGATTTAGAAAATGTTTAACGGGGTTCCCCCGATTAAATTCGGATGTAACTTTTCGAGTAGATGCTTTTTCATATAAAAAACTTTTTCATCGGAGTTCGTATGCAAAAGTTATGCCCATTTTACAAATTCTCGAGAGATTTTGCAAAAAAAGTCGAAATTCATGTTTGTAAATTTTGCTAACAACTAGACCACAAATCACATTGGAATCTTATTTTTTTTATTTTTTTGACATTTCTATCATTTTCTTTTATTTTTTTTAAACTGCAAAGGCGGTCCAAGGGGGGGGGTGCATTTGGTGAAAATGTTAGTAGTGGCGCACCGTGGCAAGGGGTGCGCCACTGCTATGGCAGAGGTGTGGCTGCCTAATTAGCTACTGCTCCCAGTTTACCAGTGGCGCACCCCTTCACTGGTGCGCCACTAGTAGCCAGGAATACTAGTGGCGCACCAGTGAAGGGGTGCGCCACTGCTATGGTTTTTTTTTTGGACCACCATGCCCAGCCTTACCAGTGGCACACCAGGGCAAGGTGCGCCACTACTATCAAAAATAGTAGTGGCGCACCTTGTCCTGGTGCGCCACTGGTAAGCCTGGGCATGGCTGGTTACTGTTCAAAAACATAGTAGTGGCGCACCCCACACCTGGTGCGCCACTAGTAATGTCACTATTAGTGGAGCACCTGTTTGTGGTGCGCCACTGCTATATAGTAGTGGCGCACCACATCTCTGGTGCGCCACTAATAGTGATATTACCTATAGCCTTTTTTCTAGTAGTGCAAGCATATCATATATTCTTTTGGGCATAACGGAGGTACTAGCTCCAACATCACATAAAGCATAGCAAGAGAAGTTATTCAACTTAATTTTAATCATAGGATCCCAACCATCTTCTAGCTTTCTAGGTATGGAGGCTTCTACCCTAAGCTTTTCCTCCCTAGCTTTGATGAGAGCATTAGTGATATGCTCCGTGAAGGCAAGATTAAGTGTGTTAGTGTGGGGATCTCTAGACATCTTGTGAAGAAAACTAATAACTTCAGAAAGGGTGCAATTATCAAAATCAATTTTATCATTATTGAGCAGAATTGTAGTGTCATCTTCTTTGTTTGAATTGCTCTCTATTATAAGAGTTTGGACGTCTTCCCAAGTTTGGGGAAGTGCGGGAGAAACTTTAAACAGAGGCTCATACCTTTTTCCCGGAAGACCATGCCATGGGCATAACTCCCCATTAATACTAACATAATCACAAGGTTTATTACTTTTGTAGATCCCGACAGTGGTGATTGGCGTGATGGAAGAAGGGGTGTACTCCTCCCACTTAGTGTTTTTGGTGGAACCCATAGCAGCAGCAAGCAAGATAACTATTTTTGTGATTTTTGATAGAAGACACTAAAGCAAAAAACTGAAAGGTAAACTAACAAGACTAAAAAGAAAAGATAAAAGATAGCGTGCAACTCCCCTATATTGAAGAGTGGAGTCCCCGACAACGGCGCCAGAAACTTTGCTTGATGGCTTCTCGCCCCTCGTTGGTTACCCCAAGTGGAAGGTTTGAGATGTTGCGTAGCGGCAAATTTCCCTTGGCAAGGATACCAAGGATCAAATCCCGTGAGACTCCGAGGGTCGACAAGAAGGTGTCAATAGCGCCAAAAACTTTCGCTTGACAGGACCTGCACACAGATACAAATAACTTTGCTCCCAACGAGTACAGAGAGGTTGTCAATCCCTCCGGCCTTGTCGTTTACAAAGGATCAAACGCAAGAGATAATAGTGATAGGTATGACTGCAACTAGGAAATAAGAACAGGAAGTAAATAGCGGGTGTGATCAGTGATGGTAATATGGACCGGGGTCCCATGATGTTCACTAGTGATGTCTCTCTCCCAAAAGACGATAAAACAGCTAAGCGAGGTAAACGAATTACAGCTGGGCAATTGACAGGATTATGTGCGCAAACCAATGCTAACTATGCTGTACAGAAAGGTAGAGGCTCAAAAGCATGGGCGGTACGCCAAGGCAAGTAGACCGAAATCCATCTGCATCTACTACTAATCATCCACCTTGAGATATCTATCCAGAACATCTCGCTGGTATTAAGTTGCGAGTCCCACCCAAAGTGTAAACTCAAAGCAACAGACAACTGCATTAAAAGAACTTTGCGTAAAGTAAACAATCCTTGCACCCGCAAGTACAAGCACCGTTGTTTTCCGCCTTGTGGCAACAGCACATCCCCTAGACTCATGTTTCTGTCACTCAAGCTAGTCATCGAGGGGCATGAACCCACAATCAAGCATAATGTTCCCTCTTGGAGTTACTACCTACTACTTGGCCAAAGCAATAAATAGCAACGGAGAACATGCAAGAATTACTCAAGAACATAAATATAGAACAGGTGAATCAAATATATTACTCACACACAATCTGAACATAATCTCATAATCCATCGGATCCCAGCAAACTCACCATAGCAACAGCATAAAGATTACATATGTGCCTCGATCATGTAGGGCAGCTCACGAGGTCTAATCGATGAAGAACAAAGAGGGGAGGAGAACATCACATAGGTACTGGTCATGGACCCATGGTCCAAGGGGGACTACTCACAACTCATCCGGGAAGCGTCCATGGTGGTGGAGAAGCTCCCGGTGGTGATCCTCCCCTCCGGCAGGGTGCCGGGAAGAGTTCTCCTAGTGCTCCCGATCTTGGAAGCGCGGCGGCGGCGGAACAGAGATGAGATCGCGAAAAAGGGTTCCGTCCTCGAGGGTTTCGGGACGCGTGCTAAATATATGCCAAAGGGGGTCACCAGAGGCGGAGAGGGGGGCCCAGGCGCCCCCCCCCCCCCCCGGCGCGGCCAGGAGGGGGCCGCGTGGGCAGGCCGCCTGGGCTGCCCCTGGCTCCCCTCTGGCCCCACTTCTGGCGTGTGGAAGCTTCTGGAGCGCTGATTTTTTATATATTTTTCCCGGAATTTTTCTGGCAATTTAAGTAATGGGAAAACCTGAAATACAAAAATAGCAGAAAACAGAAACTGGCACTGGGGTGCACTGAGTTAATAGGTTAGTCCAAATATGATCAAAAGTGTATAGAAGTGCATAAATATCAGCAATATCACACAAAAGAAGCATGGAGCAAGCAGAAATTAAAGATACGTTTTGGACGTATCAGTGGCACATGCGAGGGAAGGGTTGACGCGGCCAGATCCGGCGACGAGGTCGCCGGCGACGAGCGGGGAGGCGCGGGGCGGAGGAGGCCAGGGACGGCGAGACCCGGCCGGATCCGGACCGGAGGAGGCCGGCGGTGAGGTGCGGGTGGCTCCGGCGGGCGGGGACGAGCGGCGGCGGTGGTGACGCGAGGAGGCGGCGAGGTTGGATGGCGGCGGAGCGCTCGCCGGCACGGAGGAGCAGCGGCTGGGCGGCGCATGGCGGCGGGGACGAGCGGGCGAGGGAGCCAGGGAGGCGGGCGGCGGCGCTGTCGAGCCTCGGGGCCGACGGCGGCGAGCTGCTCCGGCGGCAGGCCGGCGGCGGGCGAGGCCGATCGGGAGGAGTAGCGGGGCTCGGGCGAGCGGCTCGCTCGGGCCGCGGCGGCGGGGACTCGGGCCCGGGCGGGCCTGCCCCGGGCCCCGATGGCTGCGCAGTGGGGAAGCGGTCGGGGCGACGTGGCGACTTGCCAATGGCTGCGGGCGTCGGCGGGTGAGGACGTGGCGGCTGTGGCTGGACGGCGCCAAGTGGCGGCGGGGGAGTTGGCCGGCGCTGAAAACGAGGATGGAGGGGGCTGGTGGCGCGGAATTTTACGGATGAGGTTGGTGGAGGCCAAAAATGGCATGGGGAAGGAGTTTATATAGGGAAGGGGCTAGAATTAGGGTTAGGAGGGGGTTTTAGGCCGTTTCGGAGCCTCGGATCTCGATCCGACGGTTCCGGAGCGGAGAGGGTTTAGCAAGTGGGATAGTTGGCTGTGTAGGAGGCCTTCAGGCTGCAAGGAGAGAAGAGAGAGGCCCGCGGGGGTTTTCGGAGACCGAAAACGTCCGACGTTTTAACCGGCTACTAGTGTCGCTATATTTAACCGTTGGGCTATCAAACAAGCTCCGAATGCGATAAAATTTGGCAGGCGACCTGTCTACACTATAATAAGACCACATGCCAAGTTTTACCCCATTCCGAGAACATTTTTCGGCCACTCATAAAAATAAATATTCGGAGATGCCGCGGGCGCGTGCAAGTGTGTCTGGGCTCAGAACGGACAACGGAGAGGACGGGCGGACTCGGACAGATACAAGTTTTGAAAACATGCAGATGCAATGCACACGATGACATGGCAAAAATGCACCACGCAAGCAAATGACAAGGCAACGACGACGCATAACTGGCTGACACCTGGCACATCGGTCTCGGGGTGTCACAACACTCCCCTACTAACAAGAGATCTCGTCCCGAGATCTTAGGAACGAGACGGAAGTGAAAAAGAAAGAACAAAGTTCTTCAAGGACAAAAGAGTGAAACCAAAGAATCTTGAGAGGTTGAACAACTTGACAAAAGGATACAACAGAGATGAGCGGAGTTGCAAAGACTTTTTAAACAAGAGGAACAAGGAATACGACGAGAACCAAAAGGTTGAAGGATATGAAGCACGAGTTGAAGGAACAAGAATGAATTCAAAACCACTCCGGCTAAAAGAGATAGAAAAGCAATTGAACAAAGGAATTCGGGCAGCGCTCCGGCTGAAAATAGAAGGAATAGAACATGTAGTTCAGAATGTGGAGCGATACTTGACGAGATGAACAACACAACACCTCCGGAAGAGTTGAAAAATGGAATGAAAGAACCGAGAAGAAGATGAAAAAAATTCACCACGAATGAATTGAAATAGCATCTTCAAGACAAAGGCTTGAACGGAGTTGTTGAGAAAAACAACCACAAAAGAATAAGCTTGGTTTGGACTTATTTAAACATCTCAAAGTTGAGGTGAATTATGCCGCAACCAAAATATTGATGAGCTGAGAAGAGCGAAGAATGCAAAACTCCACTTCAAAAGAATACGGAGAATTATTTGCATCTCGGGACACAAAAGAATAATGCTTGAGCTGCTCAACAAGAATTTGATGAACACTTGAAGAATGAATTATATCATGATGAACCACCATGAAGAACTCCGGTAGCGAAAAGGATGATGATATAGAAGTCAAGGATTCAAGAATAAGAATAAAGCCTTGCGATGATTTCGAAGGGGGTACCGACGAGATAGCCGAGAACTTTGAACTCCGGGGAAGAAAAGATTAAAGCACTTGGAACTAGAATTTATTCATCAAGAATAAACTCCGAAGGAAGGGATTAAACAACTTGAAGAATAAGAATTATGTTATGCTTATCCTCCATCAATCAAATTGATGAGAAGCAATGGATTCGCATACTACTTATTCTCATTGAAATGATTAAGTAGGGATATAGCGCAAAACTCGAGAAAGACTTCATGAATCACCGGTAGGATTAGAATAAAATCAATGGATTGATATGATAACACCGGAAAAGAACTCTTGAACGAACCACCGAGAAGAATTGAAGCCGAGTGAAGAAAAGAACGAACCACCGGGAAGAATTAAAATCGAATGATGAAAGAGAACAAAACCACCGTAAAGAATTGAAATTGAGAGAATACGATGAATCTCCGGGAGAATATAACACTCGAGGGAATTTAGGTACAAGAGAACGACGAGGTCGCGAACTGATTAGAGAATACTTGAATGAAGCACCAGACGAATGTGAGACGAACGAAGAGGCATCAATGAAGAATATTTGGAGGACGAAGTTGAAATTTGAGAACGAACAAATCTTCTGAAATGATGGCCTTCGGAGGAACACAATTAGAAGAATTGATGAAATGCTCCAGACGGTTAAGGAAATGAATTTATGACAACAGAATAATTCGAGAGGATAACATGAAGCTAGAACCTCGAATCTTCGAGAGAACAGACAAGATTCGGAGGAAAGCTCTTCTTCAGACTTAATATGACGACGAGAAACACAACCAAAATTATTGAGATACTCCGGAAGAATTAAAAGAGGAAAAGTTGAACCAAACATGAAAGAATTTGAAAGCGGTCTTGGAGAAGGCATATGACTGATGGAATCTATACTTACGTCACACTTGAAAAGAATTTCGGAACGCTCCGGTAATTAGAGGAGTCAGGTAAGATCCTGGGAAAAGACCTGTGGGTTATGAGCCCACCGAAGAGAAAACACCGTTGAAAAGGATCGAAAAGGAGATGATGCACCGGAACGATTGAAAGACTCGAATGAGGTGACAACCTTGAATTAATAGGAACACGGAAAAATCTCCTGAGATATCTTCGGAACTCCGGTATGATTAAATGACGAGAGGCGAACAAGCCAGGGAAAAAAACATTTGAGCAGAGGGAAAGAATAAGAACAACACCTAGAACATGCAATGCACACGATGACATTGCAAAATTGCAACACGCAAGCAAATGACAAGGCAACGACGATGAATAACTGGCTCACACCTGGCGCATCGGTCTCGGGGTGTCACAGGATGCCAGGGTTCCTTTGTATCATCATGTTGTGAGATTGCCACTAGCCTGGGGTCGGGGCTCTCGATTGGGAAGGCGTACAACATCACCTTGCCTCGCCGTGAACTGCGGGCCTAACGGCTAGGAAGTCTACCCTCTCCCAAATCTGAAGCTGGACAGGGGTAGTCATGTCTAGAAGGTGATCGCAACCATGACGGCCATGGCTGCCTCCTTCCCACTCGATGGTTGGGAGCCCGTCACTTGGGATGCCTGTCGTAGCTACATTTTGTTTGCCGTAGTGTGGGACCGTTGTAAGGTTTGTTCATGGCAAAATATGACTGTGGCAATAGGCGACGGTCGATCTAGAGATTCCAATGTGTTGTGGTGGCTTCCTCTAGTGGTTGATGCAGGCGGTGTATTGTGGTGGTACGGGGGTCTTAGGCCCGGGCTGTTGGGCGGTGACTTCCGGTGTTGAGCTGCACATTTAGCTCTCGGTAAAGTTGTGTTGGTTGCGTTCGTCGGTCATTTACATGGAGAGGTGTGCAGTGGCATGTGATCCTGGCAAGGAGGTTTCCATCAATGTTTGGTCTTTCCCTAATCTAAATCTGGAGTTTCCCCTTCATCGTGGTTTGTCCCCACGGGAGGGGGGGGGGATTGTGGCTTGGGTCCCCTTACCAAGGTGCATGGGAGGTGTCGAGCGAAAGCGTCGTGCCCCAACATCAATGGCGACGATGCTTGCATGTGTCTTGTCCCTCTTGGGGGAGATGCATTGTCTTCCCTCCCCACCCTGATGTCATGTCCCTCACATTTATGTGTGTCGATTATCCCCGATCGCGGTGGCATGTGCAGCTAGGCTTGGGGCTCCATTCGGCACCACCATGGTTCGGACCATGGCTAGCGGTCTCGTTTGCACCCTGATACGTCCAAAACGTATCTATAATTTCTGCTTGCTCTATGCCTTTTTTGTGTGATATTGCTATGATATTTATGCACTTCCATACACTTTTGATCATATTTGGACTAATCTACTAATGGTTGCAAAAGTGCACAATGTTCTTGTTTTACACTTTATTGTGTAGGAATTACTTGGAAATTGACAAAAACGCAAAAGGAGTCGTATTGGAGTAGGACTCTGACTTTCCTGAAATCTGTCTGAGAACGTTTTTTAAAGATAGTCACGTTCCGGCCCGAAGACGATGTCAAACGGAAAAAGTCTAGTTGCGAAAGTTGTGGGGAATTTCGAGGCGATGCTTCTGGATATAAAATTCGTCCAAATCGGAGTCCGGACGGCCGAGTAAAGCCCGTTTTACTGAGGCCCAAAATCTGATGACGGGAATCCGAGAGTCTATATAAAGAGAGGAAACCTAGGTCACCAAGGGCCACGAATTTTCCTCCTCCTGAGCCGCCGTCTTGGAGGGGAGGACCAGCACCATTGCAGCACCATCCACAAGGAAGAAGGGGGGCCAAGGAGCCGCTGCCCCCTAGGGCCGCCGCCGCCCCTAGGGCCGCCGCCGCCCCCAGGGCCGCCGCCGTCTCCTCCCAGCCGCCGCCGCCGGCCGCCGCCTCCTCGCGGGGCTGCACCTCTCCATCAACACCACCATCAAGATCCTCCTCACCATGTCCATGCGTGAGTAGTCTTCTCCGGGGCCGAGGGCTCGTACGTGTAGCTATGTGGTTATCTCTCTCTCCCAAGATGTGATCTTCGTTGTGATCATAGGCTATGTTAATATAGGGTGATCCCATGATGTTTCCCCTTCCTCTATGTATTGGATTGATGTACTCACTTGTCTTTATCTAGTATAATCCCCGAGACCAAGGTGACAGCGGTCTATTGGACATGGATTAGAAAAATATTTTCATGAGTGATTTCCTCTCTTGTGTGTTGATTGAAGATTGAGAGTCTCTTGGTGCTTGTCTTTGACTATCCTTTAGATATGTTGTGGTGATTGTGGGACTCTCTTTGGATGGCCGCGGTGACATTGGGAAATCCTTAGATTGAGAACTACGAACTTTGAGGTGTGCTTTTGTAGCCCTACATAATTCTCGTCCTCTCTTGACCACGAAGGAATGACCTCCGGGTGCGTCTCCATTGCATGTTTTATGGGAAATATCATGTGATTCGATTATGTTAATGTTGTTGGGAGTTGCCACTAGTGAAAGTATGATCCCAAGGCCTTGTTTCCACCATTGCAATACCATTTGTGCTCACGTTTACCACTTGTTTGCTTGCTGTACTTTTTATTACAGATTTATATTACTTTGCTTTGCCACTCCTATCATCCATATTTTACCATCTCTTCACCGAACTAGTGCACCTATACAACTCCTAGTTGTATTAGGTGTGTTGGGGACACAAGAGACTTCTTGTATCTTAGTTGCAGGGTTGCTTGAGAGAGACCATCTTCAACCTCTACTTCCCTGACTTCGATAAACTTAGGTCATCCACTTGAGGGAAATTGCTGCTGTCCTACAAACCTCTGCGCTTGGAGGCCCAACATAGTCTACAAGAGTAGAAGCGTGTGTAGACATCAAGCTATTTCTGGCGCCGTTGCCGGGGAAGTGAGTGCTTGAAGGTATATCTTTAGATCTTGCAATTAAATCTTTTTGTTTCTTGTTTTTATTTCACTAATTATGCTTATGGACAACCTTGCTATTGGATCGTTGCTTGCGGGAAGACGCCCCACACCTGTGGTGGTTGCTCCTCCCCCTACTGAAATTGTGCCCTATAAAATACCAGCTGGTATTATCGATTATGTTTTGGCTAATCGTTATGCAGGAGACAGACATCCCGGTGAACACTTGCTATATCTGTCACAACTATGTTCATTATTTAAGCTTGCAGGTGTATCAAGGGAGTTTGTCATGAGGAAATTGTTCGCCGTATCACTTATAGATAAAGCTTTAGATTGGTATAAGCTTCTCGATAACTCGCACTTGCTTGATTGGCAAGAGCTTGTGTCTCTCTTTTATACTAAGTTTTATCCTCTTCATTAAATTTATCGAGACAGGAACTATATCTATAAATTTAGGTCTCATGACGGAGAGAGCATAGCTCAAGCTTGGGAAAGACTGAAAACGTTAATGCTAAAAAGTCATAACCATGGGCTCCCCAAAGATGCTTATGTGGAGAGTAAGAGTACCTTTTTGCATGTGGATCATGGTAACAATGCTTTATGTGATGCTTATATTATTGAGTTTATTCGTGATCCCACTGAAAATTATTATGAGAAGGGAACATATGCTTATAGATACTTCAATAATATCAAGTTCCCTCTCTTTATGTTGAAGGTTTTGAAGCTGCACTTGTTTTGTCTTCCTATGCTTATTGCTTTGTGCTTCAATGAATTATTCTATTGCAATATTCCTATGCATAGGAAGCATGTTAGGCTTAAATGTGTTTGGTATTTGCTTCTTGATGCTCTCTTTTGTTCTTCAACTCTTATTCCTACGAGAGCATCATTAAAGTCTTATGCCTAGCTTAAAGGCATAAAAGAAAGGGCTTTTGGGAGGCAGCCCACAACGAATAAAATTTTATTTTGCTTTTGTTGTGTCTTGATGTTTGTTACTACAGTAGCATCATCATTTTATCTTTACTTTTCAGCTTTGTGCCAAGTGTAGCCTCTGATTGCAAGAAAGTTCAAAAGTTGTGACGTGCTGTCCAGGAAACAGATTCTGTCCTTGGACAGAAAAATTCGTATAAAATCACTAGATCATCTTTTTGGTATGAATTTTTTTGACAGCGTGCTCTATACAATTGGCTTTCGGGCGTCTGTACTGAGTTTTTTTATTTGAGTTGCAGAAGTGCCCCGAAAAAATCATTTACTACCTACTGGTCTGTTTTTCACAGATTCTGTCCTGTTTTGCCTTTCCTTCATTTTGCAAACCTTGAGCTTGCTTTTTCTTTGCAAAAACCTTTTGGCAATCTTCAGAAACAGTAGACCTTCAAGAATATCCTTATTTCCAGCAAGGAAAAATTATTTTATTAAGGATACTAACCTCGCTAATCAGATTATGATGAGTTATGTATGAAGGGGGTTTTCAAGTGTGCGAGGGAAGATGATAAAAAGATTCAGGAGTGTCAAACGCTCAAGCTTGGGGATGCCCCCGTGAACCCCCAAGACATATTCAAAAAGACTCAACGTCTAAGCTTGGGGATGCCCCCGTGCATCCCCTTCTCCATCGACAATTATCAGTTCGTCTTTCGTTCCACTATATTTTTATCACTTCATGTGTTATGTGCTATGCTTGGAGCGTCTTGCTTTTAGTTTTCTTTAGCTTTGCTTGCTGTTCATAACGAGTTGGAACCCAGCTTTCTTTGTGTGGGAGAGAAACACGCTCCACTTCAACCTAGAACATAACATAGAATTTTCATGTCTATCCTTGCTGTGTGTGTTCTTTGTCTTTCAATAGCTACTATCATGTTCAGCTCTTAGTTTTCATGCTTTACTTTTTAAAGAGCTTTTGTTTTCTTATGGTTAGTCTCGAATAGCTGGGGTGTTCTCAATGTGTTATTAAAGTAACAACATGATTTGTTTGCCTATGATGTGGTATGGTTTAGTGGTATCTTCCTCCAAGAATTTATTTTGATAGACTTGGCGTATGCTCACGCATATTTAAGACTGTAAAGAAAGTCTATCAAGCCTTGATGATCTTTAATTTCTGAGTAGCGATATAACTTCCATGCCCGATTCAATGTTGCTTTGTCGCTCTGCATGATTATGACCGTCATTGCTCTTTTAGTTGGTCGCTCCCAGTCGTTTGCTAACCTTCACCTGTACTAAGCGGACTGACTGCTTGTGCATCCAAAATCCTTTAAACCAGTTATGCCATATGAGTCCACCATACCTTCCTATACATGGTATTTACCTGCCATTCCTAACGAAGACTTTCATGTACCATCTCGAAATTATTCAAAAAAGCATTTCTATTTTGTGCCTCTGTTTTAGCTCATGAGGAAGTAGTAGTTAATTCATGATCTTTTTAAGTTGGACAAGCTTCACCCCGGGATTGCATGTCTAATGTGCAAACCCATAATACGAGAAGGAACTGGCATAGAGTGCGCCCGGCTCATTAAAAAAATAATACAACAAACAAACCCTCCTTCACGCTTTGTTCATGAGAAATTAGAAAACTTTGGCAGTGATAAACAAAGGAGATTAAGAGGATGTGATCGTCCTCATTCGGGAGCCGTTCCTCGAAACTTGTCCAGCTCAAGAAGTGATTGAGTTATCTGCCAGCATTCGTTGACGAAATATGCATATTCTAAAAAAAATATTACCTCTGTTTTTAAAAACCAAGAGCTCTGGTACATGTTTAGTTTTTGTTTCCGACCACGGGTTTTCAACCTTGCCAACAAAAGCCACGGTTCGAGAGTCTCCACCTTCTTTAAAGCACCAACTATTGAGAGCATGATTGTCATTCTGAGTGTAATGTGCATTGTCCCAAAGTACCATTGTCTTTTGCATGATCATGATATCGTTTATTCTGAAATCATTGTATCTAGTCGTCACTTAAACTTTGGAGGTGCCCCTGCATTTATGTTTTGCTTCACTAAAGGGGGCAAGCGAGGTACCACTTTATCATATTTGCACACCATGCTCATTACAAATCTATTGAGTGTTTCAGTATCATATTGTAAAACTTTCAGTTCTTTGTGATTTTCTCATGAGGCAACTTAATTACTACAGATTCATTATCTCAGTAAGCACTTGTCATGTGACTGTGAAAAGTTCTTATATGGTTAATAGCATGTCACCACAGAAATTATGCTTGTTATCATTTACCTACTCGAGGACGAGCAGGAATTAAGCTTGGGGATGTTGATACGTCCAAAACGTATCTATAATTTCTGCTTGCTCCATGCCTTTTTTGTGTGATATTGCTATGATATTTGTGCACTTCCATACACTTTTGATCATATTTGGACTAACCTACTAATGGTTGCAAAAGTGCACAATGTTCTTGTTTTACACTTTATTGTGTAGGAATTACTTGGAAATTGACAAAAACGCAAAAGGAGTCGTATTGGAGTAGGACTCTGACTTTCCTGAAATCTGTCTGAGAACGTTTTTTAAAGATGGCCACGTTCCGGCCCGAAGACGACGTCAAACGGAAAAAGTCTAGTTGCGAAAGTTGTGGGAATTTCGAGGCGATGCTTCTGGATATAAAATTCGTCCAAATCGGAGTCCGGACGGCAGAGTAAAGCCCGTTTTACTGAGGCCCAAAATCTGATGACGGGAATCCGAGAGTCTATATAAAGAGAGGAAACCTAGGTCACCAAGGGCCACGAATTTTCCTCCTCCCGAGCCGCCGTCTTGGAGGGGAGGACTAGCACCATTGCAGCACCATCCACAAGGAAGAAGGGGGGCCAAGGAGCCGCTGCCCCCTAGGGCCGCCGCCGCCCCTAGGGCCGCCGCCGTCTCCTCCCTGCCGCCGCCGCCGACCGCCGCCTCCTCGCGGGGCTGCACCTCTCCATCAACACCACCATCAAGATCCTCCTCACCATGTCCATGAGTGAGTAGTCTTCTCCGGGGCCGAGGGATCGTACGTGTAGCTATGTGGTTATCTCTCTCTCCCATGATGTGATCTTCGTTGTGATCATAGGCTATGTTAATCTAGGGTGATCCCATGATGTTTCCCCTTCCTCTATGTATTGGATTGATGTACTCACTTGTCTTTATCTAGTATAATCCCCGAGACCAAGGTGACAGCGGTCTATTGGACATGGATTAGAAAAATATTTTCATGAGTGATTTCCTCTCTTGTGTGTTGATTGAAGATTGAGAGTCTCTTGGTGCTTGTCTTTGACTATCCTTTAGATATGTTGTGGTGATTGTGGGACTCTCTTTGGCCGCGGTGACATTGGGAAATCCTTAGATTGAGAACTACGAACTTTGAGGTGTGCTTTTGTAGCCCTACATAATTCTCGTCCTCTCTTGACCACGAAGGAATGACCTCCGGGTGCGTCTCCATTGCATGTTTTATGGGAAATATCATGTGATTCGATTATGTTAATGTTGTTGGGAGTTGCCACTAGTGAAAGTATGATCCCTAGGCCTTGTTTCCACCATTGCAATACCATTTGTGCTCACGTTTACCACTTGTTTGCTTGCTGCACTTTTTATTACAGATTTATATTACTTTGCTTTGCCACTCCTATCATCCATATTTTACCATCTCTTCGCCGAACTAGTGCACCTATACAACTCCTAATTGTATTAGGTGTTGGGGACACAAGAGACTTCTTGTATCTTAGTTGCAGGGTTGCTTGAGAGAGACCATCTTCAACCTCTACTTCCCTGAGTTCGATAAACCTTAGGTCATCCACTTGAGGGAAATTGCTGCTGTCCTACAAACCTCTGCGCTTGGAGGCCCAACATAGTCTACAAGAGTAGAAGCGTGTGTAGACATCACACCTACCTTCTAACCGTGACTCGAAGCTCCTTTCAGCCCCACCTTGGCTCCGATGGCTAGCGATCGTGTCTACACCTACCTTATACACACAACGACGTCCTCTGTGTGTGCATTTTGCTTGCCGGTATAAGTCGGCACTCCTTTGCCCTGAGCAAGAGGGCGGAGGGTCCTCTGCAGCAGCAGTTGATGATGTTGATCATTTAACTAAGTCCCGTTCTTTCCAGGTGATGCATGGTTGCATTTCGGCGTTGGCCATGGGTGTGTTTTGACTTTTGAGGTAGTCCGACCGCTCATGTACGTTTGGTGCTTCAAATCATGAGTGAACTTTCCGTGTCTATGTTCCCAACATGGCAAGATCTTGGCCATGGGATCAAATTTTGCATGAACATTTGCATTTATGCAAGCATGTTGGGAAGGGGAAGAAACCAAAATAAAATGATCCGCAAACTAAACCACTAGGCACATTAATATTTATGTTATCACCGTTAGCTTTTTATCGGCGAGACATTCATAACTAGATTTCATTTGAATACGTTTTGATAAAAAAAATGACTCTAAAGTTGTTATCCCAGGATTATTGTACTTGCAATCAAATTGATACCAAAGATGCCACTATGTTGATATCAAAGTTGCCACACATAGTAACATTGTTACCAATGCGTGACAACTTAGGAAAATTAGATAGCAACTTTAAAAAAAGCCAAGCCAACCATTGAAGACATATCGTAAATTCAAGCACCAATACCATTGCTTTTGTCGCATCTATGCATGCATAACCTCATGCCATATTGGTGCTATATTCCGGTCCTAGTAATAACCCAAGGATGGAGGAGAGGGCCTTCTTGACACGTGACATTGCATAAGATTTCATTTCCGGGGACAACATCTATATGTGCTTCCTATCGCGCTCGCGATGCCGGCCGTCCCTATCTGCCTTTGCTATGGCGATTGGACAACCGAAGCCCACACATGCGTTTGAAGATATTGGCTCTGCGCTTATGCATACCTTCCTAGTATAGCTAGCTATAATTAGAGGGTCCTCAACATTGCCCAAAATTGATTCCGAGCACCTCTAGTCACCACCTGTTTGGCTTGTGTCCGGCCGGCCATCCTCCAGCCGCGCACCGGCTCACCATGGCGACGCCGGCAAGGCATGGGTGCATGCTCCGGGCGGAGGTGGTCATATGCATATTCCTCGTCATAGCACCGTTGAGCACGGCGATCGGTGTCAACTACGGCACCAAGGGTGACAACCTTCCGTCGCCGGCCAAGGTTGCGGCATTCCTCGTGACCAGCACTAGGATTGACCGTGTAAAGCTGTTTGACACCAACCCGGACATTGTTCGGGCCTTCGCTGGCACAGGCATCTCGGTAATGGTCACAGCAGGCAATGGCGACATCCCTGGCCTCGCCACCCAGAACGGCGCCGATGCATGGGTCGCTACCAACATCGCCCCATACTACCCCGCCACAGATATATCTCTCGTCGCCGTGGGCAACGAGATCATGGACACGGCCGACAAGAATCTCATCAGCAATCTCGTACCCGCCATGCAGACGCTCAAGTCCGCGCTCGTCACGGCTGGCTACAGCAAAATTCGTGTTTCCACTCCAAGCTCGCTCGGCATCCTGGTAGACTCCCAGCCGCCGTCCGCGGCTCGGTTTCGCGACGTCTGGGATGTCGCCATCTTCACGCCGATGCTCCAATTTCTCCGGAAGACCAAGGCACCACTCATCGTGAACACGTACCCGTACTTTGCGTACAACGGTGACACGCTGCCGTACGCACTGGCCCGGCCGAACCCTGGCGTGCTAGACACGGGCACGGGCATCACGTACACGAGCATGTTTGAGGCACAGCTTGACTCGGTGTACTCGGCGATGAAGAAACTTGGGTTTGAGGACGTGGAGATCCTCATTGGGGAGACCGGGTGGCCGACTAAGGCGATGGATGGGCAGATCGGCGTGAGCCCGGCCGAGGCGGCGGAGTACAACAAATATCTCATCGGTGAGGTTAGCTCCGGGACAGGCACGCCGCTCATGCCGAAGCGGAAGTTCGAGACGTACATATTCGCGCTCTTCAACGAGGACCTCAAGCCCGGGCCTGTCGCCGAGCGCAATTTCGGGATGTTCCAGCCAGACTTCACGCCGATGTATGACATTGGCATCATGAAAGAGCCGGTGAGCACGCACACGCGTTGTCCATGACGAGCCACACACACGCTGATTTTCACACGCACAATGCGAGTTGTTCCGACGCACGCCCGTGTGTGATGCAGGTCAAAACAGCACCGGCGGCAGCGTCCCCAGCGGCGCCGCAGAAAGTGGCAGCGACGCCTATGGCCGCCACAGCTCATGCCTTGGAGGCTGCGGCGCCTACAGAGGCGAACGGCTCCAACAGCGCCAAGGCGTCCGCGCCTGCATCGTCGACAGGCAACAAACCCTCCACGACGGAGGAAGTGGAAGGAGGCGACGCTCAGCCATCCACGAAGAGCGAACCGTCGGAGGCAGCAGCCAAGGTACGCACATCGATCCACCTCCATGCATGCATGGTGCATTGGATCTCAACAACAGCTAATTGGTCGTTGCCTTCGCTGAACATGGCCAGGGTGGTGACGGCGAAGAAGAAATCAGTGAGAAAACCAAACCCAAAGAAGAAAGTGCAACGCCGCCGGCGGCCGGAGCAGCTTCGGAAGCCACCAACTTTCTTTTTCCTATCCCTTGCATACTTGCAGTTGCGCTCTGTCTAACTGTCCATGTCTAATCTTCCGTGTCTACACTTTAGCTGGACACATGTAATTACAGAGAGCGATCTCCGGTCCCACTCCTCTGCTTGTTGACTTTGGGGAGGCGACGCATGCATGATTAAGACTGTATTCTCTTTCAAACTAGCATGGTTTGAGAGAGAGGGCTTCATTGATCTCATAGCTCGGGAATGGGCTAAGGCCAGAGGAGGGAGGTTGAATATTGAGAGATGGCAAAATAAGATTAGGCACTTGAGGTAGTTCTTACAGTGCTGGGCTAAAAATGTAAGCGGAATTTATACACCTTATAAATGAGCTTGATCTCAAGGCCGAATCCACCTTTTTAGATGCGGATGATGGGGCATCTAAGGCGGAGGCCGAGCGAAAATTGCGAGAGCTTCTCAGAAAAGAAGACATTAAATAGGCACTTAGAGCCAAAGTGCGGAAGATTGTCCAAGGGGACGATACCCAGTTTTTTCATATGAGTGCAAATGGAAAACAGAAAAAGAAGAAAATCTTTCAGCTTGAGCATGATGGGGGTACAATTGTAGGACACGAGAACCTGAAATTGTATATCTCTAATTACTATAAACAACTGTTTGGGGCTCGCGAAGACAACTTTGTGTCTGTGGATGAGCTCATGGTCGGGGATATTCCCTGGCTCGGGACAGACGAGAATGAGATTTTATCTGCGCCATTCATGGAGAAAAGGTGTTTGAGGAAAATAAATAAGGCGCCTGGCCCGGATGGCTTCCCAGTAGAATGTTATAAGAAATGCTGGCATATTATTAAAGGAAATCTAGTACCAATGTTTCATGACTTGTTCTGTGGCCATTTGCAGCTATTCCACTTAAACTTTGGAACGATAACGTTGTTGTGAAAGAAGGAGGGGCAGGTACGGATTGAACAGTTCTATCCAATTTGCCTGCTTAATGTGAGCTTCAATTTTTTTTTACTAAAGTTGGGACAAACAGGCTGACGCGGATTGCACATCGTGTGGTGCAACCAACTCACACGGCTTTTATGCCAGGCAGAAACATACTTGAGGTTGTGGTTGTCCGACATGAAACACTTCATGAGATCCACTTGAAGAAACTAGATGGAATGGTCTTCAAAGTGGATTTCGAGAAAGCATATGGTAAAGTTAAATGACCATTCCTACAATAGGCTTTACGTATGAAGGGATTCGATGATTATTGGAGGAAACATGTCAATTCATTTGTACAAAAAGGCAGCGTTGGGATAAAAGTGAATGATGACCTATGTCACTATTTTCAGATGCACGAGGGTCTAAGACAAGGGCACCCGATGTCTCCTATCGTGTTCAACATAGTATCCGATATGTAGGCAATTATGATAGGAAGAGGTAAAGAGGAAGGCCAAGTTGGATGACTATTACCACATCTAGTAGATGGTGGGGTGTACATACTACAATACGCTGACGATACCATCATTTTCATGGAACATGATTGGGCAAAGGCCAGAAACATGAAGCTTGTGTTATGCCAATTCAAACAGTTTGAAGATTGTTCTATTTTGGGAGAGACAAAGATGAACAAGATGCATATAAGCAAATTTTCTTATGTGAACTAGGTAGTGTACCGTTTAGTTATCTGGGCATATCATTTCACCACCACAAGCTTTCTAACAAGGAGTGGAAGTGATTGAAGATTGATTTGAAAAGAAACTAAGTTGTTGGAAGGGCAAGCTTATGTCATACGGAGGTCGGATAATACTAGTAAACTTAGTGCTTACAAGTGTGTCGATGTTCCTCTTGTCCTTTTTTGAGGTACCTGTCCGGGTACAAAAAAGACTAGACTTCTATAAATCACGATTCATTGGGCAGAGTGATGAAATAAAGAGGAAGTACATGCTTACTAAATGAGACATCATTTGTAGGCCGAAGGACTAGGGTTGTCTTGGGATTGAGAATTTAGAGGTAAAGAACAGATGTCTGCTAAGTAAATGGCTGTACATGCTTTCTGTGGAGACCGAAGGCACGTGGGTACGGATTTTACGTAATAAGTACTTACAATCTCAGACCTTGGCAGGTTATCGCCAGACCCAATGATTCACAGCTTTGGAAGGGCTTGATGAGAACGAAAGCAGATATGTTCCATAGAACTAAATTCATCATTGGAAACGATAATTCAACGAGTTTCTCGAAGGATACGTGGTTCGGGAAGATGCCTTTTGCCACATAATATCCATCTCTCTATAACATTGTATAGTGTAAGGAGTCTTATATTGCTACAATGTTACAGTCCAACCCTCTAAATATTCAATTCCAGGTATCTTTGGTAGGTGACCGATGGGAAGCATGGATACACCTCGTCAGAAGGTTGATGGATGTGAACCTATGTGATGATTCCGATACTATTCACTGGAAATTAACTATGACCGACACTTTTCAATGAAATATATGCATTTGGCTTAATTGATTCTAGTCCCATTCCGAAATCGCTAAATATTTGGAAGATCAAGGTCCCGTTAAGAATCAAAGTTTTCATGTGGTTTGTTCACAAGGAGGTGATTCTGAATAAGGATAACTTGGCAAAACGTAATTGCGAAGGTAGTCAAAGATGTAGCTTTTGTGATCAAGATGTAACAATCAAACGACTCTTTCTCGATTGTCCATTGGCCAAACTTTTATGACGCTCCGTTCATATAGCCTTTAATATCACTTCTCCAAGTAGTATCCATGCGTTATTTGGGATATGGCTAAATGGAGTAGAGACAAATATTGTGGGGCATATTCGGATAGGAGTGTGTGCATTACTTTGGGCTATATAGAACTGTAGAAATGATATGGTTTTTATTAGACAAACTTGTATATTTTTTTGCAGGTTATCTACATAGCCACTACTTGGATCCCTATGTGGTCCTGCATCACTCCTAAGGATGGCAATTTTACCCATGGATATCGACCCGTATGGACAAGGTTTGGATATTCTTTTGCGCCCATGGGCGGCGCCCAAACCTGACCCGATTACTCATGGGTAGGGCATGGACATAATCTTGTACCCATGGATATATCCAGACCCGACCCGATAGTATGACTTAATGGTGAGATTCTGCTATCCTTACCCCGCAGTCACATGTCCCACTGTAATTTCACCCATTATAATCTAAAACATTCAAAGCAAATTGCACAATACCCACCGTAACTTTTACTAACTGACATTCAATCCCCGCCTTAATATTACTTCAGCTCCTTCATATCTTTTATGTCGTTGTTAAATAACTCATCATTTAAGTATCAGCCCCGTCTCCTCTTCTTACTCCTCCTGCATACCGAGATATGGTCGACACTATCAGCCGCAATCTCCATGTATGGTGGAGCACTTCAACAACCAGCACCACTGGCCTATGACAACACAACTAAGTATCAGCTCGACCCCTCCATCTCTGCTTTTTCACACTCGCATGGATGCATGCATGTATCAACTTATGTGCATGTTGTGTTGTGTCTTATATATGTGCCTTGAGAGGACCCATGCATGGATATCCATCGAGTTTGGACATGGACACAATTTTTCGCCCATAGGTTTTTTCATGGGCGGACAGAGACCGTCTTCATGTATATGGATATGGATTTGATATTGTTCAACCCGATCCAAACCCGACCCATTGCCAGGGAGCCTTTGGTTACTAGGCCAGCCCTATGGGAGATGGTATCTTGGGATATCTACAACCGGTTTGGATGGCAGTCCAGTAATAGAATAGGTGTTTAGTCACCTAGTTCTATTTTCGCCGGTTGTGGAATTTTATTTTTTGTTGTTATACTCTACGCGAGCTTGTTTTGGATCACAAACTCTTTGAAGACTTGACTTAATTAAGGGGCTTCCTGCATCACTCTGATGCAGAGCCCGGGGGTAATCCTGCTTTTCTATAAAAAACATGTAATTACACTAATTAAGAATGGTGCTAGGAAGAAGCACTTTGCGGAAGATGACAGAAAATTACCCTCTTACCCATGTGTTCCAGGTAAGAGTGATGTAGAAGAGCATTTTACGGTGTATGGGCATCTCCAACGCTCACCATCGAATTTCTTCATGCATCCGTCCACGGATAAAAGGGACCAGTCCGCGGATATGGATGTGGGAAAGCCGATCATCAAATGATACCCGCATATATTTTGAACAAAGTTTAAATAAATCATATGGGATTCATGCAAACCGGATAATATCTGCGTTGAGGCTATGTCGGGACTCAAGATTAACTTTGACAAGAGTGAGGTCATCATCCTAGGATTCCGTGTAGCGGAACAACAACGAATTACAAATAACTTAAATTGCAGACTAACATCATTTCCGATTACATATTTGGGAATGCCAATGGACGACTTGAAGATCCTGATGAGTGCATCCGATCCATTGGTAGGACTGGTGGCATCTTGGGCCGAGCCCTAGCGAGAGCGATTTACCTCCAAAGGGAGAAAATCGATCCTTATTAGTTATAATCTAGTGAGCCTCCTCATGTACATGATGGGGTTGTATATCCTACCTGAGGGCGTTCATAATGCCTTTGATAAGTACCTCGCTAGGTTCTTTTTGAAGGAAATATGCCCTAGAGGCAATAATAAAGTTATTATTTATTTCCTTATATCATGATAAATGTTTATTATTCATGCTAGAATTGTATTAACCGGAAACTTAGTACATGTGTGAATACATAGACAAACAGAGTGTCCCTAGTATGCCTCTACTAGACTAGCTCATTGATCAAAGATGGTTATGTTTCCTAACCATAGACATGAGTTGTCATTTGATCAATGGGATCACATCATTAGGATAATGATGTGATGGACAAGACCCATCCGTTAGCTTAGCACCATGATCGTTTAGTTTTACTGCTATTGCTTTCTTCATGACTTATACATGTTCCTATGACTATGAGATTATGCAACTCCCGTATACCGGGGGAACACCTTGTGTGCTATCAAACATCACAACGTAACTGGGAGATTATAAAGATGCTCTACAGGTGTCTCCAAATGTGTTTGTGGTGTTGGCATAGATCAAGAATAGGATTTGTCACTCCGAGTGTCGGAGAGGTATCTCTGGGCCCTCTCGGTACACATCATAATAAGCCTTGCAAGCAAATGACTAATGATTTAGTCACGTGATGATGCATTATGGAACGAGTAAAGAGACTTGCTGGTAACGAGATTGAACTAGGTATTGAGATACCGACGATCGAATCTCGGGCAAGTAACATACCGATGACAAAGGGAACGACGTATGTTGTTGTGCGGTTTGACTGATAAAGATCTTCGTAGAATATGCAGGACCCAATATGAGCATCCAGGTTCCGCTATTGGTTATTGACCGGAGATGAGTCTTCGTCATGTCTACATAGTTCTCGAAGCCGTAGGGTCCGCACGCTTAACGTTTGATGACGATCGGTATTATGAGTTTATGAGTTTTGATGTACCGAAGGTAGTCCGTAGTCCCGGATGAGATCATGGACATGACGAGGAGTCTCGGAATGTCCGAGACGTAAAGATTGATATATTGGACGACTATATTTGGACACCGGTAGTGTTTCGGAAAGTTTCGGAATAAACCGGAGTGCCGGGGGGGTGGGTTACTGGAACCCCCACGGGGAAGCTATGGGCCCTAATGGGCTTTAGTGGAAAGAGAGAGGGCCGGCTAGGGCTGGACCGCGTGCCCCTCCGCCTTGGTCCGAATTGGACAAGGAAAGGAGGGGGGCGGCGCCCCTTTCCTTCTCCCTCTCCCTCTCCTTCCTTCCCCCTCTCTCCTTCTTGGTGGATTCCTACTAGGAATAGGATTGGAATCCTATTCCTAGTAGGATTGCCTCTCTAGGGCGCGCCATAGAGGGCCGGCCGGCCTCCCCCTTGCTCCTTTATATACGGGGGCAGGGGGCACCTCTAGACACACAAGTTGATCTCTCCAGCCGTGTGCAGTGCCCCCTCCACAGAAACACACCTCGGTCATACCGTTGCAGTGCTTATGCGAAGCCCTGCGCCGGTAACTTCATCATATGCGTCACCATGCCGTCCTGCTGACGAAACTCTCCCGCAAAGTTATGCTGGATCAAGAGCTCGTGGGACGTCATCAAGCTGAACGTGCGCTGAACCCGGCGCTGCCGTACGTTCGGTGCCTGATCGGTTGGATCGCGAAGAAGTTCAACTATATCAACCGCGTAACTAGACGCTTCCGCTTTCGGTCTATGAGGGTATGTAGACACACTCTCTCCTCTCGTTGCTATCCATCTGGTAGATAGATCTTGCGTGATCGTAGAATTTTTTTTGAAATACTACGTTCCCCAACAGTGGCATAATGAGCCAGGTCTATGCGTAGATGATATGCACGAGTAGAACACAAGTGAGTTGTGGACGATACTAGTCATACTGCTTACCAGCATGTCATACTTTGGTTTGGCGGTATTGTGAGATGAAGCGGTCCGGACCGACATTACGCGTACGCTTACGTGAGACTGGTTTCACCGTTATGACCACTCGTTGCTTAAAGGTGACTGGCGGGTGTATGTCTCTCTCACTTTAGCTGGATCGAGTGTGGCTACGCCCGGTCCTTGTGAAGGTTAAAACAACACATACTTGACGAAAAATCGTTGTGGTTTTGTATGCGTAGGTAAGAACGGTTCTTGCTAAGCCCGTAGCAGCCACGTAAAACTTGCAACAACAAAGTAGAGGACGTCTAACTTGTTTTTGCAGGGCATGTTGTCATGTGATATGGTCAAGACGTGATAAATTATACGTTATTGTATGAGATGATCATGTTTTGTAAAGTTATCGGCAACTGGCAGGAGCCATATGGTTGTCGCTTGATTGTATGAAATGCAATCGCCATGTAATTGCTTTACTTTATCACTAAGCGGAAGCGATAGTCGTGGAAGCAATAATTGGCGAGACGACAACGATGCTATGATGGAGATCAAGGTGTCGCGCCGGTGACGATGGTGATCATGACGGTGCCTTGGAGATGGAGATCAAAGGCACAAGATGATGATGGCCATATCATATCACTTATATTGATTGCATGTGATGTTTATCTTTTATGCATCTTATTTTGCTTAGATCGACGGTAGCATTATAAGATGATCTCTCACTAAATTTCAAGGTATAAGTGTTCTCCCTGAGTATGCACCGTGGCGAAAGTTCGTCGTGCCGAGACACCACGTGATGATCGGGTGTGATAAGCTCTACGTTCACATACAACGGGTGTAAGCCAGTTTTGCACAAACAGAATACTCGGGTTAAACTTGACGAGACTAGCATATGAAGATATGGCCTCGAAACACTGGAGACCGAAAGGTCGAGCGTGAATCATATAGTAGATATGATCAACATAAGATGTTCACCATTGAAAACTACTCCATCTCACGTGATGATCGGACATGGTTTAGTTGATATGGATCACGTGATCACTTAGATGATTAGAGAGATGTCTATCTAAGTGGGAGTTCTTAAGTAATTTGATTAATTGAACTTTAATTTATCATGAACTTAGTCCAGGTAGTATTAGCATATCTATGTTGTAGATCAATAGCTCGCGATGTAGCTCCCCGTTTGTTTTTTATGTTCCTAGAGAAAACTAAGTTGAAAGATGTTAGTAGCAATGATGCGGACTTGTTCCGTGATCTGAGGATTTTCATCATTGCTGCACAGAAGAATTATGTCCTTGATGCACCGCTAGGTGACATATCTATTGCAGGAGCAGATGTAGACGTTATGAACGTTTGACAAGCTCAGTATGATGACTACTTGATAGTTTAGTGCGCCATGCTTTACGGCTTATAACCGGGACTTCAAAAAACGTTTTGAACGCCACGGAGCATATGAGATCCAATAGTTGAAATTAATATTTTATACTCATGCCCGTGTCGAGAGGTGTAAGACCTCTGACAGTACTTTGCTTACAAGATGGAGGAGAATAGCTCAAGCAGTAAGCATGTGCTCAGATTGTCTGGGTACTAAAATTACTTGAATCAAGTGGGAGTTAATCTTCCAGATAAGATAGTAATTGACAAAGTTCTCTAATCACTATCACCAAGTTAGTAGAACTTCGTGATGAACTATAATATGCAAGGGATGGCGAAAATAACTCCCGAGCTCTTCGCGATGCTGAAATCGGCAAAGGTAGAAATCAAGAAAGAGCATCAAGTGTTGATGGTTAACAAGACCACTTGTTTCAAGTAAAGGGCAAAGGGATAGAAAGGGAACTTCAAGAAGAATGACAAGCAAGTTGTCACTCCCATGAAGAAACCCAAGGCTAAACTCAAGCCTGAAACTAAGTGCTTCTACTGCAAAGGAAATGGTCACTGGAAGTGGAACTGCCCTAGATACTTGGCGAATAAGAAGGATGGCAAAGTGAACAAAGGTATATTTGATATACACATTATTGATGTGTATTTTACTAGTGTTCATAGAAACCCCTGGGTATTTGATACCAGTTCAGCTGCTAAAATTAGTAACTCGAAATGAGAGGTGCAGAATGAACAGAGACTAGTTAAAGGTGAAGTGACGATGTGTGTTGGAAGTGGTTCCAAGATTGATATGATCATCATCGCACACTCCCTATACTTTCGGGATTAGTGTAGAACCTAAATAAATGTTATTTGGTATTTGTGTTGAAGCATGAATATGATTTTATCATGTTTGTTGCAATACCGTTATTCATTTAAAGTCATAGAATAATTGTTATTCTGTTTACATGAATAAAGCCTTCGATGGTCATACACCCAATGAAAATAGTTTGTTGGATCTCGATCGTAGTGATACACATATTCATAATATTGAAGCCAAAAGATGCAAGGTTAATAATGATAGTGCAACTTATTTGTGGCACTGCCGTTTAGGTCATATTGGTGTAAAGCCCATGAAGAAACTCCATAGTGATGGACTTTTGGTATCACTTGATTATGAATCACTTGGTGCTTGCGAACCATGCCTCATGGGCAAGATGACTAAAACTCCATTCTCCGGAACAATGGAGCGAGCAACAGATTTGTTGGAAATCATACATACTGATGTATGTGGATCGATGGGTGTTGAAGCTCGCGGCGGGTATCGTTATTTTCTGACCTTCACTGATGATTTGAGCAGATATGGGTATATCTACTTGATGAAGCACAAGTCTGAAACATTTGAAAAGTTCAAAGAATTTCATAGTGAAGTAGAGAAGCATCGTAACAAGAAAATAAAGTTACTACGATCTGATCGTGGAGGTGAATATTTGAGTTACGAGTTTGGTCTTCATTTGAAACAATGTGGAAAAGTTTCACAACTCAAGCCACCCGGAAGACCACAGCGTAATGGTGTGTCCGAACGTCGTAACCGTACTTTATTAGATATGGTGCGGTCTATGATGTCTCTTACCGATTTACCACTATCATTTTGGGGTTATGCATTAGAGACAGTTGCATTCACGTTTAATAAGGGCACCATATAAATCCGTTGAGACGACACCTTATGAACTGTGGTTTGGCAAGAAACCAAAGTTGTCGTTTCTTAAAAGTTTGGGGATGAGATGCTTATGTGAAAAAGCTTCAACCTGATATGCTCGAACCCAAGTCGGAGAAATGTGTCTTCATAGGATACCCAAAAGAGACTGTTGGGTACACCTTCTATCACAGATCCGAAGGCAAGCTATTCGTTGCTAAGAATGGATCCTTTCTAGAGAAGGAGTTTCTCTCGAAAGAAGTGAGTGGGAGGAAAGTAGAACTTGATGAGGTAATTGTACCTTCTCCCGAATTGGAAAGTAGTACATCACAGAAACTAGTTCCAGTGATTCCTACACCAATTAGTGAGGAAGCTAATGATGATGATCATGAAACTTCAGATCAAGTTTCTGCTGAACTTCGTAGATCAACGAGAGTATGTTCCGCACCAGAGTGGTACGGCAACCCAGTTCTGGAAGTCATGTTACTAGACCATGATGAACCTACGAACTATGAGGAAGCAATGATGAGCCCAGATTCCGCAAAATGGCTTGAGGCCATGAAATCTGAGATGGGATCCATGTATGAGAACAAAGTGTGGACTTTGGTTGACTTTCCCGATGATCGGCAAGCCATCTAAAATAAATGGATCTTTAAGAGGAAGGCCGACGCTGACAGTAATGTTACTGTTTACAAAGCTCAACTTGTTGCGAAAGGTTTTCGACAAGTTCAAGGAGTTTACTACGATGAGACTTTCTCACCCGTAGCGATGCTTAAGTCTGTCTGAATCATGTTAGCAATTGCCGCATTTTATGATTATAAAATCTGGCAAATGGATGTCAAAACTGCATTCCTGAATGGATATCTTAAAGAAGAGTTGTATATGATGCAACCAGAAGGTATTGTCGATCCTAAAGGTGGTAACAAACTGTGCAAGCTCCAACGATCCATCTATGGACTGGTGCAAGCATCTCCGAGTTGGAATATACACTTTGATAAGTTGATCAAAGCATATATTTTTATACAGACTTGCGGTGAAGCCTGTATTTACAAGAAAGTGAGTGGGAGCACTACAGCCTTTCTGATAAGTATATGTGAATGACATATTGTCGATCAGAAATGATGTAGAATTTTCTGGAAAGCATAAAGGAGAGTTTGAAAGGAGTTTTTTCAAAGAAAAACCTCGGTAAAGCTGCTTACATATTGAGCCTCAAGATCTATAGAGATAGATCGAGACGCTTGATAAGTTTTTTCAATGAGTACATACCTTGAAAAGTTTTTGAAGTAGTTCAAAATGGATCAGTCAGAGAAGGAGTTCTTGCCTAAGTTGTAAGGTATGAAGTTGAGTAAGACTCAAAGCCCGACCTCGGCAGAAGATAGAGAAAGAAGGAAAGTCATTCCCTATGCCTCAGCCATAGGTTCTATAAAGTATGCCATGCTGTGTACCAAACCTGTTGTGTACCTTAACATGAGTTTGGCAAGGAGGTACAAAAGTGATCCAGGAGTATATCACTGGATAGCGGTCAAAATTACCCATAGTTACTGGATGACTAAGGAAATGTTTTCTCGATTATGGAGGTGATAAAGAGTTCGTCGTAAAGAGTTACACCGATGCAAGCTTTACACTAATCCAGATGACTCTAAGTATCAATCTGGATGCATATTGGAAGTGGGAGCAATTAACTAGAGTAGCTCCATGCAGAGCATTGTAGACATAGAAATTTGCGAAATACATACGGATCTGAATGTGACAGACCCGTTGACTAAACTTCGCTCACAAGCAAAACATGATCACACCTTATTACTCTTCGGTGTTAATCACACAGTGATGTGAACTAGATTATTGACTCTAGTAAACCCTTTGGGTGTTGGTCACATGGCGATGTGAACTATGGGTGTTATTCACATAACGATGTGAACTATCGGTATTAAATCACATGGAGATGTGAACTAGATTATTGACTCTAGTGCAAGTGGGAGACTGAAGGAAATATGCCCTAGAGGCAATAATAAAGTTATTATTTATTTCCTTATATCATGATAAATGTTTATTATTCATGCTAGAATTGTATTAACCGGAAACTTAGTACATGTGTGAATACATAGACAAACAGAGTGTCCCTAGTATGCCTCTACTAGACCAGCTCATTGATCAAAGATGGTTATGTTTCCTAACCATAGACATGACTTGTCATTTGATCAACGGGATCACATCATTAGGAGAATGATGTGATGGACAAGACCCATCCGTTAGCTTAGCACTATGATCGTTTAGTTTTACTGCTATTGCTTTCTTCATGACTTATACATGTTCCTATGACTATGAGATTATGCAACTCCCGTATACCGGAGGAACACCTTGTGTGCTATCAAACGTCACAACGTAACTGGGTGATTGTAAAGATGCTCTGCAGGTGTCTCCGAAGGTGTTCGTGGTGTTGGCATAGATCAAGAATAGGATTTGTCACTCCGAGTGTCGGAGAGGTATCTTTGGGCCCTCTCGGTAATACACATCATAATAAGCCTTGCAAGCAAATGACTAATGAGTTAGTCACGTGATGATGTATTACAGAACGAGTAAAGAGACTTGCCGGTAACGAGATTGAACTAGGTATTGAGATACCGATGATCGAATCTTGGGCAAGTAACATACCGATGACAAATGGAATGACGTATGTTGTTGTGCGGTTTGACCGATAAAGATCTTCATAGAATATGTAGGAGCCAATATGAGCATCTAGGTTCCGCTATTGGTTATTGACCGGAGATGAGTCTCGGTCATGTCTACATAGTTCTCGAGCCCGTAGGGTCCGCACACTTAACGTTTGATGACGATCGGTATTATGAGTTTATGAGTTTTGATGTACCGAAGGTAGTTCGGAGTCTCAGATGAGATCACGAACATGACGAGGAGTCTCGGAATGTTTGAGACGTAAAAATTGATATATTGGACGACTATATTCAGACACCGGAAGTGTTCCGGAAAGTTTCGGAATAAACCGGAGTGCCAGGGGGTTACCGGAACCCCCCCCCCCCCCGGGGGAAGCTATGGGCCCTAATGGGCTTTAGTGGAAAGAGAGAGGGCCGGCCAGGGCTGGACCACGCGCCCCTCCCCCTTGGTCCGAATTGGACAAGGAAAGGAGGGGGGAGCCCCCTTTCCTTCTCCCTCTCCCTCTCCTTCCTTCCCCCTCTCTCCTTCTTGGTGGATTCCTACTAGGAATAGGATTGGAATCCTATTCCTATTAGGATTGCCTCTCTAGGCCGCGCCATAGAGGGCCGACCGGCCTCCTCCTTGCTCCTTTATATACAGGGGCGGGGGGGAGCACCTCTAGACACACAAGTTGATCTCTCCAGCCGTGTGTGGTGCCCCCCTCCACAGAAACACACCTCGGTCATACCGTTGCAGTGCTTAGGCGAAGCCCTGCGCCAGTAACTTCCTCATATCCGTCACCACTCCGTCGTGCTAACGAAACTCTCCCGCAAAGTTCTGCTGGATCAAGAGCTCGTGGGACGTCATCAAGCTGAACGTGTGCTGAACGCGGAGGTGCCGTACGTTCGGTGCTTGATCGGTTGGATCGCGAAGAAGTTCGACTACATCAACCGCCACTAGACGCTTCCGCTTTCGGTCTACGAGGGTACGTAGACACACTCTCTCCTCTCGTTGCTATGTGATACGTCTCCAACGTATCTATAATTTTTTATTGTTCCATGCTATTATTTATGATGTCTTGGATGTTTAATGGGCTTTGTTATACACTTTTGTATCATTTTTGGGACTAACCTACTAACCCAAAGGCCTAGTCCAGATTGCTGTTTTTTGCCTGTTTTAGGGTTTTGCAGAAAAGGAATATCAAACGGAGTCCATACGGAATGAAACCTTCGGGAGAGATATTTTTGGAGAAAATCATGCATGGGAGACTTGGGAACCACGGAGTATGGGCCACGGGGTTCCCACGAGGGTGGGGGTGCGCCCCCTTCCCAGGGCGCGCCCCTGCCTCGTGGGCCCCTCGTGAGTCCCCTGGTGTCCTCCTTCCTCCTATATAAGCCTACGTACCCCGACACTATCAGCAACAGAGAGAAAACTCTAACTCCACCGCCGTAACCTTCTGTTCCCGTGAGATCGCATCTCGGAGCCTGTTCCGGAGCTCCGCCGGAGGGGGGGATCCATCACGGAGTTCTTCTACATCATCATCATCGCTCTCAACATGAGTTGTGAGTAGTTTACCACAGACCTTCGGGTCCATAGCTAGTATTTAGATGGCTTCTTCTCTCTCTTTGGATCTAAATACAAAGTTCTCCTCTGTCTTCGAGGAGATCTATTCAATGTAATCTCTTTTTGCGGTGTGTTTGAGATTCGATGAATTGTGGGTTTATGATCAAGATTATCTATGAGAAATATTTGGTTCTTTTCTGAACTCTTTATGTGTGCTCATAATATCCTTGCAAGTCTCTTCGAATTATTGGTTTGGTTTGGCCTACTAGATCTATAGTTCTTGCAATGGGAGAAGTGCTTGGCTTTGGGTTCAATCTTGCGGTGTGCTTTCCTAGTGACAGTAGGGGCAGGAAGGCACGTATTGTATTGTTACCATCGAGGATAAAAAGATGGCGTTTATATCATATTGCTTGAGTTTATCCCTCTACATCATGTCATCTTGCTTAAGGCGTTACTCTGTTCTTATGAACTGAATACACTAGATGCATGCTGGATAGCGGTCGATGTGTGGAGTAATAGTAGTAGATGCAGGCAGGAGTCGGTCTACTTGTCTCGGACGTGATGCCTATATACAATGATCATGCCTAGATAGTCTCATAATTATTCGCTTTTCTATCAATTGCTTGACAGTAATTTGTTTACCAGCCGTAGAATATCGCTATCATGAGAGAAGCCACTAGAGAACACTATGGCCCCCGGGTCTATTTGTTGGGGATCGTAGCAGAAATCAAAAAAATTCTACGCATCACCAAGATCAATCTATGGAGTGATCTAGCAACGAGGGAGAGGGGAGTGCATCTACATACCCTTGTAGATCGCGATGCGGAAGCGTTACAAGAACGCGGATGAAGGAGTCGTACTCGTAGCGATTCAGATCGCGGTTGATTCCGATCTAAGCGCCGAACCACGGCGCCTCCGTGTTCAACACACGTGCTGCCCAGTGACGTCTCCCACGCCTTGATCCAGCAAGTGGAGAAGGAGAGGTTGGGGAAGACTCCGTCCAGCAGCAGCACGACGGCGTGGTGGTGGTGGAGGAGCGTGGTACTCCAGCAGGGTTTCGCCAAGCACTGCAAGAGACGAGGAGGGAGAGGGGTAGGGCTGCGCCAAGCGGGAGAGATCCAATCGTGTGTTGGGCAGCCCCAAATCTCAAGTATATATAGGGCGAAGGGAGGGGTGATACGTCCAAAACGTATCTATAATTTCTGCTTGCTCCATGCCACTTTTGGGTGATATTGCTATGATATTCATACACTTCCATACACTTTTGATCATACTTGGACTAACTTACTAATCCAGTGCACCCCAGTGCCAGTTTCTGTTTTCGGCTGTTTTTGTATTTCAGGTTTTCACGTTTCGAGAACTGCCCAGAAAAATCCAGAAAAATTATATAAAAAATCAGCGATACGGAAACAACACTGCATCCGAAGGGCAGCCTGGGGGGGCCACAGGGGCTCCAGGCGCCCTGTGGGCGCCCCCCCCCCCTGGGCCGCGTCGGGGGGGCGCCTGGGCCCCCCGAGGCTCCCCCGGTGCCCTACTTTGGCATATATTTAAAGGGTTCCCCGAAACCCTCAGAACAGGACTTCTTTTCGCGATCCCATCTCTGTTCCGCCGCCGCCGCCGCTTCCAAGATCGGGAGCACCAGGAGAACTCTTCCCGGCACCCTGCCGGAGGGGAGGATCACCACCGGGAGCTTCTCCACCACCATGGACGCCTCCCGGATGACTCGTGAGTAGTCTCCCTTGGACCATGAGTCCATGACCAGTAGCTATGTGATGTTCTCCTCCCGTTCTTGTGCTTCACTAATTAGTCCTCGTGAGCTGCCCTACATGATCGAGGCACCTATGTAATCCTTATGCTGTTGCTATGTTGAGTTTGCTGCGATCCGATGGATTATGAGATTATGTTCAGATTGATCTTGAGTAATATATTTGATTCACCTCTTTTATATTTTAGTTCATAAGTAATTCTTGCATGTTCTCCGTTGTTATTTATTGCTTTGGCCGAGTAATAGGTAGTGACTCCAAGAGGGAACGTTATGCTCGATTGTGGGTTCATGCCCCTCGATGACTAGCTTGAGTGACAGAAACATGAGTCTAGGGGATGTGTTGTTGCCACAAGGGGGAAAACAACGGTGCTTGTGCCCGCGGGTGCAAGGATTGTTTACTTTACGCAAAGTTCTTTTAATGCAGTTGTCTCTTGCATTGAGTTTACACTATGGGTGGGACTCGCAACTTAATACCAGCGAGATGTTCTGGATAGATATCTCAAGGTGGATGATTAGTAGTAGATATTGATGGATTTCGGTCTACTTACTTTGGCATACCGCCCATGCTTTGAACCTCAACCTTTCTTGCAATGTAGTCAGCATTGGTTTGCGTTCGTGGTCCTATCGATTGCCCAGCTGTAATTTGTTTACCTCACATAGCTGTTTTATCGTCTTTTGGGAGAGAGACATCACTAGTGAACATCATGAGACTCCGGTCCATATTACCATCATTGATCACATACACTATTTACTTTCACGCTATTTTATTTACTATTGCAAAATACTATCTATCACTACTATCATATTGCTTTTAACCCTTTGTGAACTACAAGGCCGGAGAGATTGACAACCTCTCTGTACTCGTTGGGAGCAAAGTTATTTGTATCTGTGTGCAGGTCCACGTTGATTGCTAATTGCGCCGTTAGCAGTTGACACCTACCTGTTGAACCTAGGAGTCTTTGGGGATTCGATCCTTGGTATCTTTGCTAAGGGAAAACACTTCTACTTACTGCATCTTACACCTTCCACTTGGGGTAACCAACGAGGGGTTCGAGGCCCATCAAGGAGTATTTTCTGGCGCTGTTGCCGGGGACTCCACTCTTCAGGATAGGGGAGTTGCATGCTATCTTTTACCTTTGCTTTTTAGTCTTGTTAGTTTACTTTTCATTTTTGCTTTAGTTCCTTTTATCGAAAATCACAAAAATAGTCATCTTCCTTGCTTGCTACTATGGGTTCCACCGAGAACACCAAGTTGTGTGACTTCACTAGTCACAACAACGATGACTTTATCAGCACACCTATCACTACACCTGCCACTTCAACACCTTCATATGAAATTAAACCTGCTTTACTGAACTTAGTCATGAGAGAACAATTCTCCGGTGCTGGAGATGATGCTGCTTTACACTTGAACAACTTTGTAGAACTTTGTGATATGCAAAAGTACCAAGAAATAGATGGTAATATTGTTAAGCTTAAGCTTTTTCCTTTCTCTTTGAGAGGAGGAGCTAAAATTTGGTTTCAGTCTTTGCCTAGAAATAGCATAGATTCATGGGACAAGTGCAAAGATGCTTTTATCGGAAAATACGATCCACCTGCTAAAATTATCCAACTTAGAAGTAACATCATGAATTTTAAACAATTGGATAATGAACACGTTGCCCAAGCTTGGGAACGTATGAAATCTCTTATCAAAAACTGCCCTACTCACGGTTTGACTACTTGGATGGTTATCCAAACTTTTTATGCAGGCTTGAACTTTACCTCGCGGAACTTGTTAGACTCGGCCGCGGGAGGAACTTTTATGTCAACTACACTTGGTGCTGCCACGAAGCTTCTCGATGAGATGATGACCAACTATTCCCAATGGCACACCGAACGCGCTCCAACAGGTAGGAAGGTAAACTCTGTCGAGGAGATTTCCTCCCTCAATGAAAAAGTTGACTTGATCATGTCTCTACTTTCGAAGCAATCTACTGTTGATCCTCGTGATGTTCCTTTAAATTCTTTGATTGCTCAAGAACAAGTAGATGTGAACTTTATCTCTAGAAACAATTTCAACAACAATGCTTATAGGAGTAACTTTGGTAATAATTCTAGACCGTTCCCCTCTAACTCTTATGGGAACAACAATGCTTATCCTAGTACCAAGAACTCCAATACTGAACTAGAGACTATGCTTAGAGATTTCATCACTACCCAAAAAGCCTTTAATAAGAATGTGGAAGAGAGACTACATAAACTAGATGATCTTTCTTTTAAGGTAGACCACTTAGCCAATGAGTTAAAATTGCTAAAAATTGTAACTTCTCCTCTTAAGGAGAGGGAAGTCATCCCTATTAATGCTACTCAAGTACAAATCAATGAAAATATTAGGATGATGGATAAGCTTAAAGAAAGATGGGCTAGAGAAAGGGAGGAAGAGGAAAGAATTAAGAGCCTTCCTACCCACCACACTGTTGCTACTATCCAAGTTATTGAGGATGTTCACACTCTTAGCACCCAATGTACTCCTGGTCCCAATGGACCTATTAATGGTGATGCTATAGAAACTACCAAACAGGTGAGCCTTAAGGACACCACTACCACTTTACTTGATGCTCGTGACCTTGATTTTGATAATTGCACTCTTACAGAAGTTATTGATTTCCTTCACAAGATGTCTAGAGATCCCCGCACTAGCACGCTTAACCTTGCCTTCACAGAGCATATCACTAATGCTCTCATCAAAGCTAGGGAGGAGAAACTTAGAGTAGAAGCCTCCATACCTAGAAAGCTAGAAGATGGTTGGGATCCTATGATAAAAATTAATTTGAATGACTTCTCTTGTTATGCATTATGTGATGTTGGTGCTAGTACCTCTGTTATGCCCAAAAGGATATATGATATGCTTAAATTGAAACCTTATGATTCTTGTTCTTTTGGTGTTCGTCTCGTTGATTCTTCCATAAAGAAACCTTTGGGGAGGATCGATGATGTTCTTATTGTTGTCAATGATAATTATGTGCCCGTTGATTTTACTATTATGGATATTGAATGTGATCCTTCATGTCCAATTATTTTGGGACGTCCCTTTTTGCGCACCGTTGGTGCTGTCATTGACATGAAAGAGGGTAATATAAAATTTCAGTTTCCTCTCAAGAAAGGGATGGAACACTTCTCTCGTAAGAAGGTCAAGTTACCTTTTGAGTCCGTTGTACGGGCTAGCTATTCTTTTACTCTTGATAAAACTTGATCTATGCATTATGCCTAGCTTAAAGGCATAAAAGAAAGCGCTTTTGGGAGGCAGCCCACATGAATAATTTTTTTTTCTTTTGTTGTGTCTTGATGTTGTTTACTGCTGTAGCATCATCATTGTATCTTTACTTTTCATATTTGTGCCAAATATAGCCTCTGATTGCTAGAAAGTTCAAAAGTTGTGAGGTGCTGTCCAGGAAACAGATTCTGTCCTTGGATAGAAAAATTCGTATAAAATCAACAGATCATCTTTTTGGTCTGAATTTTTTCGACAGCGTTCTCTATATAATTTTCTTTCGTGCGTCAGTTCTGAGTTTTTTTATTTGAGTTGCAGAAGTATCCCGAACAGGTCAATTACTGCCTGCTGTTCTGTTTTTCACAGATTCTGTCCTGTTTTGCCTTACCTTCACTTTGCAAATTAAGAACTTGCTTTTTCTTTGCAAAAACCTTTTGGCAATCTTGAGAAACAGTAGAACTTCAATAATATCCTTATTTCCAGCAAGGTATAATTATTTTATTAAGGGTACTAACCTCGCTAATCAGATTATGATGAGTTATGTATGAAGGGAGTTTTCAAGTGTGCGAGGGAAGATGATAAAAAGATTCAGGAGTGTCAAGCGCTCAAGCTTGGGGATGCCCCCGTGCACCCCCAAGAAATATTCAAGGAGACTCAAGCGTCTAAGCTTGGGGATGCCCCCCGTGCATCCCCTTCTCCATCAACATTATCAGTTCGTCTTTCGTTCCGCTATATTTTTATCACTTCATGTGTTATGTGCTATGCTTGGAGCGTCTTGCTTTTAGTTTTCCTTTTAGTTTTTCATAACGAGTCGGAACCCAGCATTCCTTTATGTGGGAGAGAAACACGCTCCACCTCTACCTAGAACATTACATAGAATTTTCATGTCTATCTTTGCTGTGTGTGTTCTTTGTCTTTTAAATAGCTACTATCGTGCTCTGCTCTTAGTATTCATGCTTATCTTCTCAAGAGCTTTTATTTAGTTGGTTGCTTGAACTCTCTTTAAATTACCATACTCACCTTATTAAGAGAGTTTGCTTCCGTTGCATGGGTTAATGTGTCTATGATAAAGATGGTACTTTCATGATGGTGCTTAGTAGTTCAGGTTTTCTTTTGGTTAATCTCAAATAGCTGGGGGGGGGGTTCCCAATATCTTATTGGAGTACCAACTTGGTTTGTTTGCCTATGATGTGGTATGGTTTAGTAATATCTTCCTTCGAGAATTTATTTTGATTGACTTGGCGTATGCTCACGCATATTCAAGACTGTAAAGAAGTCTGTCAAGCCTTGATGATCTTTTGTTTCTGAGTAGCGATATAACTACCATGCCTGATTCAGTATTGCTTTGTCGCTCTGCATGATTATGATCGTCATTGCTCTCTTAGTTGGTCGCCCCCAGTCTTTTGCTAACCTTCACCTGCACTAAGCAAATTAACCATGCAATACATAGCTCATGGGAAAGTAGCCTAAAAACTATTGTGGTAAGGAATGTGTTGCCTATGTATCTTATTTCTTATGAGTTGCTTGCTGAGCGGTAACCATGTTTCTGGGGACGCCATCAACTGTCACACTTTTGTTGAATATCATGTGAGTTGCTATGCATGTTCGTCTTGTCTGAAGTAAGGGTGATTTACCGTGGGTTGAATTAATATGCATATTGTTAGAGAAGAACATTGGGCCGCCAACCAAAGCCATGCATCATGGTGGAAATTTTAGCTTGGACCTTAATCCTCAATCTCTCATGAGAATATGCTTATGCATTAAAGAGGAGTCCATCATCTATTTTCTATGTTGTCCCGGTATGGATGTCCTCAAGTTTTGATTTATCAAAAACAAGAAATCAAATGCGATCTATCTCCTTGGACCTTTGTACAGGTGGCATAGAGGTACCCCTTTGTGACAATTGGTTAAAACATATGCAATGCAATGATAACCCACGGGGATCCGAGCTAATTAGGACAAGGAGCGAACACTATTGGTATTCGATGCATGAGGCTTGCAACTTATAGGATGTTTTATACATGACACATATGAAGTACTACTACCATTGACACAATTGCTTCCATGTTTCAAAATAAAAAGCTCTAGCACTTCAAGCACCAACTACTGAGAGCATGATTGTCATTCTGAGTGTAATGTGCATTGTCCCAAAGTAGCATTGTCTTTTGCATGATTGCGATATCGTTTATTCTGAAATGATTGTATCTAGTCATCACTTAAACCTTGAAGGTGCCCTTGCATTTATGTTTTGCATCACTAAAGGGGGCAAGCTAGATATCACTTGATCATATTTACACATCATGTTCATTGCAAATCTTTTTGATGTTTCAGTTTCATATTGTAAAACTTTCAGTCATTTGTGATTTTCTCTTGAGACAACTTAGTTACTTTAGAATCATTGTCTCAGTAAGCTTTTGTCATATGACTATGAGAAAGTCCTATATGGTTAATAGCATGTCACCACAGAAATTATTCTTGTTATCATTTACCTACTCGATGACGAGCAGGAATTAAGCTTGGGGATGTTGATACGTCCAAAACGTATCTATAATTTCTGCTTGCTCCATGCCACTTTTGGGTGATATTGCTATGATATTCATACACTTCCATACACTTTTGATCATATTTGGACTAACTTACTAATCCAGTGCACCCCAGTGCCAGTTTCTGTTTTCGGCTGTTTTTGTATTTCAGGTTTTCACGTTTCGAGAACTGCCCAGAAAAATCCAGAAAAATTATATAAAAAATCAGCGATACGGAAACAACACTGCGTCCAAAGGGCAGCCTGGGGGGGCCACAGGGGCTCCAGGCGCCCTGTGGGCGCCCCCCCCCCTGGGCCGCGCCGGGGGGAGGGGGCGCCTGGGCCCCCCGAGGCTCCCCCGGTGTCCTACTTTGGCATATATTTAAAGGGTTCCCCGAAACCCTCAGAACAGGACTTATTTTCGCGATCCCATCTCTGTTCCGCCGCCGCCGCCGCTTCCAAGATCGGGAGCACCAGGAGAACTCTTCCCGGCACCCTGCCGGAGGGGAGGATCACCACCGGGAGCTTCTCCACCACCATGGACGCCTCCCGGATGACTCGTGAGTAGTCTCCCTTGGACCATGAGTCCATGACCAGTAGCTATGTGATGTTCTCCTCCCGTTCTTGTGCTTCACTAATTAGTCCTCGTGAGCTGCCCTACATGATCGAGGCACCTATGTAATCCTTATGCTGTTGCTATGTTGAGTTTGCTGGGATCTGATGGATTATGAGATTATGTTCAGATTGATCTTGAGTAATATATTTGATTCACCTCTTTTATATTTTAGTTCATAAGTAATTCTTGCATGTTCTCCGTTGTTATTTATTGCTTTGGCCGAGTAATAGGTAGTGACTCCAAGAGGGAACGTTATGCTCGATTGTGGGTTCATACCCCTCGATGACTAGCTTGAGTGACAGAAACATGAGTCTAGGGGATGTGCTGTTGCCACAAGGGGGAAAACAACGGTGCTTGTGCCCGCGGGTGCAAGGATTGTTTACTTTACGCAAAGTTCTTTTAATGCAGTTGTCTGTTGCATTGAGTTTACACTATGGGTGGGACTCGCAACTTAATACCAGCGAGATGTTCTGGATAGATATCTCAAGGTGGATGATTAGTAGTAGATATTGATGGATTTCGGTCTACTTACTTTGGCGTACCGCCCATGCTTTGAACCTCAACCTTTCTTGCAATGTAGTCAGCATTGGTTTCCGTTCGTGGTCCTGTCGATTGCCCAGCTGTAATTTGTTTACCTCACATAGCTGTTTTATCGTCTTTTGGGAGAGAGACATCACTAGTGAACATCATGAGACGCCGGTCCATATTACCATCATTGATCACATACACTATTTACTTTCACGCTATTTTATTTACTATTGCAAAATACTATCTATCACTACTATCATATTGCTTTTAACCCTTTGTGAACTACAAGGCTGGAGAGATTGACAACCTCTCTGTACTCGTTGGGAGCAAAGTTATTTGTATCTGTGTGCAGGTCCACGTTGATTGCTAATTGCGCCGTTAGCAGTTGACACCTACCTGTTGAACCTAGGAGTCTCTGGGGATTCGATCCTTGGTATCTTTGCTAAGGGAAAACACTTCTACTTACTGCATCTTACACCTTCCACTTGGGTAACCAACGAGGGGTTCGAGGCCCATCAAGGGGCTGCGCCCCCACCTAGGTTTCCACCCCTAGGGGCGGCGGCCAGCCATATATCCCATCTAGGGGGGCGACCAAGGGGGAGACAGGGGGCGCACCACTAGGTAGGCCTTAGGCCCATCTAAGCCTAGGGTCCCCCCCTTTCCTTCTCTCTTCACCTTGGGCCCTGGTGTGGGGGCGCAACAGCCCACCTGGGGCTGGTCCCCTCCCACACTTGGCCCATGCAGCCCTCTGGGGCCAGTGGCCCCACCCGGTGGACCCCCGGGACCCTCCCGGTGGTCCCGGTACGTTACCGATAGCGCCCGAAACTTTTCCGGCGACCAAAACGGGACTTCCCATATATGAATATTTACCTCCGGACCATTCCGGAACGCCTCGTGATGTCCGGGATCTCATCCGGGACTCCAAACAACATTCGGTAACCACGCATATCTATTCCCTATAACCCTAGCGTCATCGAACCTTAAGTGTGTAGACCCTACGGGTTCGGGAACCATGCAGACATGACCAAGACAACTCTCTGGCCAATAACCAACAGCGGGATCTGGATACCCATGTTGGCTCGCACATGTTCCACGATGATGTCATCAGATGAACCACGATGTCAAGGATTCAATCAATCCCGTATACGATTCCCTTTGTCTATCGGTATAGCACTTGCCCGAGATTCGATCGTCGGTATCCCGATACCTTGTTCAATCTCGTTATCGGCAAGTCTCTTTACTCGTTCCATAACACATCATCCCGTGATCAACTCCTTGATCACATTGTGCACATTATGATGATGTCCTACCGAGTGGGCCCAGAGATACCTCTTCGTTATACGGAGTGACAAATCCGAGTCTCGATTCATGCCAACCCAACAGACACTTTCGGAGATACCCGTAGTGCACCTTTATAGCCACCTAGTTACGTTGTGACGTTTGGCACACCCAAAGCATTCCTACGGTATCCGGGAGTTGCACAACCACATGGTCTAAGGAAAGGATACTTGACATTGGAAAAGCTTTAGCATACGAACTACATGATCTGTGCTAGGCTTAGGATTGGGTCTTGTCCATCACATCATTCTCCTAATGATGTGATCCCGTTATCGACGACATCCAATGTCCATGGTCAGGAAACCGTGACCATCTGTTGATCAACGAGCGAGTCAACTAGAGGCTTACTAGGGACATGGTGTTTGTCTATGTATCCACACATGTATCTGAGTTTCCCATCAATACAATTCTAGCATGGATAATAAACAATTGTCATGAACAAGGAAATATAATAATAACCAATTTATTATTGCCTCTAGGGCATATTTCCAACAGTCTCCCACTTGCACTAGAGTCAATAATCTAGTTCACATCGCCATGTGATTAACACTCACAAGTCACATCGCCATGTGACCAACATCCAAAGAGTTTACTAGAGTCAATAATCTAATTCACATCAATATGTGATTAACACTCAATGAGTTCTGGGTTTGATCATGTTATGCCTGTGAGAGAGGTTGTAGTCAACGGGTCTGCAACATTTAGATCCCTATGTACTTCGCAAAACTTTATGTCATATCATAGATGCTGCTACCACGTTCCACTTGGAGCTATTCCAAACTGTTGCTCCATTATACGTATCCGGTATCTCTACTCAGAGTTATCCGGATAGGTGTTAATCTTGCATCGACGTCACTCTTTACGTCGAACTCATTATCACCTCCATAACCGAGAAACATTTCCTTATTCCTCTAAGGATAATTTTGACCACTATCTAGTGATCCACCCCTGGATCACCTTTGTACCCTCTTGCCAGACATGTGTCAAGGCACACATCAGGTGCGGTACTCAGCATGGCATACCGTATAGAGCCTAAGACAAAAGCATAGGGGACGACCTTCGTCCTTCCTCTTCCTTCTGCCGTGGTCAAGCTTTGAGTCTTACTCAACTTCACACTTTACAACTCAGGTAAGAACTCCTTCTTTGACTGATCTATTTCAAAATCATGTCAAAGGTGTGTGTTCTTTTGAAAGTATCATCAGGCGTCTTGATCTATCTCTATAGATCTTGATGCCCAATCTGCAAGCAGCTTTATCTAGGTCTTCCTTTGAAAAACTCTTTTCAAACAACCCTTTATGCTTTCCAGGAATTCTACATCATTTCGGATCTACAATATATCATTCACATATATTTATCAGAAATGTTGTAGTGCTCCCACTCATTTTATTGTAAATACAAGTTTCTAACAAACTTTGTATAAACCCAAAAACTTTGATCACTCCATCAAAGCGTATATTCCGACTCCGAGATGCTTGCTCTAGTCCATGGAAGGATCGCTGGAGCTAGCATACCTTTTAGCATCCTTAGGATCGACAAAACCATTTTGATTGTATCACATACAGCCTTTCCTTACGAAAACTGGTAAGGAAACATGTTTTGACATCCATCTGCCAGATTTCATAAATGCAGCTAATGCTAACATGATTCTGACGGACTTAAGCATCGCTACGGGTGAGAAAATCTCTTCGTAGTCAACTCCTTGAACTTGTGAAAAACTCTTCGCCACAAGTCGAGCTTCATAGACGGTGACATTATCGTCCACGTCCGTCTTCTTCTTAAAGATCCATTTATCTCAATAGCTTTTCGATCATCGGGCAAGTCCACCAAAGTCCATACTTTGTTTTGATACATGGATCCTATCTCGCATTTCTCGGCTTCTAACCATTTGTCGGAACACGGGCCCACCATCGCTTCTCCATAGTTCGTAGGTTCATTGTTGTCCAACAACATGACATCTAAGACAGGATCACCGTACCACTCAGGAGTAGTACATATCCTTGTCGACCTACGAAGTTCGATAGTAACTTGATCCGAAGCTACATGATCACTATCATTAGTTTCCTCTTCAACAGTCATAGGTTCCTGATACGTCCAAAACGTATCTATAATTTCTGCTTGCTCCATGCCACTTTTGGGTGATATTGCTATGATATTCATACACTTCCATACACTTTTGATCATATTTGGACTAACTTACTAATCCAGTGCACCCCAGTGCCAGTTTCTGTTTTCGGCTGTTTTTGTATTTCAGGTTTTCACGTTTCGAGAACTGCCCAGAAAAATCCAGAAAAATTATATAAAAAATCAGCGTTCCGGAAACAACACTGCGTCCGAAGGGCAGCCTGGGGGGGGCACCAGGGCTCCAGGCGCCCTGGCGGCGTGCCCCCCCCCCCTGGGCCGCGCCGGGGGGGCGCCTGGGCCCCCCGAAGCTCCCCCGGTGCCCTACTTTGGCATATATTTAAAGGACCCTCCGAAACCCTCAGAACAGGAACTCTTTTCGCGATCCCATCTCTGTTCCGCCGCCGCCGCCGCTTCCAAGATCGGGAGCACCAGGAGAACTCTTCCCGGCACCCTGCCGGAGGGGAGGATCACCACCGGGAGCTTCTCCACCACCATGGACGCCTCCCAGATGACTCGTGAGTAGTCTCCCTTGGACCATGAGTCCATGACCAGTAGCTATGTGATGTTCTCCTCCCGTTCTTGTGCTTCACTAATTAGTCCTCGTGAGCTGCCCTACATGATCGAGGCACCTATGTAATCCTTATGTTGTTGCTATGTTGAGTTTGCTGGTGTCGGTGTACTAAAGTAGGGGTACCTTAGTATCCCGACTTGTGCACGGGCAGTAGCAGCGTCCCGTGGTCTGGCTCACCACGCGCCCGCCGAAGCCCGCTCTAGACCCTTTTGAGCCATTCAAGAACAAAGTATACAAGTCAGAAGATCAAGGCCCCGGCAAGAGGAGCTTGCCGGGAAGGCTGCCCCAAGCACAAGACCACTCTATTCTCACAAGACCCTGGCAATAGGAGCTTGCCAGGAAGACCAGGAAACAGCGCCTCAGAAGATATATGGTGGCGCATCATGCGCCCCGGCAGGACCCGGAGAGCGACAAGCTTCCGGGCCCGGCAAGATAGCAGCCCCGGCAAGGTGCTTGCCGGGGGAGGCTTACACTGTGTGCCCGTGCTCCAGCTCATCTGGCCACGCGTCGCCCTGGGGCCCTTCCAGGGGCACGTGGCAGATGGCTGTGCAGCCTGGGGTACACGGTGGCGAGCCGCGGTGACGAGACCATCGCCGTGGCGAACGGAGACGCATGGACGGACGCTTTTGGGGCGACGGCGACGGGCATTCAATACCCTTGTCCCCCGCCGTCAGAGTTAGGTGAAGACCACTGTTCACGCACTATTCATGCACTGTTACAACTACCACCAGATTTACATTTTTACCCTCGTCTACGTTGACACCTGTCGGTGACCCCTTTGAGCTATAAAAGGAGGCCCATGCACAACGTAGAGGGGGTTCGATCCCAGAAACTAGACCACTCCCTCGCTCGGTGCAGCTAGTACTGTAGATCTTCAAGCTCCCGAGCTCAAGAACTCAATACAACCAAGGCAGGAGTAGGGTTTTACGCGTCCGCGCGGCCCGAACCTGGGTAAACTTCCCGTGTGTGCACCTCGATCCGCTCTTCGTGCTCCCTCCGCACCCTTGTCGTACCGTAGAAAGGGGCTCCGGTCCCATAGGTGTTCGTGGGCGTCCAGTTTCACCGACATCTTTGGCGCGCCAGGTAGGGGGCGTCGAGGTTGTGCGAACCTGATCCGGCGCTCACGCGGGCACAACCTCCAGCAACTTCATCGACTACGCCAACATGCCTCCGAAGAAGAAGGCTTCGGAGGTCGGAGGCCCGTCCGCGTCGATCCCACCACCACCAGAACCGACGGTTGGTGGAGGAGACGCCGGCGGAAGGGTGGACGCCGGTGGGGAGACTCACGGCACCACCAAGTCCAAGGACAAGACGAACGACCGAGCCCACTCCAAGGCCTCGGCGTCCGTGCACGCACCACGTCCCTCTCAGGAGGTGCCAGACCAGCAGCGGCGTGGTACCGGAGGTACCATACGGTTGCTGGGACGTGGCCAAACCGGCGGGTCGCGGGACGCTCAAGGCCAGCATCCTGGCACGAGCAAGGCACGGTCGCCCGGACGGGAACATGCTCCTTCTAACGCGGTTAGAAGTCCGAGCGTGTCCAGCTCCTCACACCGATCGCCACCGTTTCCCTCCTCTCCAGCAGAAGCCCTGGCCAGGGCTCAACTGCTCCTCGACTTCCCTCCAGCGGTGGGCAAGGCCGAAGACTGGAGGGCGACGATCCAGAGCCTCATCGCCTTCGCCAACAACGACGCGCCGCAGCGGCCGGCAACTTCACGGCCGCGGCAAGACGACCAAGCGAAGGCCGACGGCGACAAGACCGCCGGGGGTGCAACAACCGTGCATTCCCCGCCGCGGAAGCAGAAATCGCCGACCCGCCGGATCAACGTCGACGACGATTCCACAGCGTCGTCGGACCCGCGGGCTCGCCGCGATCAGCGCCAAGTCCTCGACGACAGGCGGCAAGAAGACGCTCGAACTCGTATCGAGCGTCGAAGAGAAGCCAGAAGACAGTCTGATCAGCGCGCTGGGACTGCTGTCGACATGCACGCGCCCAGTGAACCAGGCGACTTGCCGTACGCGGCAGGTTGCCCTGCGTTCACCCGAGAGCTGCGGCAAGTCCAGTGGCCCAGCATGAAGAACTTCAAGTCCGACGTACCCGAGAAGTACGACGACAAGACACACCCCTCTGAGTTCCTCAGCATCTACACCATTGCGGTGCAGGCTGCCGGGGGACGCGACGAGAAGATCCTAGCCAACTATTTCCCGCTCGTGCTTAAGCCAAACGTCAGGTCTTGGCTTATGCACTTGCTGGAGAACTCCATCTCTTCATGGGCGGATTTGTGCCACCAGTTTGTCGGCGCCTTCACGGGCGGCCACAAACCCCACGGCCAGGAGAGCGATCTCCACATCCTTGCCCAGAAGGAGGAAGAGTCCCTGCGCAAATACATCCAAAGGTTCAGCCGCGTTCAGCACAATATCCCCGATGTCCACCCTGCCGCGGTTATCAGCGCGTTCCACCAGAACGTGCGTAACCGCTGGATGAGGGAGGAGATGGCGATGACCAAGATCCGAGACGTCCGCGAGCTTTACGCTCTGGCTGACAAATGTGCACGTGCTGAAGAGGGGAGGAGACTCCCCGGAGAGGATACCGGTGCAGGAGGAAGCGACAGCGAGGATGCCGCCCCGGCAAAGAGAAACCGGCGGCGGAACAAGAAGAAGAACAAGGAGGTACTGGTTGTCGAGCAGTCCGGCAAGGAGGCTCCCGCCAAGAAAACACAGGCTGGTGGCTCCGGCAAGGAGGCCGCCCCTGTAGCGGCAGCCGACAAGCAGGACGGCTCCGACAAGCAGTACTGCAAGATCCACCGCACCAAGGGCCACGATCTCCAAAACTGCAAGAGGGTAGAGTACCTCGTAGAGCAGCAGAAGGCTGAATACGAGCGTCGTGACAAGGAGAAGGCCCAAGGAGGCGGGGGAGAGCCCAGCAAGAAGCGGCCGTTCAATGGCCGGGGAGGATGCCGTGGCAAGGCCAAGCAGCGGCAAGGAGACAGACCTCCCCGGGGCCGCGACAAGGATGAAGATGAAAACGACGATGAGGACATGGATGAAGGAGATAACAGCGAGCAGGAGTTCCAGAAGGCCACAGAAGTTCTGTGCGTCGACGGAGGTGCCTCTCTGCACACTTCCCACCGCCAACTCAAGCAATGGGTGCGGGAAGTGAATGCAGCTGAGCCACCCGTCGAGACGCGCAGGCTGCTGAAATGGTCCGGCACGCCCATCATCTTCGACCTTGAGGACCACCCTGACCGCACAACTGCGGTCGGGTGTTTGCCGATGTTGGTTTCACCAACTATCCGCAACCTCAAGGTCAACAAGATGTTGGTTGACGGCGGGGCCGGCCTCAACTTGATCTCCTCCGCTGTGGTCAAGAAACTGCAGATCCCCGACAGCGAGCTCGAGGAACCCGGGACGTTCCAAGGAATCAACCCGGGAAGGAGCAAGCCGAAGGGGAAGATCACGCTGCCAGTGACCTTTGGTGGGGAGCTCAATTTCAGGACGGAGAGGATCACGTTCGACGTCGCCGATATCCCATTGCCATACAATGGGATACTTGGCCGTCCTGCGCTCGCTAAGTTCATGGCAGCTTCCCACTACGCGTACAACATGCTCAAGATGCCGGGACCAATCAGCGTCATCTCTGTCCCCGGCGACAAGAAGGACGCGCTCATCTGCGCCGACAAGATCTACCGAGATGCAGCAGCCACGGCAGACAGCAATACACTTGCCGCTGAAGCTCCCGGGGGAAAGACCAAGACCAAGTCCAGCAAGAGCTCTGGGGCCCACTCCGGCAAACGCACCTCTTCGGAGTGCTGCGCTGCCGTCGAGGACGCACCATCGAGCTCCACCGGCAAGTGCAAGAAAGGAATGGCAGCTCCACCGGCAACCAAGAAAGTGCCCGCCAAGGAGGACGGCACTGGTGGTACCTTCACCATCAGTGCTACACTTGACCCCAAATAGGAAAGCGCGCTCATTGCCTTCCTGCGGGCGAATGTTGACGTGTTTGCGTGGCAACCGTCTGACATCCCCGGCGTTCCCAGGAAGGTAATTGAGCACAAGCTTGCTGTTTGTCCTCACGCGCGGCCCGTCAAGCAGAAGGTCAGAAAGCAAGCAGTGGAGCGCCAAGAGTTCATCGCCGAAGAAATCAAGAAGTTGGAAGCAGCAGGCCTTGTAAGAGGTGTACTTCATCCCACGTGGCTGGCCAATCCAGTTGTCGTGTGCAAAGCCAATGGGAAGTGGAGACTTTGTATAGACTTCACCGATGTAAATAAAGCATGTCCCAAGGATCCATTTCCCTTGCCGCGCATCGACCAAATTGTGGACTCCACGGCTGGATGTGAGTTGCTTTCATTTCTCGATGCATACTCAGGTTACCATCAAATATTCATGGCTGAGGAAGACGAGGAAAAGACCGCATTCATTACTCCATGTGGCACATATTGCTTTATACGCATGCCCTTTGGATTGAAGAATGCGGGCTCAACATTTGCAAGGGTGGTCCACACTGCTTTTGAGCCACAGATACACAGAAATGTGGAAGCCTACATGGATGACATAGTGGTCAAGAGCAAAAGCAAGGATACCCTGATTCAAGACTTAGAGGAAACCTTTGAGAATCTGCGCAAGATACAACTTAAGTTGAACCCCGAGAAGTGCATCTTCGGAGTCCCCTCCGGCAAGCTTCTCGGGTTCTTTGTGTCCCAGAGGGGGATTGAAGCCAATCCCGACAAGATCAAGGCCATCGAGCAGATCGAAGCCCCGAAGCGCGTCAAGGATGTACGGAGGCTTGCGGGTTGTGTGGCTGCCCTCAGCAGGTTCATTTCAAAGTCTGCAAAACGCGCCCTGCCTTTCTTCAAAATCTTGAAAAAGGCAGGTCCTATGAAATGGACTCCGGAAGCGGAGGCAGCGCTGCAGGACTTGAAAGGATACCTGTCCTCCACTCCAATACTTGTCGCACCTAGGCCACAAGAGAAGTTGCTGCTGTACCTAGCGGCAACCAATCAAGTGGTTAGTGCTGCGTTAGTAGCGGAGAGGGAGGCAGAGGAAGAGCCCGTAGCCCCGGCAAGTACTTCCAGCGACAAGCAGGGGGCTTTCCCGACAAGCTCTGGCCCCGACAAGGACAAGTCTGCGCAGGAGCAAGAAGAGGTGCGAAAGAAGATGGTGCAGCGCCCAGTTTATTTTGTAAGTTCCCTCTTGCAGGGGGCTAGATCAAGATACTCTGGAGTGCAGAAGTTGCTTTTCGGCCTCCTTATGGCCTCAAGGAAGCTGTGCCATTACTTCCAAGCACACGAGATAACAGTGGTCACTCGCTTTCCGTTGAAGAGGATATTACAAAATCCAGAAGCAACAGGCAGGATCGTCGAGTGGGCACTGGAGCTGTCAAGTTTTGGTCTCAAGTTTGAGAGTACTTCAACCATACAGAGCAGAGCTTTGGCAGAATTCATAGCGGAATGGACCCCAACGCCAGATGAAGAAGTTCTAGAGACAAGCATCCCCGTCCAAGAAGCAAGCAAAGAGTGGATAATGTACTTCGATGGTGCCTTCTCGCTGCAAGGCGCCGGCGCTGGCGTGTTACTCCTAGCGCCCACCGGATGGCACCTCAAGTATGTTGTTCAAATGCACTTTCCCAAGGAGCAAGCGACAAACAATACTGTCGAGTATGAAGGTTTGCTTGCCGGTCTCAGAATTGCGGCCGAACTTGGGATCAAGAGGCTGATTGTGCGGGGAGACTCGCAGTTGGTGGTCCGACAAGTAAACAAGAGTTACCAGAGTCCTCTGATGGAAGCTTATGTCAATGAAGTGAGGAAGCTTGAAGAACACTTTGAAGGCCTGCAGATGGAGCACGTCCCAAGAGCTCAAAATGATATCGCAGATGGCCTTTCCAAGTGTGCTGCATTGAATTTGCCCGTGGAACCGGGAACCTTCGTGCTCAAGCTAACCCAACCATCCGTTACACCATCAGTTGGGCAGAGCAAGAAGAGGAAGTTGGTCTCCGGCGACTACTTGCCGGCGGATCTTCCTGAAGCCGCCGCCAAGGTCCCCAAGATCAGCAACCAAAATGCTGAGGAACAGTCTGCTCCTGCGGGCCCAAGGGTCCGTAGAGTTGAAGCAGGCGTTCCCGACAAGCCTTGCCCCGGCAGGCTTGCCGGGGAGCCCTCAGCTCCGGTAGAGCCACAGGTTCTTGCCATAGAAGCTGAGGCTCCCGCAGCAGCCCTGATGCCTTTAGCCCTTGTTGTTGAGCCTCAGGCTCCGGCATGGGCACAGCAAATCGTCCGTTTTCTTCAAACTGGAGAACTTCCCGAAGAACCAGAAGAGATAGAGAGAATAACCAGACAGTCAAGTATGTACCAGTTCGTCGACAACGAACTGTACAGAAGAAGACTCAATGGTGTCAGGTTGAAGTGCATTTCCCAGGAAGATGGACAGAAGCTGTTGGCAGAGATACATGGAGGCATATGTGGCCACCACATTGGCGCAAGGGCCCTTGCCGGGAAGGCGTTCCGGCAAGGTTTCTTTTGGCCAGAAGCCCTCCAAGATGCAACTGCACAAGTAACCAAGTGTGAAGCGTGCCAGTTCCATGCCAAGCAAATTCATCAGCCAGCTCAAGCTCTCCAAACGATCCCTTTGTCCTGGCCCTTCTCGGTTTGGGGGCTCGACATCCTCGGCCCCTTTCCCCGCGCCGTCTGGGGCTTTGAGTACTTGTACGTTGCTATCGACAAGTTCACAAAGTGGCCAGAAGTGGAACCAGTGAGAAGGTGACCGCACAGTCAGCAGTCAGGTTCTTCAGGTCGATCGTTTGCCGTTTTGGGATCCCTAACAGGATCATCACCGACAACGGCACGCAGTTCACAAGCCGCACCTTCATGCAATACGCCCAAGACCTTGGCGCCAAGATCTGCTTCGCTTCTGTTGCTCACCCAAGGAGCAATGGTCAAGCGGAGAGGGCAAACGCTGAAGTGCTGCGCGGACTGAAGACAAGAACCTTCGACAGGCTGCACAAGTGTGGAAGGAACTGGATTGAGGAGTTGCCGGCGGCTCTTTGGTCAATCAGGACGACACCAAATCGAGCCACCGGACAGACACCCTTTGCTCTTGTCTATGGAGCAGAGGCAGTTCTCCCCACAGAACTCGTATACGGATCTCCTCGAGTGCTCGCTTACGACGAGCTCGAGCAAGAGCAACTGCGACAAGATGATGCATTGCTCCTTGAGGAGGAACGTCTCCAGGCTGCTGTACGAGCTGCTCGATATCAGCAAGCCTTGCGTTGCTACCATAGCCGCAAGGTCAGGGCCAGGAGTCTCGAGGAAGGCGACCTTGTTCTTCGGCGCGTTCAGTCCGCCAAGAGCTCCAACAAGTTGACGCCGAAGTGGGAAGGCCCTTATCGGGTGAGACAAGTCACAAGGCCCGGCGCTGTCCGCCTTGAGACCGAAGAAGGCTTACCGGTGAGCAACTCCTGGAACATAGAGCATCTTCGCAAGTTTCACCCATAAGGCACGGTTGCCGTGATCCGTTCCGGCAACCACCTTTTTGTACAAGTCTTGCCGCTGTTGCATGTAAACCTTTGTACAAAGCCGGGCGCAGACCCCGTGCATCAGTAAAACTTTTGTGCTTCGCACCATTTGTCATTTCATGCCTTTCTTTTTGCTTGCATGTATCATCTGACATTTTGTGCAGCACGCATCCCGGGTAAGCAGCAACGAGCCACAAGGTTCCATACTTGTGTTTCCCCCTCTTTTTTCTCTCTCTCTTAAACAGAAGAAGGGTCCCTCGCGCACAAGTTTGCCGGGGGGAAGGAGATAGGGGTATGGACCAAGTGCTGTTCAAGAAAGGAAAGCTTCGCCAGGAAGCAAACAATCCATGAAAGCTAAGTTGCCAAAGTTTGAGCATTCAAATTTTTAATTTTTTGTTGTCTTCCTTGAACAACCACACTTTGTATGGAAAACCTGTGCGCGGAGGAACCTACCCGTGGCTAGCCGCACCCTTACTTTGTTTCGAGCACGCTCAACGGCTTAAGTGAGCTACGACAAGTGTCGTGCCCTTACTTCGTTTTTGAGTTCGCTCAGCAATCTAAGTGTGCTGCGACTAGCTGCGGCAAGGTTTCTTGCCGACAAGGGCTTTGCTAGCAGGCTGCTAAGAGTCCCGCACTCAGCGCTCGCGGCAAGGGCCCTTTGCCGGCAAGTTCCCCTAAAAGCGTAGGGTGGAAAGCATACAAAGTGAAGGGACTAAAGCAAGGGAGATAACATTGCATTTATTATCTGAAATAAAAGTATATATTACAGAGATAACTTGCCGCTGTTCTAAACAACTACTGCCTATGACTTAATCGACAGCGGCGAGGGAAGCAAGGTGCCTAGTCTCTGCGGTCTCCGTCAACCCTCTGGATCTTGCCCACCTTGGCTACGATGTGGGCAACTTGGGCCTTCAACGCCTCCTGGTCAGCTTCGGGCGGCAAGGTCCGGAGGACGTTGACAAGGTTGATCCCAGGGTAGCGGTAGACGATCTTCGACAGCACCCGCTCCATAGTGCCCATGCAGAGCCGGCGCGCCTCGTCAGCCAGCTGCGCGGGGATCTTCTCCCGTAGCCGCGCGAGAGCCGGCGCCACTCCTCTGAGGAACAGACTCATCTTGGCGCTGTGGGGAAGACTCTCGTCGGGGGAGTACGCGAGGTGCTCCGCCCTCAGTGCCACCATCTCCATGTCGATGTTGGTGGCGGAAGCGACGAGCTCCTCGGTCCACTGCTCCACCGTCCGCTGGAAGTGGTTTTGTGAGACGGCGGCACTTTCCAGCAAGGTCCTCTCAGTACGGAGGTCGTTCTTCAGCTTCGTCTCGCGGTCCCGGGCGGCGTCAAGCGAGTCAGTTAGAGTAGAAACCTTCATCTCCAAGTCGGCGATGGAGTCCCTGGCGTCGGTGAGCTCTTTGCCCTTCTTGGAGAGGCGGATTTGCAACTCCGAGTTGGTGTGGGCGTCCTTCTCCCGCGCCACGTTGAGCGCGGCGACCCTGTCTTCACTCGCCTTCAGGCTCAGCTCCATCTGCGCCACCCTGGCCTCCAGATCCCTCTTGGCGGTCTCTGCGGCAGTGGCGGCATCCCTCGCCTCCTGCAGAGCCCCGCCAACGGCCTGCTCACGAGCGGCGAGGTCGTCCTCGTGGCTGTCGAGGTCGACCTTCCACTGGTTGAGCTCTCCTTCCTGCCGAGACAGCTCCTCGGCGGCCAGACGCTGCTGCTCCTCCGCCTCGGCCTTCTCGAGGATGAATGCTCGGTGTGCTCCGGCAAGCTCTTCGCGCTCCTCCGCCAAGTTTTGGAGGGCCGCCTGGTTGGCGGCGCGGAGCTCCGCGGCGCGCTTCTCCAAATCGGCACCAGCCTTGGCAGCCAGAGCTTCCCGAGACTCCAACTTCGCCTGCCTGGCCCGGTACAAGGCCAGGAGCCGGCGTAGGAGTCGCTCCTCTTCGGGCTCGTCGCTGCTGCCGGGCGCGTCGACGACCTTCAATCCGGCGGAGGCGAGAACTTCTCCATCAAACGTCTCTCCCTCCGCCGGTGCCCTTGATGAGGACGCCCACGGGACTTGGATAAAGACCCCGTTGGCGGCCTCCAGGTAGACGCCCGACCCAGCCGCGGAGGCGGAAGGATCAGTGGCCGGTGTAGTGTCCGGCGCTCCTGCGGCCTCCGGGCCAGCAGTGCGGTCGCCGGTCCCTTCCCCAGCCGCGGCGTCAGCGGTCGGGGCGGTCTCCTCGGCGGCTGGTTCATCGGCGCCGGCCGTTCCCTCTGCAGCAGTGGCATCGCCAGCGTCTCCACGCACCTCCTCCTCGGCAACAGTTTCCGTCTCCATCGACTCCGGGGCGGGCGGGTCTGACGACAGAAGAAAAAGAAAGGAAAGATTTGTCAAGCAAATATCCAAAAAGAAGGATCCAAGAAGACGAAGTTACAAGAATTACCTTCGCGGGCCTCTTCAACAACGGGGTCCCTCGCCGGGGAACCCTCCCTTGGCGGCGTGGTAGTGGCCCCTGCTGGCGGAGGGCCGCTCGCGCCCTCCCTCGGCGGGGTGCTCACCCTTGTCGGGCTGCTCGCCCTTGGCGGGGTACTCGCCCTTGGCGGAGTACCCGTCCTTGGCGGAGCACTGTCCCTCGCCGGGGAGCTCGTCCTTGGCGGGGAGGGTGGAGCAAGCGGCTCGTCGGGGGCGGCCTCCTGGTGCTCCTGCGGCTGCGGCTCCACTTCTGCACAAGACAACAAGATATCAATAAGGATAACAACCTCGAGCGCGCCCGTCAAGCATAAAAAATGATGGATACCAGGCTTACGCTGGGGGCTGCGCTGGGGGCTGCTCTCCGGAGCAGCAGGCTGGTTCGGCAAGCCTGTCACTGGCACATCGCCCGTCGCTGCGGCAGGCTCGTCGTCCTCGAGATCAACCACAGGGATCTTGGCCCTCTTCGCCATCCGCTGGGTCAAGGTCCTGGAAGCCAAACAAGATCAGAGTTAGATGAAGAAGCAATCAAGACAGAAGCAACAGAAGTCAAGGAAATCGCAAAAGCTTACTCTTCCTCCTCTTCGTCGGAGCTGAGGGCGGAGAAGTCGAACCCCGCCTCACGTGCTCCAGCGCGAGGAGCTGGAGGAGAAGGCTCCCTCGGGCGCTTGGCGGGCTCCGGGGCTGCGGGCTGTGAAGACCCAGCACCGGTCGTCGCCGAGGACCGAGGGGCAGAAGGGGCACCTGAGCCACTCCGGGAAGATCCCCCTCCGCTTGTCGCTCGGGCACGGGGCGCCTCCTTGACGACCTCACTCGTCGTGGTGGCGCGCGTCGCACGGCGCTTTGGCTGCTGTCGAGGCGCCTGTGGCCTCGTCGTCTCAGCTGCCTTGCGGAGGCGCTTCCTCTGCTGTGCCGGAGGGCTTGGTGGCGGTGGAGAATTCTCCGAGGATGAGGAGGCGTCGTCGTCAAGATTCAGAGACCCGCCAGAGTCTTCGTCGGAATCACTGGACTCGGCGTCCTCCTCCTCCTCCTCGGCGGGCCCGCTGGACTCGATACCCTGCCCGGCAGCCTCGCTCATCCCGGCAGGCTCCCCGGTAGGCTCCCCGGCAAACTCCTCGGGCGCAAGCTTTAGCAACTTGAGGATTTCCTCCTCCTCAGCCTGGCTCACCGCTTCCGCCGCCTCCGCTTCATCCACAGTGTATCCAAATTCGCCTGCCGCCGCAGCCGCGGCGGCCTCCTCCATCCTGGAAGCAAAGTACGCCATATCTCGCTCGGTGGTCTCCCGGGTGAGCCCCTTCTTCTCCTCGGCGTTGCGTGGTTTTTCAACCAGGTTGTCGAAGAAGGCTTGCACGGTCTCCGCTGAAGGCACCAACCAAGTGGGCGCGATCCTGTGGGAGTCGCACTCAGGCATCACCGCGCGAATGGTACTGAGGGCAGTATTGTTGCACAAGGGAACCACTCCAACCGACGGCTTGAACCACTCCGGGTGCTTGGGGTCGTGCTTGAACAGCTCCCGGACCATCCCCTTCAGTTCGAGGACGGTGAAGTTATAGTTCAGCCCGGGGCGCAGCCTCATGCAGTCTGCCGCGTTGCCGAACTCCCAAGCGGGTCTATTTCTTTCCTGCAGAGGGGCAATGCGGCGGCGGAGGAAATCAGCCCCAACTTCACCCACAGTCAGATTGGCAGCCCGGAGACGAAGAATCCTAGTAAGAGCGATCTGCAGCTTGTCATCCTCCGGGGCCAAATCGCTCCAATCCTTGCCGCGCGCTATTGCAGTCTGACGCGGCAAGGTAAACTGCTCGGGCTCATCTTCCAGAATCCAGCACCAGTCAGCCCTCCACTCCTCCCACTTGCCGCGAAGCTCTCCTTTCAAGTACGCATCCTTCTTGTTCAGCCTAAAGATCCATGAGATGCCGCCGGAGAGTGGGGATCCGGATTCTACTCTAGGCGTGAAGAAGTGGCGGAAAAGAGCTACGTTTGGGTGGACCCCGACAAAGTTTTCGCACAGATGTGCGAAAACGGCCAAGGTGAGGACGGCGTTTGGGGTGAAATCTAGGAGGCGGAGGCCATATGTGTTCATCACATCACAGAAGAACTCCGAATACGGAGGACAAAGACCGCAATGGAAGAATGCAGCGAAATAGTGGTAACCTCCCGGGAACATGTCGACGGCGACGGCGGGGAGGACTCTGGTGCGGGGATGAGCTTTCGTCTCCCTCGCCCAGAACAAGTAGTACTTGTCCCGCAGCTCCCTCGGGCCAAGCCTTGGCGGGAAGACCACCATTCTTCTCCGCATGACCGCCAGCTTCGCCGCCTGCTCAGATTTCTCCTTCTTCGCCTTGTTTCTCTTCGCCTTGTCGCTCTTCGCCTGGTCGCTCTTCGGGGCCATGGCGGGGACGGCGAGGGAGGACGGCGGCACTACGGGTGGGGAAGACGACGGAGGAAGGGCGGAAGCAGGGAGCGGCGGGCGTTTCTGAAGATTCAAGGCGCGATGAAAGCAATGGGGGGAAACTGCCCCTGCTTCCTCTGCTTTTAAGGGGGAAGTGGGGGACGTTCCGCATTTTCCCATTAAAGAAACAGGCCACGATCTCTCCCACGACGCCGCAATCGACGCGTGCCGTTAGGGAGAGATGCGGCGGATACGGAGAGGGATACGGCGCGCCGTGGGCCGCGTGTGCCCGTGCACTGTTCTGGGCCTGGCCCAACAGCGCTCGGCACCGTGTGTGGCCCAGGCCCGGGGGCTCCTGTCGGTGTACTAAAGTAGGGGTACCTTAGTATCCCGACTTGTGCACGGGCAGTAGCAGCGTCCCGTGGTCTGGCTCACCACGCGCCCGCCGAAGCCCGCTCTAGACCCTTTTGAGCCATTCAAGAACAAAGTATACAAGTCAGAAGATCAAGGCCCCGGCAAGAGGAGCTTGCCGGGAAGGCTGCCCCAAGCACAAGACCACTCTATTCTCACAACACCCTGGCAATAGGAGCTTGCCAGGAAGACCAGGAAACAGCGCCTCAGAAGATATATCGTGGCGCATCATGCGCCCCGGCAGGACCCGGAGAGCGACAAGCTTCCGGGCCCGGCAAGATAGCAGCCCCGGCAAGGTGCTTGCCGGGGGAGGCTTACACTGTGTGCCCGTGCTCCAGCTCATCTGGCCACGCGTCGCCCTGGGGCCCTTCCAGGGGCACGTGGCAGATGGCTGTGCAGCCTGGGGTACACGGTGGCGAGCCGCGGTGACGAGACCATCGCCGTGGCGAACGGAGACGCATGGACGGACGCTTTTGGGGCGACGGCGACGGGCATTCAATACCCTTGTCCCCCGCCGTCAGAGTTAGGTGAAGACCACTGTTCACGCACTGTTCATGCACTGTTACAACTACCACCAGATTTACATTTTACCCTCATCTACGTTGACACCTGTCGGTGACCCCTTTGAGCTATAAAAGGAGGCCCATGCACAACGTAGAGGGGGTTCGATCCCAGAAACTAGACCACTCCCTCGCTCGGTGCAGCTAGTACTGTAGATCTTCAAGCTCCCGAGCTCAAGAACTCAATACAACCAAGGCAGGAGTAGGGTTTTACGCGTCCGCGCGGCCCGAACCTGGGTAAACTTCCCGCGTGTGCACCTCGATCCACTCTTCGTGCTCCCTCCGCACCCTTGCCGTACTGTAGAAAGGGGCTCCGGTCCCATAGGTGTTCGTGGGCGTCCAGTTTCCGCGACAGCTGGGATCCGATGAATTATGAGATTATGTTCAGATTGATCTTGAGTAATATATTTGATTCACCTCTTTTATATTTTTGTTCATAAGTAATTCTTGCATGTTCTCCGTTGTTACTTATTGCTTTGGCCGAGTAGTAGGTAGTGACTCCAAGAGGGAACGTTATGCTCGATTGTGGGTTCATGCCCCTCGATGACTAGCTTGAGTGACAGAAACATGAGTCTAGGGGATGTGCTGTTGCCACAAGGGGGAAAACAACGGTGCTTGTGCCCGCGGGTGCAAGGATTGTTTACTTTACGCAAAGTTCTTTTAATGAAGTTGTCTGTTGCATTGAGTTTACACTATGGGTGGGACTCGCAACTTAATACCAGCGAGATGTTCTGGATAGATATCTCAAGGTGGATGATTAGTAGTAGATATTGATGGATTTCGGTCTACTTACTTTGGCGTACCGCCCATGCTTTGAACCTCAACCTTTCTTGCAATGTAGTCAGCATTGGTTTGCGTTCGTGGTCCTGTCAATTGCCCAGCTGTAATTTGTTTACCTCACATAGTTGTTTATCGTCTTTTGGGAGAGAGACATCACTAGTGAACATCATGAGACTCCGGTCCATATTACCATCATTGATCACATCCACTATTTACTTTTGGCTATTTACTTACTATTGCAAAACACTATCTATCACTACTATCATTGCTTTTAATCCTTTGTGAACTACAAGGCCGGAGGGATTGACAACCTCTCTGTACTCGTTGGGAGCAAAGTTATTTGTATCTGTGTGCAGGTCCACGTTGATTGCTACTAATCTGGCGCCGTAGCAATTGACACCTACTTGTTGAACCTAGGAGTCTCTGGGGATTCGATCCTTGGTATCTTTGCTAAGGGAAAACACTTCTACTTACTGCATCTTACACCTTCCACTTGGGGTAACCAACGAGGGGTTCGAGGCCCATCAAGGAGTATTTTCTGGCGCCGTTGCCGGGGACTCCACTCTTCAGGATAGGGGAGTTGCATGCTATCTTTTATCTTTGCTTTTTAGTCTTGTTAGTTTACCTTTCAATTTTCTTTATGTCTTTCACTAAGTTATGCTTATGGACAACCTTGCTATTGGATCGTTGCTTGCGGGAAGACGCCCCACACCTGTGGTGGTTGCTCCTCCCCCTACTGAAATTGTGCCCTATAAAATACCGGCTGGTATTATCGATTATATTTTGGCTAATCGTTATGCAGGAGACAGACATCCCGGTGAACACTTGCTATATCTGTCACAACTATGTCCATTATTTAAGCTTGCAGGTGTATCAAGGGAGTTTGTCATGAGGAAATTGTTCGCCTTATCACTTATAGATAAAGCTTTAGATTGGTATAAGCTTCTCGATAACTCGCACTTGCTTGATTGGCAAGAGCGTGTGTCTCTCTTTTATACTAGGTTTTATCCTCTTCATGATGCTTATGTGGAGAGTAAGAGTACCTTTTTGCATGTGGATCATGGTAACAATGCTTTATGTGATGCTTATATTGTTGAGTTCATCCATGATGCCACTGAAATTTATAATGAGAGAGGGAGACTTGGTTCTAAATATTTTAATAATAAGAAGTTTCCTCTCTTTATGGTGAATGTTTTGAAGTTATGCTTGTTTTGCCTTCCTATGCTAGTTGCTTTGTGCTTCAATGAATTATTCTATTGCAATATTCCAATGCATAGGAAGCATGTTAGGCTTAAATGAGTTTAGTATTTGCTCCTTGATGCTCTCTTTTGTTCTTCAACTCTTATTCCTTCGAGAGCATCATTAAAGTCTTATGCCTAGCTTAAAGGCATAAAAGAAAGCGCTTTTGGGAGGCAGCCCACATGAATAAATTTTTGCTTTTGTTGTGTCTTGATGTTGTTTACTGCTGTAGCATCATCATTATATCTTTACTTTTCATATTTGTGCCAAGTATAGCCTCCGATTGCTAGAAAGTTCAAAAGTTGTGAGGTGTTGTCCAGGAAACAGATTCTGTCCTTGGATAGAAAAATTCGTATAAAATCACCAGATCATATTTTTGGTCCGAATTTTTTCGACAGCGTTCTCTATATAATTTTCTTTCGTGCATCTGTTCTGAGTTTTTTGGTTTGAGTTGCAGAAGAATCCCGAACAGATCGATTACTACCTGCTGTTCTGTTTTTCACAGATTCTGTCCTGTTTTGCCTTTCCTTCAGTTTGCAAACCAAGAGCTTGCTTTTTCTTTGCAAAAACCTTTTGGCAATCTTGAGAAACAGTAGAACTTCAAGAATATCCTTATTTCCAGCAAGGTATAATTATTTTATTAAGGGTACTAACCTCGCTAATCAGATTATGATGAGTTATGTATGAAGGGAGTTTTCAAGTGTGCGAGGGAAGATGATAAAAAGATTCAGGAGTGTCAAGCGCTCAAGCTTGGGGATGCCCCCGTGCACCCCCAAGAAATATTCAAGGAGACTCAAGCGTCTAAGCTTGGGGATGCCCCCGTGCATCCCCTTCTCCATCAACATTATCAGTTTGTCTTTCGTTTCGCTATATTTTTATCACTTCATGTGTTATGTGCTATGCTTGGAGCGTCTTGCTTTTAGTTTTCTTTTTAGTTTTTCATAATGAGTCGGAACCCAGCATTCCTTTATGTGGGAGAGAAACACGCTCCACTTCTACCTAGAACATAACATAGAATTTTCATGCCTATCTATGCTGTGTGTGTTCTTTGTCTTTTAAATAGCTACTATCATACTCCGCTCTTAGTATTCATGCTTATCTTTTCAAAGAGCTTTTGTTTAGTTGGTTGCTTGAACTCTCTTTAATTACCATGCTCACCTTATTAAGAGAGTTTGCTTCCGTTGCATTGGTTAATGTGTCCATGATAAAGATGCTACTTGCATGATGGTGCTTAGTAGTTCAGGTTTTCTTATGGTTAATCTCGAATAGCTGGGGGGTTCCCAATGTGTTATTGGAGTACCAACTTGGTTTGTTTGCCTATGATATGGTATGGTTTAGTAATATCTTCCTTCGAGAATTTATTTTGATTGACTTGGCGTATGCTCACGCATATTTAAGACTGTAAAGAAAGTCTGTCAAGCCTTGATGATCTTTTATTTCTAAGTAGCGATATAACTACCATGCCTGATTCAATATTGCTTTGTCGCTCTGCATGATTATGACCGTCATTGCTCTCTTAGTTGGTCACTCCCAGTCTTTTGCTAACCTCCACCTGTACTAAGCAAACTAACCATGCAATACATAGCTCATGGGAAAGTAGCCTAAAAACTATTGTGGTAAAGAATATGTTGCTGATGTATCTTATTTCTTATAAGTTGCTTGCTGAGCGGTAACCATGTTTCTGGGGACGCCATCAACTGTCACACTTTTGTTGAATATCATGTGAGTTGCTATGCATGTTCGTCTTGTCTGAAGTAAGGGTGATTTACCGTGGGTTGAATTAATATGCATATTGTTAGAGAAGAACATTGGGCCGCCAACCAAAGCCATGTATCATGGTGGAAGTTTTAGCTTGGACCTTAATCCTCAATCTCTCATGAGAATATGCTTATGCATTAAAGAGGAGTCCATCATCTATTTTCTATGTTGTCCCGGTATGGATGTCCTCAAGTTGAGATCTATCAAAAACGAGAAATCAAATGCGATTTATCTCCTTGGACCTTTGTACAGGTGGCATAGAGGTACCCCTTTGTGACACTTGGTTATAACATATGTAATGCAATGATAACCCATGGAGATCCGAGCTAATTAGGACAAGGTGCGAGCACTATTAGTATTCGATGCATGAGGCTTGCAACTTATAGGATGTTTTATGCATGACACATATGAAGTACTACTACCGTTGACACAATTGCTTCCATGTTTTCAAAATAAAAACCTCTAGCACTTAACCTTTCTTTTACTTTTATGTTGAAGCACCAACTACTGAGAGCATGATTGTCATTCTGAGTGTAATGTGCAATGTCCCAAAGTAGCATTGTCTTTTGCATGATTGTGATATCGTTTATTCTGAAATGATTGTATCTAGTCATCACTTAAACCTTGAAGGTGCCCCTGCATTTATGTTTTGCATCACTAAAGGGGGCAAGCTAGATATCACTTTATCATATTTGCACATCATGTTCATTGCAAATCTTTTTGATGTTTCAGTTTCATGTTGTAAAACTTTCAGTCATTTGTGATTTTCTCTTGAGGCAACTTAATTACTTTAGAATCATTGTCTCAGTAAGCTTTTGTCATATGACTATGAAAAAGTCCTATATGGTTAATAGCATGTCACCACAGAAATTATTCTTGTTATCATTTACCTACTCGAGGACGAGCAGGAATTAAGCTTGGGGATGTTGATACGTCCAAAACGTATCTATAATTTCTGCTTGCTCCAAGCCACTTTTGGGTGATATTGCTATGATATTCATACACTTCCATACACTTTTGATCATATTTGGACTAACTTACTAATCCAGTGCACCCCAGTGCCAGTTTCTGTTTTCGGCTGTTTTTGTATTTCAGGTTTTCACGTTTCGAGAACTGCCTAGAAAAATCCAGAAAAATTATATAAAAAATCAGCGTTCCGGAAACAACACTGCGTCCGAAGGGCAGCCTGGGGGGGCCACCAGGGCTCCAGGCGCCCTGGCGGCGCCCCCCCCCCTGGGCCGCGCCGGGGGGGCGCCTGGGCCCCCCGAAGCTACCCCGGTGCCCTACTTTGGCATATATTTAAAGGACCCTCCGAAACCCTCAGAACAGGAACTCTTTTCGCGATCCCATCTCTGTTCCGCCGCCGCCGCCGCTTCCAAGATCGGGAGCACCAGGAGAACTCTTCCCGGCACCCTGCCGGAGGGGAGGATCACCACTGGGAGCTTCTCCACCACCATGGACGCCTCCCGGATGACTCGTGAGTAGTCTCCCTTGGACCATGAGTCCATGACCAGTAGCTATGTGATGTTCTCCTCCCGTTCTTGTGCTTTACTAATTAGTCCTCGTGAGCTGCCCTACATGATCGAGGCACCTATGTAATCCATATGCTGTTGCTATGTTGAGTTTGCTGGGATACGATGGATTATGAGATTATGTTCAGGTTGATCTTGAGTAATATATTTGATTCACCTCTTTTATATTTCTGTTCATAAGTAATTCTTGCATGTTCTCCGTTGTTACTTATTGCTTTGGCCGAGTAGTAGGTAGTGACTCCAAGAGGGAACGTTATGCTCGATTGTGGGTTCATGCCCCTCGATGACTAGCTTGAGTGACAGAAACATGAGTCTAGGGGATGTGTTGTTGCCACAAGGGGAAAAACAACGGTGCTTGTGCCCGCGGGTGCAAGGATTGTTTACTTTACGCAAAGTTCTTTTAATGCAGTTGTCTGTTGCATTGAGTTTACACTATGGGTGGGACTCGCAACTTAATACCAGCGAGATGTTCTGGATAGATATCTCAAGGTGGATGATTAGTAGTAGATATTGATGGATTTCGGTCTACTTACTTTGGCGTACTGCCCATGCTTTGAACCTCAACCTTTCTTGCAATGTAGTCAGCATTGGTTTGCGTTCGTGGTCCTGTCAATTGCCCAGCTGTAATTTGTTTACCTCACATAGCTGTTTATCGTCTTTTGGGAGAGAGACATCACTAGTGAACATCATGAGACTCCGGTCCATATTACCATCATTGATCACATCCACTATTTACTTTTCGCTATTTACTTACTATTGCAAAACACTATCTATCACTACTATCATTGCTTTTAATCCTTTGTGAACTACAAGGCCGGAGGGATTGACAACCTCTCTGTACTCGTTGGGAGCAAAGTTATTTGTATCTGTGTGCAGGTCCACGTTGATTGCTACTAATCTGGCGCCGTAGCAATTGACACCTACTTGTTGAACCTAGGAGTCTCTGGGGATTCGATCCTTGGTATCTTTGCTAAGGGAAAACACTTCTACTTACTGCATCTTACACCTTCCACTTGGGGTAACCAATGAGGGGTTCGAGGCCCATCAGTTCCACAGAAACATCTTTCTGTGTTGCACTACTCTCCGGTTGAAGTGAGGGTTCGACAACCTCATCAAGTTCTATCTTCCTCCCACTCAATTCTTTCAAGAGAAACTCCTTTTCGAGAAAGGACCCGTTCTTAGCGACAAACATTTTTGCCCTTGGATCTGAGATAGAAGGTATACCCAACTGTTGCCTTTGGGTACCCTATGAAGATGTATTTGTCCGCTTTGGGTTCGAGCTTTTTCCGGCTGAAGCCATAACCATCGCAGCCCCAAACATTAAGAAACGACAACTTTGGTTTCTTGCCAAACCATAGTTCATACGGTGTCGTATCAACGGACTTAGATGGTTCCCTATCTAAAGTGAATGCAGCTGTCTCTAATGCATAACCTCAAAATAATAGCGGTAGATTGGTAAGAGACATCATAGATCGCACCATATCTCATAAGGTTCGATTACGACGTCCGGACACACCATCACGATGTGGTGTTCCAGGTGGCTTCAACTGTGAAACAATTCCACAATGTCTTAAGTGATTGCCAAACTCATAACTCAGAAAAAACTTCCCTTGATCAGATCATAGGAACATGATTTTCTTATTATGATGATTCTTAACTTCGCTCTGAAATTGCTTGAACTTTTCAAACGTTTTAGACTTTTGCTTCATTAAGTAAATATACTCATATCTACTCAAATCGTCAGTGAAGATGAGAAAATAACGATATCCAGCATACGCCTTAGTTCTCATTGGATCACACACATCAACATGTATGATTTCCAACAAGTCTTGCCCGTTTCATTGTACCTGAAAACGGGATCTTAGTCATCTTGCCCATGAGGCATGGCTTGCATGTGTCAAGCAATTCAAAATCAAGTGACTCCAAACATCCATCAGCATGGAGTATCTTCATGCATTTTATGCCAAAATGACCTAAGCGGCAGTGCCACAAGAAAGTGGTACTACCATTATTAACTCTACATCTTTTGGCGTTAATATTATTATCATGTGTATTACTATGATTGAGATTCAATAAACCATTGGGTGCATGATCATAAAGGTATTATTCATGTAAACAGAATAACCATTATTCTCTAACTTAAATGAATAACCGTATTGCAATGAACATGATCCAATCATATTCATGCTCAACGTAGACACCTGATAACATTTATCTAGGTTCAATAATAATCCCGAAGGTAGAGGGAGCGTGCGATGGTGATCTTATCAACCTTGGAAACACTTCCAACACACATCGTCACCTCGCCCTTAGCTAGTCTCCATTCAGTCTGTAGCTTTTGCTTCAAGTCACTAATAATAGCAACTAAACATGTATCCAATACCCAGGTACTACTAGGAGTACTAGTAAGGTACTCATCAATAACACGTATATCAAATATACTTTGTTGAAGTTGCCAGCTTTCTTATCTACCATGTATTTGGGGTAGTTCCGCTACCATGTGACTGTTTCCCTTACAATAGAAGCACTTAGTCTCGAGGTTTGGGTTCAACCTTGGGTTCCTTCATCAGAGCGACAACTGGTTTGCCATTCATGAAGTTTCCCTTCTAGCCCTTGCCCCTTTTGAAACCAGTGGTCTTGTTAAGCCATCAACACTTGATGCTCCTTCTTGATTTCTACTTTTGCGGTCTTAAGCACCGCTAATAGCTCCGGGATCATCTCCATCCTTTGCATGTCATAGTTCGTCACAAAGTTCTAGCAGCTTGGTGATAGTGTCTAGAGAATTCCGTCAACCACTATCTCATCTGGAAGATTAACTCCCACTTGGTTCAAGTTATTTTACCACCCAGACACTCTGAGCACATGCTCACTAGTTGAGCTATTCTCCTCCATCTTGTTGGCAAAAGAACTTGTCAGAGGTCTCATACCTCTCAACACGGGCATGAGCCGGAAATCCCAGTTTCAGCTCTTGGAACATCTCATATGTCCTATGGCATTCAAAACGTCATTGGAATCCCGATTCTAAGCCGTAAAGTATGGTGCACTAAACTATCAAGTAGTCATCAGGACGTGTCTGTCAGGTGTTCACAACATCCACAGACGACATTGTAGGGGTTTGCACATCGAGCGGTGCATCAAAGACGTAAGCTTTCTGTGTAGCAGTGAGGACACTCCTCGGACTACGGACCCAGTCCGTATCATTGCTTACAATATCTTTCAACTTAGTCTTTCTCTAGGATCGTAATTAAACAGGGAGCTACAACGCAAGCTATTGGTCTACAACATAATTTGCGAAGACAATTTAGACTATTGTTCATGACAATTAAGTTCATCTAATGAACTCCCACTCAGATAGACATCTCTCTAGTCATCTAAGTGATACATGATCCGAATCGACTAGGCCGTGTCCGATCATCACGTGAGATGGACTAGTCATCAACAGTGAACATCTTTATGTTGATCGTATCTTCTATACGACTCATGTTTGACCTTTCGGTCTTCCGTGTTCCGAGGCCATGTCTGTACATGCTAGGCTCGTCAAGTGAACCCTAAGTGTATTGCATGTGTAAATCTAGCTTACACCCGTTGTATGTGAACGTTAGAGCCTATCACACCCGATCATCACGTGGTGCTACGGAACAACGAACCTTAGCAACGGTGCACAGTTAGGGGGAACACAATTCTTGAAATTTTAGTGAGAGATCATCTTATTTACTACCGTCGTTCTAAGCAAATAAGATGTAAAACATGATAAACATCACATGCAATCAAATAGTGACATGATATGGCCAATATCATTTTGCTCCTTTTGATCTTCATCTTCGGGGCTCCATGATCATCATCGTCACCGGCATGACACCATGATCTCCATCATCGTGTCTTCATGAAGTCGTCTCGCCAAACATTACTTCTACTACTATGGCTAACGGTTAGCAATAAAGTAAAGTAATTACATGGCGTTTTCAGTGACACGCAGGTCATACAATAAAATAAGACAACTCCTATGGCTCCTGCCGGTTGTCATACTCATCGACATGCAAGTTGTGATTCCTATTACAAGAACATGATCAATCTCATACATCACATATATATCATTCATCACATCCTTTTGGCCATATCAGCACATGCTGCAAGAAGAAGTTAGACGTCCTCTAATTGTTGTTACAAGGTTTTACGTGGCTGCTATAGGTTTCTAGCAAGAACATTTCTTACCTACGCCAAAACCACAACGTGATATGCCAATTTCTATTTACCCTTCATAAGGACCCTTTTCATCGAATCCGATCCGACTAAAGTGGGAGAGACAGACACCCGCTAGCCACCTTATGCAACTAGTGCATGTCAGTCGGTGCAACTTGTCTCACGTAAGAGTACGTGTAAGGTCGGTCAGGGCCGCTTCATCCCACGATGTCGCCGAATCAATATAAGACTAGTAACGGCAAGTAAATTGAACAAATCGACGCCCACAACTACTTTGTGTTCTACTCGTGCAAGAAACTACGCATAGACCTAGCTCATGATGCCATTGTTGGGGATCGTACCAGAAATCAAAAAAATTCTACGCATCACCAAGATCAATCTATCGAGTGATCTAGCAACGAGGGAGAGGGGAGTGCATCTACATACCCTTGTAGATCGCGATGTGGAAGCGTTACAAGAGCGCGAATGAAGGAGTCATACTCGTAGCGATTCAGATCGCGGTTGATTCCGATCTAAGCGCCGAACCACGGCGCCTCCACGTTCAACACACGTGCAGCCCGGTGACGTCTCCCACGCCTTGATCCAGCAAGGGGAGAAGGAGAGGTTGGGGAAGACTCCGTCCAGCAGCAGCACGACGGCGTGGTGGTGGTGAAGGAGCGTGGTACTCTAGCAGGGCTTCGCCAAGAACTGCAAGAGACGAGGAGGGAGAGGGGTAGGGCTGCGCCAAGCGGGAGAGATCCAATCGTGTGTTGGGCAACCCCAAACCTCAAGTATATATAGGGGGAAGGGAGCGGCTGCACCCCCACCTAGGTTTCCACCCCTAGGGGCGGCAGACAGCCCTAGATCCCATCTAG
>LR738713.1:635282802-635325948 GCA_902687465.1 Secale cereale | reverse complement strand
GGGGGGGGGCCAAGGCGGAGAGAGGGTAGGCGCACCACTAGGTGGGCCTTAGGCCCATCTGAGCCTAGGGTTTCCCCCCCTTTCCTTCTCTCTTCGCCTTGGGCCCTGGTGGGGGGCGCACCAGCCCACCTGGGGCTGGTCCCCTCCCACACTTGGCCCACGCAGCCCTCTGGGGCCAGTGGCCCCACCCGGTGGACCCCCGAGACCCTCCCGGTGGTCCCGGTACGCTACCGATAGCGCCCGAAACTTTTCCGGCAACCAAAACGGGACTTCCCATATATGAATTTTTACCTCCGGACCATTCTGGAACTCCTCGTGACGTCCGGGATCTCATCCGGGACTCCGAACAACATTCGGTAACCACGCATATCTATTCCCTATAACCCTAGCGTCATCGAACCTTAAGTGTGTAGACCCTACGGGTTCGAGAACCATGCAGACATGACCAAGACAACTCTCTGGCCAATAACCAACAGCGGGATCTGGATACCCATGTTGGCTCCCACATGTTCCACGATGATCTCATTGGATGAACCACGATGTCAAGGATTCAATCAATCACGTATACGATTCCCTTTGTTTATCGGTATAGCACTTGCCCGAGATTCGATCGTCGGTATCCCGATACCTTGTTCAATCTCGTTATTGGCAAGTATCTTTACTCGTTCCATAACACATCATCCCGTGATCAACTCCTTGATTACATTGTGCACATTATGATGATGTCCTACCGAGTGGGCCTAGAGATACCTCTCCGTTATACGGAGTGACAAATCCCAACCTCGATTCATGCCAACCCAACAGACACTTTCGGAGATACCCGTAGTGCACCTTTATAGCCACCCACTTACGTTGTGACGTTTGGCACACCCAAAGCATTCCTACGGTATCCGGGAGTTGCACAACCTCATGGTCTAAGGAAAGGATACTTGACATTGGAAAAGCATTAGCATACGAACTACACGATCTGTGCTAGGCTTAGGATTGGGTCTTGTCCATCACATCACTCTCCTAATGATGTGATCCCGTTATCAACGACATCCAATGTCCATGGTCAGGAAATCGTGACCACTGTTGATCAACGAGCTAGTCAACTAGAGGCTTACTAGGGACATGGTGTTTGTCTATGTATCCACACATGTATCTGAGTTTCCTATCAATACAATTCTAGCATGGATAATAAACAATTATCATGAACAAGGAAATATAATAATAACCAATTTATTATTGCCTCTAGGGCATATTTCCAACACTATTCTCAACATATCAATCTACATCAACTTTACTTTTTCCGCTTTTACTTTCTGTTCTTATAAAGAAAAATACCAAAAATATAAACTCTATCATCTCTATCAGATCTCACTCTCGTAAGTGACCGTAAAGGGATTGACAACCCCTTATCGCGTTGGCTCCGAAGTTCTTATTTGTTTGTACAGGTGCGACGGACTCGCGTGTGGTCTCCTACTGGATTGATACCTTGGTTCTCAAAAACTGAGGGAAATACTTACGCTACTGTGCTGCATCTCCCTTTCCTCTTCGAGGGAATACAACGCAAGCTCGAGAAGTAGTAGGAAGAATTTCTAGCGCCGTTGTCGGGGAGGCTTACGCAAAAGTCATATACCAAGTACCTATCACAAACCCTTATCCTTCGCATTACATTTTTGCCTCTCGTTTTCCCCTCCCCCACTTCACCCTTGCCGTTTTATTTGCCCTTCTTCTGCCGTGTGCTTATCGTTCGCTTGCTTCTTGTTTGCTTGTGCATGTTGGATTGCTTGCTTGTCACTATGGATCAGAACAATACCAAATTGTCTAACTTCTCCAATAGCAACAATAATGATTTTATTAGCACTCCGATTGCTCCTATTACCGATGCTGAATCTTATGAGATCAATGCTGCTTTGTTGAATCTTGTCATGAAAGATCAATTCTCCGGCCTTCCTAGTGAAGATGCCGCTACCCATCTGAACAACTTTGTTGACTTGTGTGATATGCAAAAGAAAAGGGATACGGATAACGATATTGTTAAATTGAAGTTATTTCCGTTTTCACTTAGAGATCGTGCTAAAACTTGGTTTTCCTCTTTGCCTACAAATAGTATTGATTCTTGTAATAAGTGCAAAGATGCTTTTATCTCTAAGTATTTCCCTCATGCTAAGATCATCTCTCTTAGAAATGATATTATGAACTTTAAGCAACTAGATCATGAGCATGTTGCACAAGCTTGGGAGAGAATGAAACTAATGATATGTAATTGCCCTACACATGGTTTGAATCTATGGATGATTATTCAGAACTTTTATGCTAGCTTGAATTTTGCTTCTAGAAATCCTTTAGATTCGGCCGCGGGAGGCACTTTCATGAAAACTACCTTAGGAGAAGCTACCAAACTCCTAGATAATATTATGTTAATTATTCTCAATGGCACACCGAAAGATCTACTAGTAAAAAAGTGCATGCTATTGAAGAAATTAGTGTTTTGAGTGGAAAGATGGATGAACTTATGAAATTATTTGCTGCTAAGAGTGCTTCTTCTGATCCTAATGATATGTCTTTGTCCACTTTGATTGAAAATAACAATGAATCTTTGGATATGAATTTTGTTGGTAGGAATAATTTTGGTAACAATGCTTATAGAGGGAATTTTAATCCTAGGCCTTTTCCTAGTAATTCCTCTAATAATTATGGTAATTCCTACAACAAATCTTATGGAAAGTTGCCTTCTGAATTTGAAACTGGTGTTAAGGAGTTTATGATCTCGCAAAAGAATTTCAATGCTATGCTTGAAGAGAAATTGCTTAAGATTGATGAATTGGCTAGAAGTGTGGATATAATTACTATTAATGTTGATTCTTTGAAACTTAGATCTATCCCACCTAAGCACGATATCAATGAGTCTCTCAAAGCCATGATAATTTCCATTGATGAATGCAAAGAAAGAACCGCTAGGATGCGTGCTAAAAGAGAGAATTATATTAAAGCGTGTTCTTCTAGTTATCATGAAAATAAAAAAGAAGATCTGAAAGTTATTGATGTGTCTCCTATTAGATCCTTGTTTTCTAGTATAAATCTTGATGAAGATAGGATTGGAGATGATTCTGCTTTAAGGTGTCCCAATGATTCGGAGTTTGTAGATCTTGATGCTAAAATTGTTAAAAGTGGGAGTGAAGAGATTAAAACTTTGCATAGTGATGAACCCACTACTTTGGATTTCAAGGGATTCAATTATGATAATTGCTCTTTGACTGATTGTATTTCCTTGTTGCAATCCGTACTAAATTCTCCACATGCTTATAGTCAAAATAAAGCTTGCACCAAACACATAGTTGATGCTTTAACGCAATCTTATGAAGAAAAACTTGAGTTGGAAGTTTCTATACCTAGAAAGCTTTATGATGAGTGGGAACCTACTATTAAAATTAAAATAAAAGATCATGAATGCTATGCTTTGTGTGATTTGGGTGCAAGTGTCTCCACTATCCCAAAAGCTTTGTGTGATTTGCTAGGGTTCCATGAGCTTGATGGTTGTTCTTTAAATTTGCATCTTGCGGATTCCACTGTTAAGAAACCAATGGGAAGAATTAATGATGTTCTTATTGTTGCCAATAGGAATTATGTGCCCGTAGATTTCATTGTTCTTGATACAGATTGCAATCCTTCATGCCCTATTATTCTTGGTAGACCTTTCCTTCGAACGATTGGTGCAATTATTGATATGAAGGAAGGAAATATTAGATTTCAATTTCCGTTAAGGAAAGGCATGGAACACTTTCCTATAAATAAAATCAAATTACCATATGAATCTATTATGAGAGCCACTTATGGATTGCCTTCCAAAGATGGCAATACCTAGATTTATCTTGTATCGTGCCTAGCTAGGGGCGTAAACGATAGCGCTTGTTGGGAGGCAACCCAATTTTATATTTTTTGTTTTTGCTGCTTTTAGGGAATAAATATTGCATCTAGCTTCTGTTTAGATGTGGTTTCATGTTTTGTTTAGTGCTTGTGCCAAGTAGAACCTTTGGGAAGACTTGTGTGAAGTTTATATGATCTTGCTGTGAAAAACATAATCGTTAGCGCTCGCTAGAATAGTCATCAGATTTTACTGGAGCGTGCTATTTAGTTGATTCTTTTTTCAGATGATTAATAGAAAAATTCATCACGTTTACCAGTTTAGTTTGAATTTTTTTGGAGTTACAGAAGTATGCGAAACCTGCAGATTACTACAGACTGTTCTATTTTTGACAGATTCTGTTTTTCGTGTGTTGTTTGCTTATTCCAATGTATCTATGAGTAATATTGTGAAGTATGAACTATAGAGAAGTTGGAATACAGTAGGTTTAACACCATTATAAACAAAGAATGAATTCATTGCAGTACCTTTGAGTAGTGATTTGTTTTCTTATACTAACGGAGCTCGCGAGTTTTTTGTCTAAGTTTTGTGTTGTGAAGTTTTCAAGTTTTGAGTATTGCTTTGATGGACTATGGAACAAAGAGTAGCAAGGGCCTAATCTTGGGGATGCCCATGGCACCCCAAGTAAAATTCAAGGACAATCAAAAGCCTAAGATTGGCGATGCCCCGGGAAGGCATCCCCTCTTTCGTCTTCATCCATCGGTAACTATACTTGGAGCTATATTTTTATTCACCACATGATATGTGTTTTGCTTGGAGCGTCTTGTATAATTTGAGTCTTTGCTTTTTAGTTTGCCACAATTATCCTTGCTGGACACAGCTATTTGAGATAGTTAAATGTGGCCTAGGACTTGTTAGAACACTCTATGTGCTTCACTTATATCTTTTGAGTTAAACAGTTTTGCTCTAATGCTTCACTTATATCTTTTAGAGCACGATGGTGATAATACTTTGAAGAAATTCTTGAACTCTCATGCTTCACTTATATTCATTTGAGATTCTATTAAAATAGCATGGTAATGTGTTTAGGCTATAAAACTAGTCTTCACATGATAGACATCCAATATCAATGTAGTAAACAAAATCACACTAAGTGCATTGAATAAGATGAGAAGTTAGATGCTTGATAATTGTTTTGAGATATGAGGATAGTGATATTAGAGTCATCTAGTGGAGTTATTATGAAATTGAGAAATACTTGTGTTAAGGTTAGTGATTCCCGTAGCATGCACGTATGGTGAACCGCTATGTGATGAAGTTAGAGCATGAGGTATTTGTAAAGTGTCAACCTTTGTGTGGAGGTGGGGGGCGCGCGATGGTTAACTCCTACCAACCTCTCCCCTAGGAGCATGCGTTGATTGCTTTGTTTTTATGACTCGTAGATTTTTGCAATAAGTATATGAGTTCTTATGACTAATGTTGAGTCCATGGATTATACGCACTCTCACCCTTCCACCATTGCTAGCCTCTCTTGTACCGCGCAACTTTCGCTGGTACCATACACCCACTATATATCCTTCTTTAAAACAGCCACCATATATATTCCTCAAAACAGCCACCATACCTACCTATCATGGCATTTCCATAGCCATTTCGAGATATATTTCCATGCAACTTTCCATCGTTCCGTTCATATGACACGCATCATATTGTCATATTGCCATGCATGATCATGTAGTTGACATCGTATTTGTGGCAAGGCCACCATGCATAATTTTTCATACTTGTCACTCTTGTTTCATTTCATATCCCGGTACACCGCCGGAGGCATTCATATAGAGTCATACTTTGTTGTAGTATCGATTTGTAATATTGAGTTGTAATGAAAGTGTGATGATCATCATTATCAGAGCATTGTCCCATGGGAGGAAAGGCTAAATCAATAAAGCCCCTCCGCAAAAAAAGAAAAAAAAAAGAAAAGAAAAAAAGAAAGGCCAAAGAAAAAAAGAATGGCCCAAAAAAAGGAAAGAAAAAGGGACAATTGCTACTATCTTTTGTTCCACACTTGTGCTTCAAAGTAGCACCATGCTCTTCATTGTAGAGAGTCTCATGCTTAGTCATTTTTATACTAGTGGGAATTTTTGTTATAGAACTTGGCTTGTATATTCCAACGATGGGCTTCCTCAAATGCCCTAGGTCTTCGTGAGCAAGCAAGTTCGATGCACACCCACTAGTTTCTTTTGTTGAGCTTTCATACATATTTAGCTCTAGTGCATCCGTTGCATGGCAATCCCTACTCACTCACATTGATATCTATTGATGGGCATCTCCATTGCCCGTTGATACGCCTAGTCGATGTGAGACTATCTCCCACCCTTTTGTCTTCTCCACAACCACCACTCTATTCCACATAGTGCTATGTCCATGGCTCACGCTCATGTATTGCGTGAAAGTTGAAAGGTTTGAAAGAATAGAGTATGAAAACAAGTGCTTGGCTGAAATCGGGGTTGTGCATGATATGAATATTTTGTGTGATGAATAGGGAGCATATCCAGACTATATGATTTTGTAGGGATAACTTTCTTTACCCATAGTATTTCGAGAAGACATGATTGCTTTGTTAGTATGCTTGAAGTATTATTATTTCTTATGTCAATACAGACTTTTATCTTGAATCTTTCAGATCTGAACATTCATGCCACAATTAAGAGAATTACATTGAAAAACTATGTTGGTTAGCATTCCACATCAAAAATTCTGTTTTTATCATTTACCTACTCAAGGACGAGCAGGAATTAAGCTTGGGGATGCTTGATACGTCTCCAACGTATCTATAATTTTTTATTGTTCCATGCTATTATTTATGATGTCTTGGATGTTTAATGGGCTTTATCATACACTTTTATATCATTTTTGGGACTAACTTACTAACACAAAGGCCTAGTCCAGATTGTTGTTTTTTTCTTGTTTCAGTGTTTTGCATAAAAGGAATATCAAACGGAGTCCAAAAGGAATGAAACCTTCGGGACAGATATTTTTTGGAGAAAATCACGCATGGGAGACTTGAAAACCACGGAGTAGGGGCCACGGGGTGCCCACGAGGGTGGGGGTGCGCCCCCTGCCTCGTGGGCCCCTCGTGAGTCCCCCGGTCTCCTCCTTCCTCCTATATAAGCCTACGTACCCCGAAACTATCAGCAACAGAGAGAAAACCCTAATTCCACCACCGTAACCTTCTATTCCCGTGAGATCCCATCTTGGAGCCTGTTCCGGAGCTCCGCCGGAAGGGGGGATCTATCACGGAGTTCTTCTACATCATCATCATCGCCCTCACCATGAGTTGTGAGTAGTTTACCACAGACCTTTGGGTCCATAGCTAGTATCTAGATGGGTTCTTCTCTCTCTTTGGATCTCAATACAAAGTTCTCCTCGGTCTTCGAGGAGATCTATTCGATGTAATCTCTTTTTGCGGTGTGTTTGTTGAGATCTAATTAATTGTGGGTTTATGATCAAGATTATCTACGAGAAATATTTGGTTCTTTTGTGAACTCTTTATGTGTGCTCATAATATCCTTGCAAGTCTCTTCGAATTATTGGTTTGGTTTGGCCTACTCGATCTATAGTTCTTGCAATGGGAGAAGTGCTTGGCTTTGGGTTCAATCTTGCGGTGTCCTTTCCTAGTGACAGTAGAGGCAACAAGGCACGTATTTTATTGTTGCCATCGAGGATAAAAAGATGGGGTTTATATCATATTGCTTGAGTTTATCCCTCTACATCATGTCATCTTGCTTAAGGCGTTACTCTGTTCTTATGAACTCAATACACTAGATGCATGCTGGATAGCGGTCGGTGTGTGGAGTAATAGTAGTAGATGCATGCAGGAGTCGGTCTACTTGTCTCGGACGTGATGCCTATATACAATGATCATGCCTAGATAGTCTCATAATTATTCTCTTTTCTATCAATTGCTTGACAGTAATTTGTTTACCCGCCATAGAATATAGCTATCATGAGAGAAGCCACTAGAGAACACTATGGCCCCCAGGTCTATTCTCAACATATCGATCTACATCTACTTTACTTTTTCCGCTTTCACTTTCTGTTCTTATAAACAAAAATACCAAAAATATAAACTATCATCTCTATCAGATCTCACTCTCGTAAGTGACCGTAAAGGGATTGACAACCCCTTATCGCGTTGGCTGCAAAGTTCTTATTTGTTTGTGCAGGTGCGAGGGACTCGCGCGTGGTCTCCTACTGGATTGATACCTTGGTTCTCAAAAACTGAGGGAAATACTTACGCTACTGTGCTGCATCTCACTTTCCTCTTCGAGGGAATACAACGCAAGCTCGAGAAGTAGCAATGTCCGGCTACTGGACCGAGCCGCTGCTAAGCACGAGTCTGACTGCCCTGGCCCACCCAGACCGCCTCCCTCGCCCGCGCACGCTTTCCGCCTGAAACGGTCAGCGCCGCCCGCCCCGCTTCCCGGTGTATGCGATTGCTCCGCCTTCAAACGACACAAGTGTCGTCCGTCCGTCCTTCTGCCACCCACATTAATGATACGCGATTGCCAAGGCAGCTACTCCGGCGCCACACGTCCATCCCTCCGCCGCCCACCATTGCTATATAAACTGCTGCGCCGGCCATAGCCGCAGTCATCCGCATCCGTTCCTATTCTCCTGTCCACACCACTACTTCCCACCATGGCTTCCTCGCGCTCCAGTGCTCTTCGGGACGGGCGGACGACGGACCACAAGGAGATGGCAGCCATTGCTGCCGACTAGCTGGCCGGCAGGCAACCGGAGGACAACAACGTCCCAATGGAGAACATGGTAGTCGACGATCCGGCGCCAACCCCCTCCTCCGCGCCATCCTCGCCGGTGCATTGCACCATGACCATCGGCGAGGCCCGTGCCCAATATATGGACACGGTGAGGCAAAAGCGTGAGGAGCAGTTCCAGGAGGCGCACGCCGACGCCGCCTACAACCACCATCTCCTCCAGGAGCACCTGTAGGCGAAGGAGCAGATCGCCGTAGAGTGGGAAGAGGAGGAGGCGCTTCTCGACTCGTACCACTCCGCCCGCGAGGGCCGCCTCGAGCGCTGGGGGTACCGCATGCGGGTGGCGGAGACTACAGCCGCCTACAAAGAGGGCGATGAAGCGGGCGAGGCGCTGTTTGGCGAGACCGAGGACGAGGCAGACAACAATGCCGGCTCCGACGAGTCCCCGTTCCGCTGGCGTCGACGAGGCCCTGCTCCGCCGAGGCCCCGTGGCGCCAACAACGAGGCAGAGGACACCGTCGGCTCCGACGAGGCCCCACCCTGCCGGCAACGAGGGGGGATTTCCCCCGCTCCGCCGAGGCGCCGCCCGCCGGCAACGAGACAGAGGGCATCGCCGGCTCCGCCGAGGCCTCGCCCGCTGCCAACGAGGCCGCACCACACAGAAAACGAGGAAGAGTAGAACACAGTAGGTCGCCGCCGCTCGGGTCCAAGTAAGGCCACCGCTGCTACCCTCCGGTTGTTGGCACTAAGCTGTACATCATGGGTCAATTCTATGATTACAGGATGGTTGAAGAGCTCTCCATGGTTGAGCAAGCTCATGAGACATAGTCATTTACTAGAGAACTTGAGCACTTCAGTTGTATGCTACCGGACAAGTTTGTTGCTGGAGGTATCATCACTAAGCTTCCTCCTTCGTGGATCTCATTGGCACTCTTGATGTGGAAGAAAAGGCGAGAGCAAAGGACACACGTGCTCGAGGAATTGAGGGAGGATCTAGTGCCGATCTGGTACAGAAGAAGAACTTCCAGCCGCACAAGTTCAAGAACAAGGGCAAGTTTGATGGTAAAGCAAAGTTTGATGGGAAGAACAAGGCTGTGCAACACACGAACTTCAAGAAGAAGAATGACAAGAAGCAAGGTGTTTGTCATGTGGGGATCCTGATCATTGGGCTCCTAGTTGCCCTAATCGCTATGACAAGCTAGGCGGGTTGACAACTGACGGCCGGTTAGCTTCTTGGCGGCGAAGTGGAGTCGGAGAGCTATGTTGGAGAAGGACGCTGCTTCTGCAGTTGGCTGACTGACACGTGGGCCCAACAGGCATCTGGGCCACATTTCAGTTACGCAACTGCACGTGCAGTTAAGTCACTGAAGCTTCTGTTCAGCTCATCCAAACATAGGTGGGTAGCTTCGGTTAATTAATTATACCTCCAGCGCACCCCTTTTTAGTTGAAGAATGTATGAAATGTAATGAAATCCGGCATGTTTATATGAAATCCGACCGTGTATGAATGAATTTATTTTGATTAGTTCGAATTCTTCTATCACTGGCATTGGATGAACATGCAAAACAATAATTACTAGCATTATTCCCAGGGTGATCACCTCGTTTGCAGCAGTTTCACATGTACTCCCTCCGATCCTTTCTTGTCTACATACAAGTTTTGTCTGCAGTCAAAGTATCTCTACTTTGACCAATCTTATAGAAAAAAGTATGCACTTTCACAGTGTGCGAAGTAAAAAGGAACAGAAGGAGTACAAAGAGTCTGAGTAGCTTTTTAGCGTTCATGTACATTGCAATCATACACACAAGCCTGGCTATTCATATAGAACATTCAAAACAATCGATGATTATGCATCTCAGCGATTCACATATCAGAGTCAATATTTACTTCACAACTAAAGAATAAAGAAAAAATGGATCAACGCTGCTGATAGCAAAGGGCGTCCAATTCAAAAATATCAAACGCATGTCTTCTTGCTAAAATCAATGAGCAAAATTTGACAAGGTTTTCCCATTCCAAAATATCAAATGCCTACGATTGTGGAATGGGCAGGGTTTGCCATCAGTTGGGACATTGACATGGCACCTCGTGCTAAATAAACCAGCTGTTCTTTTTGTACAGTTCCACCAAAATCAACCAAATTCGTACGTAGCCTGTATGATTTCGCCCTTATATGTTGCAATGCCTTGAACTTATCGGCACCTCCTTTATTGTGGTGGAAATGAATGATTCGATGTATTCATGAACATTTTGTGCAGTTCCCATTGAAATCAAGCTGAACACCTCTGTTTGCACAAATACAAAAAAAGTGATTAGTATAAAGCAAACTGTACTATGAATTGACAGTTTAAACAGGCACCTACATGGTCCATGTAGAGCGCACTTTTAGAAAAATGGAACTCACCGGAAAGAATCCTAGAACAACATTGTACTCGCGCATCACAGCAAGAAAATGGAGATTTGTCAGTCCTTCTGAGCTGAAGTTAGTTTGGTCTTGTGGGGGGTAATGTAACCATCCTTCAACTGCTCCTTCTGATGAGAAGATAGATAGGGCTTCTTCATCCTGGCATAATTGGAACTAGTCTCTTCACGTACTCCATATTCTTCTTCAGAGGAGGATGATCTTGTTGTGCAAAGACAAGAGGATAATTAAATGCTAGCATCCATGTTTGCTCGAAAAAATGAAAGGAAATATTTAAAACAGCACAGATGAAGCACTTCTCAAGGACAATACCACTGTTTGATGACAGTATCTAAACAGTAGCACAACACCAATAGAGATGACAAAGCTCCATCATATGGATGAAATCAGTGGGCGAGTACCAACTTTGTCAGGAGGCTTATTGTGTAGAGCATACAGATGAAGCACTTCTCCGGAACCATCTGTTGCTATCTACTATGGTGGCCATGCTTACTATATACTCCTCGATTAGATTAACTAGTCGTCAACCCGTGCATTCGCACGGGCCGGTTATATAATATTTTATTTCAATCTATATTAAGAAAAAAAATTGTTTCTTATATGAATAATGACAGTTGATATGTTTGGGAAGCATATACATTTATAGACAGTGGTATTTAAAAAAGAAATGAATATGCTACAACCGCTACATATTAAGTTTTCTGATAACACAGTATCACATTATATTGCTCAAAATTCATTATATGAAGATGCAATTATGCGTGAAAGATTTCCCTAATAATATGTTTGTTAGTCTCATTTGGGAAGGGTGTAGAGCCATCGAATGCATTGCTTACTTTATCACGCATAGGTGTGACCTTTTACGCGGGTAACTATTTAAAATATGTTTAAACAACACAAAATTTGCTTAGTGGATCAATTTGATATCTATTTCCCTAAATATTTTTCATGTATTCTAGTAAATCTTGAATGATATATGATCATACAATTTAAAACTTGAACTGACATATTGTAGTAAATGCATGGCACATATAAAATGTGCAGGTAAACTTTTCTAACTTTGAATATTAATATAGAAAAATAGACACGATGTCGCTTTATACTATCGCATTGAAAACGATTGTCCATATCCTATGTACCTAACCCTTCAAGGGGATTCTATGTGTTTTGAAAATTTATATTCTTGATATCGAATATAAATGTAAAATATTGTTAATTGTGCCTATTTATGTTGAAAACGTCTTGAAATAATTTTCATCACGTAATAAATAATTGCATCGAAGTTCTGCTAAGAATAGACTTCAAAATTTTATATATTCTTATATTCCCATGCAAAAACATATAATATACGCATCTATTTAAACAATAGTTAGTTCTAGAAATCCATATTGACTGATGTCTTAAAATTTTGATTGTCAAATAATATGAAAAAGAGTATAAGATGTAGTTCTTTATAAAATGGTCAATTAAAAATGAATACCTTTTGAAAACTCGATAAAAACATACCATGATGATCAAACATCCAACAACAATGTTATCCTTTGGGAACATAAGAAAAATAGGACAAATTAGAAGGCATATAAGAGCTTAACATGATTCAAGTGATGTAAGATAAACATCCAACAACAATGAAAAAAACAATGTTACAGAATGATCAAACATCCAACAACAATGTTATCCTTTGGGAACCGCGCTGGTTACAGAATTAGGTGTGGCCTATTTCCATGAAAACAAAACTAAGTTCCTCATGCCCGAATTCAAAAACTGATTGTGGTACTGACAAAACCATATTAATTAAGTACGTAGATGTGTTTAGAATCATCTCCTAATGATGTGATAATTAATCAATGCACATCCCTGAAACAGTCCGAGTGAGCCATGTTGTGTTTTACGTACATAGAAACCAGAAAATAATAATTAAATTATTTACACATGATATATATGCATGCACTCTAGTCTAGAAGCAAACACAAATCAAAAGAAACATAATGTGTTTTACTTCAAATATGAAAGACCATTACAATAGAACAAACCTCCTCGTGGCCAAGCACTCACATGATTGAAGGTATCTATTACTCTGATCTCAATAAATTCCCAAATTTCAAATTCTTGGCACTGCCATGCAGATTACATGCATTAGCTGAAGCATCTTTAAATCTTCTGGTATAAAATGATCGTCGCTCGTAGTCTCATAGATGATAACAATCCACCGAGAACACGCTCGCAGTCAATGGATCGGCCAAGTTCTTCCAAAAACTGATTGTCGTACTGACAAAAACATATCAAGTACGTAGATGAGTTTAGCACCATCTCCTAATCATGTGATAATTAATAATTGCACATCCCTGAAACAGTCTCAGTGAGCCATCATGTTTTTTTGCGTACATAGAAGCTTGAACAAAATAATTAAATTATTTACACGTGATATATATGCATGCACTCTAGTCTAGAAGCAAGAACAAATCAAAAGAAACATAATGTGTTCTACTTCAAGTATGAAATTAAGACTCGTGCAATAGAACAAACCTCCTGTTGGCCAAGCACTCACAGGATTAAGGGTATCTATTACTCTGATGTCAATGAACTTCCAAATTTCAAAATGTAACCACTGCGGCACTGCCATGCAGATTGCATGCATACAGTTGAAGCATGTATAAATCTTCAGGAATAAGACAACCGTTGCTCGTAGTCTCGTAGCTAGATGATCACAATCCACCGAGAACACGCTTGCAGTCGTCGAATCGGCCAAGTTCCTCCCTGCCGTACTAAGAAATACATGCATGTACAGGCTAGCTTGATTCAACCAAGAATGTAACGTCAGAAGTCTCTATGGAAAAGTACTTGTGTCCTCGTGTGCATGTGTTTTGCGGAACTAATCCAAGGGATTTGCATTGTATACCTGAGTCTCCCAGCGGAATAGATCAAGCAGCTTGCTAGCTTCTCTACATGCATGCATGTATTTTGCATATAGTTTCATCTAACTCGCAACACCAATCGGCTGGGCCTCAAGGCCTCATACGTGTGTGTCTCTGTGAAGCACTCGGCTGCGTTGTTGAGACTGGGACTGCGCCAATATTGGGCGACTGCTTTGGACTGTGCACAAATAGATCGAGCAGTTTGCTAGCTTCTGTACATACGTGTATTTTGCATATTGTTTCATCTGACTCGCAATACCAATCGGTTGGGTCTCAATGCCTCATACGTGCTTATCTCGGTGAAGCACTCCGCTGCATCGTTGAGGCTGGGACTGCGCTCATATTGGGCTACTGCTTTGGACTGTGCACAACAACATTGGTAATCAAAAATCAAAGTGGCGGACATTATCAAGCATGCGGAGGCTGGAATTGAAGGCATGCATGAATTCTAGCTAGGGTTCGGTTGCATGCCAACACGGGTACTCCGAGAGGAAAATCCTTTGGCGATGGCAGCCCTAGCCTCTGTTTTCTTTAATTTATTGATTATTGATGGACGACATGAACATGATGCACATGAATAAGTTTTTTGAGCATACCTGGTCCACAGCCCAATCTTCTTGCGTCAAACAATGGACTTTTTTATATGGGACAATAGAGAGATGATGGAGATCGAATTATTTTCAATGATAGAAGAGAGCGACGGTTTCCCTGCCACAGCCCACAAGGTTTCTTTGAAAGCGGAAGAGGCGGAGAATCACCGCCTGTCGGGTTGTACATGTATTTGATTGGTTGATTGAAATATAAGTCTTGGGGCAGCCATGTTGGTGGCGTACATGGGGCGTGAGAAGCAGAGCCCCACTTGATCGATCTATTTTAGAAGGCTTGGGGCGGACATGGCGGCATCGTACATGGGACGTGAGGAGAGAGATTGGAAGTCTTTCTTTTATTTTCTGACCTAGAGGAGATATTTGGAGAGGGGAGTCGTGAGAGATTGGGAGAGAGGGGCACAACGCATGTTCATTTTTTTTATTAAGGTGGAAACTTCAAGGATTGATCTACACCGTAAAATAACTTGGCCCCGCCAGATTAACGGTTCCTAATTAGAAACTTCAAGGATTGATCTACACCGTAAAATAACTTGGCCCCGCCAGATTAACGGTTCCTAATTACTAATTAACGTGATAATTTCTAGGGAGTCCCTAATTAGTATAGGTATAGATGTTTCCAACATCTTCTTGTGCAGTTCCACTAAAATATATTGTATCTTCAAAGAAGATCCCTGTTTGCACAAGTAGAGATAATTACGTATTACATTAAGAGTGGCATCAAATCAGTGGCAAAACAATTGCTCGTTCCAGCCATAGCAATAAATTAAGATGCAAAACTATATCATTACTTGTGTCATCACAGTTCCAGTGCTTCTTTACAGCATCAGGAGTTGATTTTTATTTTTCTTCCGCTTGTTCTTCCCCTTCATCACTTGGTTCAATAACAGAAAAGCTTCGCCTTCAATGTAAGATTTGGTATGTCAATTAGGTTGCACAAGTATAGCACTAAAGAATGACATTAATTTTCTGATGAAAGTGGCAAAATACAGGCCAACATTTGTGAAATATCCTTATCTTACCTCAATGGGATATTGCAGTGCACATACAGATTGGAAGTCTTATCTCCATTTGTGCAGTTCACTAAAATCAAGCAACATTACCGTACAAGTAGCACAACATATGAAAGCACACTGCAGAATCATGTGAAAGAAGGCTAGTACTGACCTCTCATGACGCAGAATTCAAACAACTCACAAAAAGAAGATCTGAACCAAATTTGCCAACACGGATAGGAAATAAGATCTCCTCTTGTGCAGTTCCACTAAGATCAAGCAATCAAGCAACGTTGTCGGTGTGACATTTTGGTTGAACTGCACAAAACACTCTTAAAACAAAAGTGTTTTGTGCAGTGCAACAAAAGGTAACAATGGCAACGAGGTGAAGTAGATAACCCTGTTTACACAGAGGTGCAAAGGAAACAACTAGTGGTCAATAACGGTGGATGACACAAAAGCCAACAAAAAGAAGCATCTACCTTATCTCAATGGGAAAGAAAGCAAGACAGTAGCATTTCTCAAACGGTGGTATTGATTAATAGTATTAACAGAGAGATTATATTAACAATAAAATTTGTTAAACATGCAATTTGCTTTTAACTGTGGCATTGCATCAATTTTCCAGCAGCATTATTAGAGGGTGCTTGTTTGCAGGGACATTTTGGTGGAGGGACTAAAAAACTCCGTGTCAATCCCATCTAAACCAAACAGGAGGGACTTTTAGGGACTAAAAGTGGGCATTTGGGACTAAAGAAAGAAGACCCCGAGGGAGAGTCTTTTTGGGACTTTTTCCAACAGTTTCCCCTGCCACGCATCGCACCTTGTCTCTATTAGTTCATTACTAGGGGTAACATGGTCTTTTAACATGTCATTTAATAACCTCTAATCCATGTTTAGTCCCTGGAACCAAGCAGGTAGGAACTAGGGAGTTTTTAACCAAACAAGGCCTTAGATTAACAGTAGCTAAAGAGTTGTACGGGACAGTGGACGCACCAGCACCATGTGCATCTACCGATGTACTTGGGTGATGCACAGTTTGTTGCAACAAAGAACAAACAACCAAGGAGCATATTTGTGCTGGTCGCAATTTTGTTATCCTTATACACCTTTCCCTATGTGAGCGCAGCAAATCTAGTCCTGCTCAAACTCTATAGCCTTGTCCCCCAAAACAAAAGATCAGTTCGTTACAGATGTGCGTACTGCGTTTGTCATTGTTTTCCCTTTTCGACCAATGTAGGTGATGGATATCCAGTCTGTACTAGTACTTTCCCCACTTCCTTTCCTATGTGAACCACGTCCTAGATTTATGCTATACAACTTTCCCCACTACTTTCCCCCATTCATGTCCTCTTTGAACCACGTCTTAGATTCATGCGATACAACTTTCCCCACTACTTTCCCCCTTCCTTTCCTTTTTGAACCACGTCCTAGATTCATGCTATACAACTTTTCCCACTACTTTCCCCCATTCCTTTCCTCTTTGAACCATGTCCTAGATTCATAGTATACAACTTTCCCCACTACTTTCCTGTTTGGTCCAACACCTAGATTCGAGTGTAGAAGCGGAAAAAGCCCACATGCAGCTAGAGCAATGCATGTGGAATAAGTAAATTATACCTTAAGGTTCTTGGGGTGTGGTTCGGTGGGCGACCGGAGGCCGTTCGACCCACACTATGTACGGCGGCGAAGAAGAACGGGCCGGAGGCCCTCCCGCGCCGCCGCTGGGTGAAAGTGAATAGTTGCGCCGGTAGTGGATTCCCTCCCTCGCCGACGGCGACAGTGTTAAGCCTCCTTCCCTTCCCGGCGGACGGATCTTGCCGGCTCTTTGACTAGCAGTGAGGGGAGAGAGAGAGAGGCCAACGAAGTCTTGTTTAGATCTGGAGAGGGTGAGAGAGTGTGAAGAGAGAAACTACAAGCAGACCAGCAGTGAGGGGAGAGAGGGAGAGAGGCCAACAAAGTATTGTTTAGATCTGGAGAGGGGGAGAGAGTGTGAAGAGAGCAACTACAAGCGCTGAGGCTCCAGCGTGTATATATATACTGGAGAGAGTGTGAAGAGTGCAAACCCTAGAAAACAAGCGCCGAGGCTGCAGCTTATACGTGATGAGGTGATTATACGGTCACTACGAGATCGTATAGCTCCGTATCCATCCATTTTGACCAGTCAAAGAATCCTCCTGGTACGAATTATGCTCAAGTGTAGTTATCGAACCCGAGACCTCAAGTTTGATGAGCGAACAGGCTAACCAGCTACACAACCCTCCCGTTATGTTCAACGAGAGGAAAATAACCTTTTATACATTCCTGGATTCATGTGACAAGCATGCCCTTTTTTGTGTGTGTGGGACTCATTGGGATTTAAATCATAATCGTGTCATGTGGCTTTGGTGGTAAGACTATCCACAGTGGTGCAAAAATAATGCAGCCTTAGTCACCTTACCTCTCTCCACGTAGTACATTGGGTCCCACCAGTCAGAGGGTGAAACAAACAAATTAATAAGAAAAATTAAAAGCGCCAGCGGTGTATCTTACCTCACACATCTCGCTACTACTTGGGAACATTGTCCAATTGATCCCTTTGTTCGCTCACGTACTATTTTAAGTGAATCCTTATTATAATATGCACACAATTTTGGGCACTTTTATTCGACCTAAGTCAGTGTGCCACCGTATCTCATACGACTCCCTCTGTCTAGGTGTGCTAAGTCACGTTAGAAGGTGCAGCGGCACCAAGGTGCAAGCAGATTGGAGGAGAAGGAGAAACTTGACCGGTCATTCCTCCAATCAAAGCCCTGATTTCTGTCTCTAAACGCAACAATTAATCCAAACAACTAAGAGATGCCGTTTTAGCTACCATGCAGGGCCACATATTAACTCGTGTGCAAGCCGACTTTGATTTATTGACTGATCAACGAGTAGTTGCGCTCCATGCATTGGGTTTCCGGGGGAGATAACAAGGCAGAGTAAGGAGAGTTTGGTTACATTGCTTAGGCTGATCATAGTGGTGAGTAACTTGGACTAGTACAACATGCATATGTTACTAGTCTATGTTACTACTACGCGAAGTTTGCCGTCGGAAGCGAGCCGATCTGGTTCTCCTGAGCTAGCAAGGTTTTTCTAGGCCACCCAAGCTAGCTGGCCTACAAAAGCTAAAATATTTTAACAGTTCCAAATGCCTAACCTTGCCCGGCTATGCTATAAGCTGTTCTTGCTAAGGATCCAAATGCTCCCTAAGTAACAACGCTTGCTAGCAACGACGCTTAAACAATTTGGGAATATCTGATTTCCGTAGGATGACTTAACACCTAGACGGAGGGAGTACTACTCCTCAGTCCAGGTTTGATGGAATATTCGTCACCTCTTCTCTTCTTGTACGCACTCCATTTGTATCTCACTTCCTGTGGCTTCTCACTCGCTCGATTTTTCTATTCTATGAACCTGTGTGTGCGTGTGCGTGTGCGTGTGTGTGTTAGAGAGAGCAACGGATCAACCTACTCCTACAGAGAGATGGTGTGTAGTGTACGATTTTCGCCGCGAGAGTCGGTGCATCCTCTTGTTTTCGGGCGTCCGATAGGGACAGGAGGACAGCTGCCACGCCCGCTCCAGACCAGCCTGGCCCACCCAAAGCCCCTCCATCGCCTGCGCGTGCTTCCCGCCCGAAACGGTCAGCGCCGCTCCAAGTAATCGGTGCCGCATTCATGCCCAGGCAGAGCGGACGCGACCTGTCACTGGCGCCTGCGTTGAAGGGAGAAGCGGATTCAAGAGTGATGGTTTCTTCGTCCATCCAACATACTGCTGGGTCTATGTGATTTGACGGCTCATTGGTCATTATTACTGAGGTGGTAGGACTGCTGGATGTCCCACGCTTTCGGCGAAAGGAGGTACTACAAGATTACAATTTTCTCCATTCTTACGGCTGAGGAGTGCAAGAGCAGTGAAAACATGCAGGCTCAGTGATTACATGGCCCACCTCACACTATCACCATATTTTCTGGACACCGTGCGACACCTAACTCTTTACATAGTACTCCCTCCGCTCCTAAATATAAGTCTTTGTAGATATTCCACTAGGTAGACTACATACGGAACAAAATGAATGAATCTACACTTAAAATGCATCTATATACATCCGTATGTGGTTCATGGTAAAATCTCTACAAAGACTTATATTTAGGAACGGATGAAGTACTTGTACAGTACATACTGTAATTTATCAGCGAGATAGTACAATGCTATGAAGGTTCCACCTTCTGTTACATGTATCTTGTGTACAAGGTTGCCCGTTGCAACATTTCATCAAATACAAAGGAGACTAACATGCATGCTATTGCATCTCAATGATTGACGGATCATAGAAAATATGTACTCCCTCCGTTCCAAAATAAGTGTCTCAACTTTATGCTACATACGGAGCAAAATGAGTGAATCTACACTCTAAAATACGTCTATATACATCAGTGTTTGGAGTATGTACTAGTAGTTCATATTGAAATCTACTAAAGGACATATATATTCCAAACAATATGATAATCTCTCTAACCAAGGTAGTAGGGACGAGGAGTAAACGGAGGGAGTAGTAAAATTTTCTCCTCGTCCTGCGATGCACCGCGTGCGTGGGCGAGGGAGCGGGCGTAAGGCGTAGTAAGCAAGCTTCACCTCATCCTATGAGCCACCGCGCCCGTGGGCGGGGGAGACGGCGTACTAAGCAAGCTTCTCCTCATTCTGCGAGTTGACGGGACACATCAAAAGTACTCCAGTGTACAGAGCCTTGCCTCTAAGGTAGGTCCCACATGGTTTGCCTGTTTTTTAACATAACGCGTCAAGTCGCAATTTGTTTGTTCACCCGTGGTAGACGATCCTCCCTCCATCTAGTGGACAACCAGTACACGTGTCAAGTTACCATGTGGGCTGCCTTTTCGTACAGAAATGAGCTCCACCGTGTACCCGCGCGGGTGTGGTTGGGAAAGAGACAGGAGTATGTGCGCCGTGCGTGCACCTCTTCTCTTCGTGCACGTCCCCCACCTACGTGGGTGTGTGTGAGAGATACAAACCTAGACAAATGGCTTGTGCGTTCATGAGTGTTTTTTGTTTTGGGGGGGGGGGAGGTTGATTTCGTGAATGTATTTGTAGGAATATGTGTCGATGACATCTCAAACAAAATTTTGCATGCAATGTGTGTGAAATGGAGGCCTATCCATATCATATATATAGAGGGTCGGGCGATCCACGAGAAGAGAGGGAGGGGTCATAGATATCGATAGAGTCGAAGAGAGGATCTAGTGGGTGGGTGCGAGATCGGTGAAGAGAGCCATCCAAATTGTGTGTGTGTGCAAGTCAAAGATATAGGGCAACTGACCTAGCTAACGAAACATCAAAGGGCACAGGTCAAGTTTGTGTGTGGCAGGGAGACATGACTAGAGCGCTCAATGTATCGGTGTGTGTTTGTGTGGGAGGGGGTGGGGAGAGGGGTAGGCAAAGGCCTAACTATATAGGTAGAACGACTCGTATATGTGTTGAGAAAAAGAGATCCAGCTATGTCTTGAGGGAGTTGGTTGACATCCGTACATAACTGAAGGACGGGAAATAGGATGGGATAGAGAGAGAGAGAGGAGAGAGAGAGAGAGGGAGGGAGAGGGGTAGAGTGTTGGATGGGTGATGGAGTTGCTTCTCGAAAATGGTGGGAGAGTCCTACTAGACAAACTAAGGGTGGAACTGCAATATTATCAATAAGAGTGGGGATGTGTTTCTGTGTGTGTGCCTGTCTGTGATAGATCTGTCGGGACACATCCATGGATGATGAAGGGGAACCATGTGTTTGGTAAGCAAACCTAAGTAGATCGATAGATTGTTGTTTGTCGGAGGAAGGGAGAGACATAACTAATGAGGTAGATCGATCGACGCGTGGGGGAAAACGAGTTATAAGGACCTAGCAAGCTATATGTATGGCGGGAGATCGGTAGGTGTACGTCCATTTGTTAGAGGCAAATAAGGCCCGGCGAGACGGATAGACAGAGAGAATGGAGCTAGGAGGTGGTGCGAGAGGCCCATCTACTAACTAGATAGGGGGAGGAGTGTGCGGTTATGAGAGTTTACACGTGTGTGGGACCGTATGAGAGACACGAGGCAAGGACACATAAAGGAGGAGATTGAAGGTGAGTGTGTATGTTGTAGGCAGACATCGCTGGAGAGGTTTATCGATCGGTGTGTGTCGAAAAGGAGTTGTGGAGACTTTGGGAGAACGACCTAAAGAAAAAAAATGAATGTGCGCGATGGATAGAATGCTGAGGGAGGGGGAGGGCGAGGAGGGCGTTTGCATGCACGAGAGAAAGTTAGTGGTAGCTACAAAGTTTAGATGGTTGTGTGGGTGTAAGAGCTAACAAAGATCATAATTTGATATGAAAGTGGATTCATATATTTGAATAGGAGATCATAGTGTTTTAAACATATGCATGCATGAATATAGCGGTGATATACGTGTTGTGGTTTTGCACATGTTATACCATAATGTGATAATGCATGGCGTTTGCAACTCACAGCTAAATGTCGAACAATCTAAACCATACTATACATCGAACAATCTCACATTTTATTTGAATTTGTGATAATGTGTGGCGTTTGCAGCTTACAACTAAATATCGAACAATCTAAACAATACTATATATCGAACATTCTCACATTTTATTTGAATTTGTGGTAATGTGTGGTGTTTGCAACTCACATCTAAATACTTGTAGGCGTAGGGGGCTGGGCACCATACATAATGTGATAAACACATTATAGTCATCAGACATGGTTTAGTTTGTGAAGATCTAGCTAGAGCTTGAAATGTACTATGATTTGAAATCAACATAAAGTGGATTCAAAAAATCAAGTTCGAGTTCATATAGTACACATAGTTCATATGTAACTCGAGACTAATCATGTGATGTGCTGTGAAGATAATACAGAAATGATGGTTTAACTTGACAATAATGACTATTGTAGATCTTATTAAAACAGAGAAACGAATTCAAATGATTTGACTTCACAACAATCATTATTGTAGATCTTATTCAAATAGAGAAACGAATTCAAATTTAGTTCATATTGAAGCGGTATTATATACATTTGCAATGCACTAAAATGTTCATTTGATTACTAGGTTGCATGCATTATACACATAGCGAAATATTTTAATTGAACATAACATGAATTCAAAGTTTTGAATGACATTTGTAGTGCGAATTGATTTGGTACAGTACACGTTAGGCTTGTCCGGAAATTTGAACCCGCGCCTTTGTCGGTGTATTTGGATCGATACCTATGGGATAACAAGAATCCCTACTACGGTTGCGGGGCGCGGGGTTGAGAGAAGAGCGGATCTAACGATCAAGACACGGTTCCTTTACCCAGGTTCGGGCCGCAAAGATGCGTAAAACCCTACTCCTGCTTTGGTGGATTATATGTTGGTGTTCTTCAGCTAACGAGGAGCTCCAAAAGAGTCGTGAGGGGTTCCGAAAAGCCGAATCCTCCTCCTGGTCGCCTCGGCCTCCTTTTATAGGGAAAAGGGGTCGCCACAGTGGCACATAGGAGGTGGAAAGGGTACAGTGATGCGAGGTTATCCCTCGCATTACAGGACAAGGTGCATTTAATGCGCCCTGCTTAGGTGTCCTTGCTTTATCGGGGACGAGGGGAGACGCCCGTCTTGTCAGTCGCCGCTCCTCCTCGTGTCGACACGCGCCCTGGCCAGCTGTGCCTGAGGTGCCATGTAGGCAGACAGGCATTTGAGGTGGCGCAACGGCGGGCCTCCATGAAGATCTGTGGGTTGCCACGCAGGAGCCTGTCCAGCTGGTTGGGTCGGCAGCTGCGTGGGTTGGCGGAAACCCAGTTGGTGCAGGCCTGATGGTGGCCCCGTGGGTGTCCTCGGCAAGGGCCTTGCCGGGGCCCCGGCAAGGGTCTTGCCGTGGCGCCTGCTGTCATCCCCGGCAAGGTGCTTGCCGGGGACCTTGTGGATCCCCTTGGCTGGGATCCCGCCAAGGGTCGTCATCTTCTTACCTTGCATCTGATCTTGAAGGTCTTCACAAAGATCTGCATGCCACCACGGGGACATCTCCCAAATCCTCCCCCCATGGGGGTGGTGGACTCAAGGGTGATTCGCTCCGTAGGCGGGGGGGCGAGCTGCCGCGGCAAGGGTCTTGCCGGGGCTGCCAGAGTCGGCCCCAGCAAGGATCTTGCCGGGGGAAACCGCTTCGTCCCCTTGCTCTTCATGGTCTTGTTCTTGGTGTCGCTCCAGTCTTCATCAAGCTTCAGTCTTGCCCCGGCTTGTCTCCCTTGCCATGCTTCGTGCGATGGCGTCGTGGCTCAGACTGCCCGTGCACAGTCATAGGGGTACAAAAAGTGCACCCCTCTTTTTGTACACCGACAGGAGCCCCCGGGCCTGGGCCACACATAAGCGCGACACATTGTTGGGCCAGGCCTAGAACGGTGCGCGGGCAGGCGGGGTGGTTCTCACCGTGGTAAAATTTTCGCGCGCTGCGCCTCCCACGGCCCGCGCGCGCGGTGCGGGGTGGAAGGGCGTGCGTGACGTGGGCAGCATGCGTGGGGCGGTTTCCGCACGCATGCGTCACATCGCAGTAAATGCGAAAGGAGGCGGCCCGCGCCTTCCCCATAAACGGGGAAGGTGTGGGGCGTGGCCCGCTGACTGAATGGGGCCGAGGCGCGGTCTTCTAGGCGTCCACTCCCCACGATCACGGGGTGGGGAGTGGTCGCCTCACCCGTCCTTTCGGTCCCGCGCGTTCGCCACGTGCCTTCCATGTGTTCGAGGTGGCGAGCAGTGGAGGCGGGAAACCGAGCCGTCGTTGGTTGGGGCGGCGGGTCGGTCCCAGCCCCTCTCGCCTTCTGCGTCTTGATTGGCCGAGCGGGGCGGTCGAGCTCCAGCCCCGCCCCTTTATAAAGGGCGGAGGGAGGGGACGGCGCTCCGCACTCCTCCATCTTTTTTCTCGTTCAGCTTCTGCTCCTTTCTTCTATCCGCCATGAAGAAGGAAAACCCCGGCTCTTCAATGGTGGCGGCGAGGGTCGCTGCTCGGCAGCGCGTCCCCCCTTCTCCTGCACCCGCAATGGCCGAACCAGCTACGAGGGGAAGAGGGAGGGGGTGAGGCCGTGGGCGAGGCCGAGGTGCTCGGGGAAGAGGAAGAGGGGGCGGCTCGCCGGCCTCGCCCCCGCGAGCAGCTCCTCCTCCGGTGGAAGGTCATGTTGGAGATGACCCCTGCAAATTCTTCATTAGGATTCGGGGGTCGCCGCGCCGTCGCCTTCGTCTCCCGACCCCGTTTGCGCGGGAGATGAAGGCGAACCCGCCGGAGTCGCTGCGGTTGCACATGAGGGGTTGTGGGATCAGTGGCACGCGAGCCTTCGTCGACTTCCCCGCCCCTCATGTGATGTATCTTCGCCGAGGATGGAAGAGGTTCGCTCGCATCCACAGCCTGACGGACGGGCTCACCCTCCACTTCAAGCTGATGGGGGATGGCCACCTCTCCGTCAAGGTCTTCGGGCACCTCGGAACTCGCGCGAGGTGCTGCATGGAGAGCTCTTCCGACGACGAAGACTCCTCCTCGAACGAGGGTGACGAGGAGGACAGCGACAGCGACGACGAGGGCGGGGGACGGCAGGATGACGGGTCCGACTAGGTGTCGGGCGCCGCTCCTGGTGGCACCGGCGACCCCATCATCCGTGTCGCTGGCTCCTTGAACTTCCCAGGGTCGTCTCCTTGGCGGCTGGCGTAGGGAGGCAGCGGAAGAGGAAGAGGAAGAAGGTGGGCGGCAAGGTCGTCATGTCGGAGTACGCGGGCACCGACGCCTTCGTCTCCTACTGACGTCCTGCCGCCTCGTCTTCGAGCTCAGCCTCCGGCGCCGTCATCACCGTCCAGCCCTGGGGAGGCCACCGAGATGCCTTCTCGGTGTCTTCTGCCACCCGTAGCTCGCCTAGGCGCCCCTTTTGCCCTTCTCGCCTCCTTGACCTACCTCCTGAGGAGAGGGACAAGAAAGGCATTACGGGCATCTTATCTCTTTTTAGTCTGTAAGCCTTCGGGCATCTGTAAAGTTTAAAACTTGTAATCCCCCTTATTCATGTTTTTCATTCCCTATGGACTGTACCTGAATGGAATGTTTTAAACGAAAAAGGAATGTCTGTCGGGTCCTTTTGTTCGTAGGTAAAAACCCACAACAGGGAATAAATCCCCGATATCCTTAAGATGAACATTTTCTCGCCCGGCAACAAGCCCTGCCATTCCCCCACTTCGCTCGACCTTTCTCACGCTCTTGGCGGAGGCTGGGATGAAGCGGGCCTAGGCTCCTCGTTTTATCCTTTTGCTGCCGCGACTACGACCAAACTTGGTCCTAGGGACGAGCCTTAGGACCTAGAGTTATGGGAGCACGGTAGCTCAAGGAAAATAACGAGGTTTCACATACCTCAGTCCATAACAGAATGCACGACAAGGGAAAATGGACTTATCTGAGATTGCAGCCCCCGGCAACCCTGGTCTGCCGCGGGCGAATTCTTGCTCTTGTAGCCCCCGTCAATGCTGGCTTGCCGAGGCCCAAGTACTGATTTGTTCTTCTCTCCTCCCTCCAAGTGGCCTCGTCAAGGATGCCTGTGCGTCCTGTAAACCAAGGAAGATAGAGGAAAGACAAAGACTCGACCTCTAAGCTAGAGGTTAGCCGCTGCTAAGCACTATCAACCCTATCCAAGGACGAGACTCGACTCAGCATGCATGCTAAAACTCAGGGCGCTAGCGCTTCATTTATTTATGCTCAGGGTCTGCGCCTGGCTTTGTACAAAGGGTTACATGCCTTGCCGGCAAAGCTTGTACAAAAGGGTGGCTTGCCGGGAGACCGGCAAGCCGCGCCTTATGGGTAAAACTTACGAAGGTGCTCGATGTTCCAGGAGTTACTCACCGGAACGGCATCCTCGGTCTCCAGGCGGACTGCGCCAGGCCTGGTGACTCGTATTACCCGATAAGGGCCCTCCCACTTCGGTGTCAACTTGTTCGTATTCCTGGCCGATTGAACGCGCCGGAGAACAAGGTCACCTTCCTCAAAGCTTCGGGCATGAACCTTGCGGATATGGTAGCGGCACAAGGCTTGCTGGTAGCGCGCTGCTCTCACAGCCGCTCGAAGACGATCTTCCTCAAGGAGCATCGCGTCATCTTGCCGCAATTGCTCTTGCTCAAGCTCATCATAAGCGAGCACTCAAGGCGACCCGTATATGAGTTCCGTGGGGAGAACTGCTTCTTCCCCGTATATCAGGGCAAAGGGCGTCTGGCCGGTGACTCGATTTGGCGTCGTCCTGATCGACCAAAGAACCGCCGACAATTCATCAATCTAGCGCCTCCCGCTCTTGTGCAGCCTGTCAAAGGTCTTTGTCCTTAATCCTCGCAGCACTTCAGCATTTGCCCTCTCAGCTTGACCATTGCTTCTGGGGTGAGCAACGGAAGCGAAACAGACCTTGCCGCCGAGGTCTTGGGTATATTGCATGAAGGTGCGGCTTGTAAACTGCGTGCCGTTATCGGTGATAATCTTGTTGGGTACACCAAAACGGCACACTAGCCCCTTGAAGAACTTGACGGCTGACTGAGTTGTGACCTTCCTCGCTGCTTCCACTTCTGGCCACTTTGTGAATTTGTCGATTGCAACGTACAAGTACTCAAAGCCCCCGACGGCGCGGGGGAAAGGGCCCAGTATGTCGAGCCCCCAGACCGAGAAGGGCCAGGAGAGAGGAATGGATTGAAGGGCTTGAGCTGGTTGATGAAGTTTCTTCGAATGGAATTGGCACGCTTCACACCTGGTGACCAGCGCCGCCGCATCCTGGAGGGCAGTGGGCCAGAAGAAGCCTAGCCGGAATGCCTTCCCGGCAAGGGCTCTTGACCCTATGTGGGATCCACATATGCCCCCATGTATTTCCGCCAACAGCTCCAGTCCTTCCTCTCGAGGGATGCACTTCAATTTCACACTGTTCGGTCTTCTCCTGTACAGGACGTCATCGACGAACTGATACATGGCGGACCAACGGGCTACTTTCTCCGCTTCTTCCTGCTCCTCAGGAAGTTCCCCAGTCTGAAGGAATCGGACGGTATGCTGCGCCCACGCTAGAGCCTGGGGCTCGACGGCGAGGACTAAAGGCATTTCCTCCACCAAGGGAGTGGCCATCTCGACGGCAAAAGCTTGATGCTCCGCCGGAGTTAGCCCTCCGGAGGCGGGCTTAGTGTCCCCGGCAACATCCTTGCCGGCGGCTCCGGGGAGCTCGGCGGGAAAGTACTTGTCGGGCCCTGACTTCCTCCTCTTGTTCTGCTCTGTTGATGGATCAACGGATGGCTGAGAAAGCTGGAGCACAAAGGTACCTGGTTCCACAGGTAACTTGAGAGCAGCGCGCTTCGACAGGTAATCGACGATGTCGTTCTCCGCTCGGGGAACGTGCTCCGCCTGTATACCGTCAAAGCGCTCTTCCAACTTCCTCACTTCATCGACGTAGGCCTTCATCAACGGGCTTTGGTAATCCTTGTTGACTTGTTTGACGACAAGCTGTGAGTCGCCTCTGACAATGAGCTTCTTGATTCCGAGGTCTGCCGCGATCCTAAGACCGGCAAGCAGCCCCTCATACTCGGCAGTGTTGTTCATTGACACCTCCCTGGGGAAGTGCATCTGGACCACGTACTTGAGGTGCTCTCCGGTGGGCGCGACCAGCAGTACGCCAGCCTCGGCGCCCTGCAAAGAGAAAGCGCCGTCAAAGTACATGACCCAGTTGCAACTTGCCTCTTTGCCGGGGAGAGCAGTTTCTTGGACTTCTTCATCAGGCGTTGCAGTCCATTCTGCGACAAATTCTGCCAGGACTCGGCTCTGAATTGTCGAGGTGCTTTCAAACTTGAGGCCAAAGCTGGACAGCTCCAGTGCCCACTCCACAATCCTTCCCGTTGCATCTGGATTGTGGAATATCCGTTGCAGGGGGAGGCGAGTGACGACAGTGATCTCGTGCGCCTGGAAGTAGGGACGCAGCTTCCTCGAGGCCATAAGAAGGTCGAAGAGCAGTTTCTGCACACCGGAGTACCTTGACCTAGCCCCCTGCAAGAGGGAGCTAACGAAGTAGACCGGGTGCTGCATCATCTTCTTCTTCGGCTGCACTCCAATCGGCTGTGTCGTCTCTACGCCAGTGGCACCAGGTTCCGTCACTGCTATCACCTCATCATCGATTTCTCTCTGCGCCACCAGTGCAGCACTGACCACCTGGTTCGTTGCCGCTAGGTATAACAGCAACGGTTCCTGTGGTCGAGGCGCAACCAGTATTGGTGTGGAGGAAAGATACTTCTTCAGATCCTGTAACGCTGCTTCTGCTTCCGGCGTCCACTCCATTGGGCCCGCCTTGTTCAAAACCTTGAAAAAGGGGAGGGCGCGCTCAGCAGACTTGGAAATGAATCTGCTCATGGCGGCAACGCAGCCAGCAAGCCGACGCACATCCTTGACCCGTTTGGGTGCTTCAATCTGCTCTGTAGCTTTGATCTTGTCCGGATTGGCTTCTATCCCACGCTGTGACACAAAGAACCCGAGAAGCTTGCCAGACGGAACGCCGAAAATGCACTTCTCAGGGTTCAGCTTGAGGTTGATCTTGCGCAGGTTCACAAATGTTTCTTGTAAATCCGGTACAAGGGTTGCCCTGTCCTTGGTTTTGACCACTATATCATCCATATAAGCCTCCATATTTCTATGGAGCTGGGGTTCAAAACCAATCTGGACTGCCCTCGCAAATGTCGAGCCAGCACTCTTCAACCCGAAAGGCATTCGTACGAAACAGTACGTACCACATGGGGTGATGAATGCTGTCTTCTCTTCATCTTCTCTCGCCGTGAAGATCTGGTGGTAGCCAGAGTAGGCATCGAGGAATGATAGCAGGTCACACCCTGCCGTGGAGTCGACAATCTGGTCTATGCGCGGCAACGGGAAGGGGTCCTTGGGACAAGCTTTATTGATATCTGTGTAATCAATACACAGCCTCCACTTCCCATTTGCCTTGCACACTACCACTGGATTGGCCAACCACGTTGGATGGAGCACTCCTCTCACCAAACCCGCAGCTTCCAGTTTCCGGATCTCCTCGGTGATGAACTGCTGCCGTTCCAAAGCTTGCTTCCTAACCTTCTGCTTGACGGGCCGCGCATGAGGGCAGACAGCAAGGTGGTGCTCAATCACCTCCCTTGGAACGCCGGGGATGTCAGATGCTTGCCAGGCAAACACGTCGACATTCGCCCGCAGGAAAGTGACGAGCGCGTCTTCCTATTTGTTGTCAAGGGCGGAGCTTATGGTAAAAGCCCCTCCCGTGCCGTCCTCCTTGACAGAAACCTTATTGGTTCCTGGCGGCATAGCCCTTGATCTCTTGTTTCCACCGGCAGAGCTCTCTGGCACGTCCTCGACGGGGGCGCGACACTCCGAAGAGGTGTGCTTGCCGGAGTGGGTGTCAGAGGTCTCGCCGATCTTCTTCCTTCCGGTGGAGCTCCCAGGCACGTCCTCGACGAGATCACAGCACTCTGAAGAGGTGCGCTTGCCGGAGTGGGCGTCCGAGGTCTCGCCGGTCCTCTTCTTCTTCCCTCCCGGGGCTCCAGTGGCAGGAGCAAGTGCCCCCATAGCGGCAGTTGCTGCAACTGCTTGCTGGTACAATTGGTCGGCGCAAATCAGCGCGTCTTTCTTGTCGGAGGTGATGGTGATGCTCGTCACGGGCCCTAGCATCTTCAGGGTGTTGTAGGCATAGTGCGATGCCGCCATGAACTTGGCCAGCGCTGGGCGTCCAAGGATCCCATTATAAGGCAGGGGGATCCTGGCGACATCGAACACGATCCTCTCCGTCCTGTAGTTCAGATCACTCCCAAAAGTCACGGGCAGTGTGACTTTCCCCTTTGGTTGGCTCCTTCCTGGGCTGACCCCTTGAAACGTGCCCGTCTCCTCGAGGTCTCCGCCAGGAACTTGTAGCTTCTCGATTACGGAGGGCGAGAGTAGGTTGAGGCCGGCCCCGCCATCGACTAGCATCTTTGTCACCTTGAGGCTACGTATTGTTGGTGAAACCAACAACGGTAAGCACCCGGCCGCAGTAACGCGATCAGGGTGATCCTCGGCGTCAAAGATGATAGGTGTGCTGGACCATGCAGCGGCTTTTGGGCACCGGGCGATGGCTCTGCCGCAATAATCTCTCGCGCCCACTGTTTTAAGCTGGCGGTGAGAAGCATGCAGCGAAGCGCCACCATCGACGCACATGGCGTCCGTAGCCTTCTGAAACTCTTGGCCGCCGGACTCGTCGTCCTCTTTGTGATCGTCGTCTTCAAGTCTTCTATCGCGGCCCCGGGCGGGCCTTTCTTGCTGTTTCTCCTTGCCGCAACGGCCTGCTTGGCCGTCACGCTTCTTGCTGGATCATTCGGCGCCGTCTTGGCCATTCTCCTTGTCCCGCCTCTCGTATTCAGCTCTTTGCTTCTTAGCAAGGAGCTCAACCTGGTGGCAGTCCTGGAGATCATGGCCCTTGGTGCGATGGATCTTGCAGTACCGTTTGCCGGAGTTTCCCGGCTTCTCGGCGGTCGCCAAGGCCCGGCAGGCGACACATCCGGCCATTTCCTTGCCAGGGTCACCCGCCTTGGTTTTCTTGGCGGAGCCGGAGTCATCGGATCCCTCGATGGCAAGCACGGCCTTCCCCTTGCGCTTCATGTTACGGTTCTGGCCCTTCTTCGCTGGAACAGCGGTATCTTCGTTTGAGGAGTCGGTTTCCGCACCGGCGCTCTCGCCGGGGTACTTTCTTCCCTCTTCGGCCCGGGCACATCTGTCGGCAAGAACGTAAAGTTCTGCCACGTCCTTCACCTTGGTCATCGCCAGTTCTTCGCGCATCTTGCGGTTGCGCACGTTCTGGTGGAACGCGCTGATGATGGCGGCAGGGTGAACATCGGGGATATTGTACTGTACCTGGCTGAATCTCTGTATGTACTTGCGCAGAGTCTCGCCTTCCTTCTGGGGTATGACATGCAGGTCACTCGCTTGGCCATGGGCTTGATGGCCTCCGGTAAAGGCGCCAACAAACTCATGGCACAAGTCGGACCAGGAGGAAATAGAGTCTACTGGCAAGTGCATCAACCACGACATGGCGTTAGGTTTAAGAGCTAACGGAAAGTAATTCGCAAGCACCTTATCATCGCGGGCCCCAGCAGCTTGCATCGCGATGGTGTAGATGCTGAGGAACTCCGACGGGTGGGTCTTTCCGTTGTACTTCTCGCCAACGTCAGGTTTGAAGGTGCGGTGAGAGGGCCACTGGAACTGCCGCAGCTCACGGGTGAAAGCCAGACAGCCCACCTCGTAAGGTAGACCTCCAGGGCTTTCCGGTGCTGGGCGGTCCGCAGCGGGCCCTGCTCGCCTGTCTGACTGGTGGCGCGTTTCGCGCCGGCGCTCGATGGTGGTTCGAGCGTCTTCATGGGATCGCTCCTGAAGAACTTGACGCTGGTCGCCGCGGGTCCGCGGGTTGGACGACGCTATGGAGATGGCGTCGCCGGCGACGTCCCGACGGGTCGACGCACGCGGCACTGGGCGAGGAGGAGGCGAATGCACCGTAGCCACGGCGCTGCCAGCTCTCCCGTCCATGGTGCGTGGGACCCCATCGGAGCGTCGGCCCGGGAGCTCCGCTGGATTTAGGTCATCCCTGTTGGCGACTGCGACAAGGCTTCGGATGGTGGCTCTCCATTCGTCGAGTTTCCCCGTAATGGGAGGAAAGTCGAGGAGCAACTGCGCGCACGCCAAAGCTTCGGCTGGCGTCGGCGGTAGCGAAACCTGTGCGGATCGCGACGCGCTTCGACCCCTGACCGCGTCAGGGGGAGCTCCATCACGATCCCACGGTCGCCTATCGTCTCGACCGGCGCTTCGGTGAGCAGGCAGGCCTTCTACGTCCCGAGAGCGGCGCTCGGGGCTCTTCCCATGGCGACGTCCGGGGTCTTCAGGACGACGACGCCGTTCGTCGCGCGCTGCTTGAGAAGAGCGCGCTGTTGGCGCCAGCGTGGGAGTTCTGGAGGGCCTCGCGTCGTCCTCGGGTGGTGCGGCTGCGGCCTTAGAGGGCCCCACGCCGCCCGTGGAGGACCAGGTTCCATCTCTGGAACTGGCGGCGTGCGGCCTGTTATCGGGCGCACAGGCATCGCCACCTCCCAAACTCCAGCTGTCGGGATGGCGTTGGTGTTCAGATGTCTACTACACGCTTCTATTCCTGTAGACAGTGTTGGGCCTCCAAGAGCAGAGGTTTGTAGGACAGCAGCAAATTTCCCTTAAGTGAGTAACCCAAGGTTTATCGAACTCAGGGAAGTGGAGGTTGAACGTACCCCTTTCAAGCAACCCTGCAATCAAGATACAAGAAGTCTCTTGTGTCCCCAACACACCTAATACACTTGTCAGATGTATAGGTTCACTAGTTCGGCGAAGAGATGGTAAAATATGGATGACAGGAGTGGCAAAGCAAAGTAATATAAATCTGTAATAAAAAGTGCAGCAAGCAAACAAGTGGTAAACGTGAGCACAAATGGTATTGCAATGGTGGAAACAAGGCCTGGGCTTCATACTTTCACTAGTGGCAACTCCCAACAACATTAACATAATCGAATCACATGATATTTCCCATAAAACATGCAAGGGGGGCGCACTTGGAGGTCATTCCTTTGTGGTCAAGAGAGGACGAGAATTATGTAGGGCTACAAAAGCACACCTCTAAGTTCGTAGTTCTCGATCTATGGATTTCCCAATGTCACCTCGGCCATCCAAAGAGAGTACCACAATCACCACAACATATCTCAAGGATAGTCAAAGACAAGCACCAAGAGACTCTCAATCTTCAATCCACACACAAAAGAGGAAATCACTCATGAAAATATTCTTCTAATCCATGTCCAATAGACCGCTGTCACCTTGGTCTCGGAGATTATACTAGATAAAGACAAGTGAGTATATCAATCCAATACATAGAGGAAGGGGAAATATCATGGGATCACCCTAGCTTAACATAGCCTATGATCACAACGAAGATCACATCATGGGAGAGAGAATTGACCACATAGCTACTGGTAGAAAACCTCAGCCCCGAGGAGGAACTACTCCCGCATCATGGAGGGAGGAAGCAACGTCGATGGAGATGAATCCGGGGGCACTTCCCCGTCCCGGCAGGGTGCCGGCACAGGAATTCTGGTCCCCCGAAACTTGGTGGCGATGGCGGCGGAGATCGGAATAGCTTCTGGAGAAAAGGGTTACGGAATCAGGGTTTCCGCGACGGGTGTTAAATATATGCCAAAGGGGGTCGCCGGGGGAGCTAAGGGGGGCCCAGGCGTCCTGGCGCCGCGGCCAGGAGGGGGGCCGCGCCCTCTGGGTGCCTGGAGCCCCTGTGGCCCCCCTCCGGCCCTACTTTGGCCGCATGGAAGCTTCCGGCACGCTGATTTTTTATATATTTTTTCCGGAATTTTTCTATCAATTTACGTAATGGGAAAACCTGAAATACAAAAACAGCAGAAAACATAAACTGGCACTGGGGTGCACTGAGTTAATAGGTTAGTCCAAATATGATCAAAAGTGTATGGAAGTGCATAAATATCATAGCAATATCACACAAATAAGGCATGGAGCAAGCAGAAATTATAGATACGTTTTGGACGTATCAACATCCCCAAGCTTAATTCCTGCTCGTCCTTGAGTAGGTAAATGATAACAAGCATAATTTGTGTGGTGACATGCTACCAACCATATAAGGACTTTTCACAGTCACATGACAAATGCTTACTGAGACAATGAATCTTTAGTAATTAAGTTGCCTCATGAGAATGTCACAAAGAACTGAAAGTTTTACAATATGCTACTGAAACACTCAATAGATTTGTAGTGAGCATGGTGTGCAAACATGACAAAGTGATATCTCGCTTGCCCCCTTTAGTGAAGCAAAACATAAATGCAGGGGCACCTCCAAAGTTTAAGTGACGACTAGATACAATGATTTCAGAATAAACGATATCATAATCATGCAGAAGACAATGGTACTTTGGGACAATGCACATCACACTCAGAATGACAATCATGCTCTCAATAGTTGGTGCTTTAAAGAAAGAAGGTCGAGACTCTCGAACCGTGGCTTTTGTTGGCAAGGTTGAAAACCCGTGGTCGGAAACAAAAACTAAACATGTACCAGAGCTCTTGGTTTTAAAAACAGAGGTAATAGTTATTTTTTAGAATATGCATATTTCGTCAACGAATGCTAGCAGATAACTCAATCACTTCTTGAGCTGGACAAGTTTCGAGGAACGGCTCCCGCATGAGGACGATCACATCCTCTTAATCTCCTTTGTTTATCACTGCCAAAGTTTTCTGATTTCTCATGAACAAAGCGTGAATGAGGGTTTGTTTGTTGTATGTTTTTTAATGAGTCGGGCGCACTCTTTGCCAGTTCCATCTCGTATTATGGGTTTGCACATTAGACATGCAATCCCGGGGTGAAGCTTGTCCAACTTAAAAAGATCATGAATTAACTACTACTTCCTCATGAGCTAAAACAGAGGCACAAAAGAGAAATGCCTTTTTTTGAATAATTTCGAGATGGTACATGAAAGTCTTCGTTAGGAATGGCAGGTAAATACCATGTATAGGAAGGTATGGTGGACTCATATGGCATAACTGGTTTAAAGGATTTTGGATGCACAAGAAGTCAGTCCGCTTAGTACAGGCGAAGGTTAGCAAAAGACTGGGAGCGACCAACTAAAAGAGCAATGACGGTCATAATCATGCAGAGCGACAAAGCAACATTGAATCGGGCATGGAAGTTATATCGCTACTCAGAAATTAAAGATCATCAAGGCTTGATAGACTTTCTTTACAGTCTTAAATATGCGTGAGCATATGCCAAGTCAATCAAAATAAATTCTTGGAGGAAGATATCACTAAACCATACCACATCATAGGCAAACAAATCATGTTGGTACTTCAATAACACATTAAGAACCCCCCAGCTATTTGAGACTAACCATAAGAAAACATGAATTACTAAGCACCATTATGCACATAGCATTTTTATCATAGACATATCAACCAGTGCCACAGAAGCCAACTCTCTCAACAAGATAAGCATGATAACTCAAGAGAGTTTCAGAAGCAACCAACTAAACAAAAGCTCTTTAAAAAGTAAAGCATGAAAACTAAGAGCTAAACATGACAGTAGCTATTGAAAGACAAAGAACATGCACAGCAAAGATAATCATGAAAATCATATGTTGTGTTCTAGGTTGAAGTGGAGCGTGTTTCTCTCCCACACAAAGAAAGCTGGGTTCTAACTCGTTATGAAAAGCAAGCAAAGCTAAAGAAAACTAAAAAGGAAACTAAAAGCAAGACGCTCCAAGCATAGCACATAACACATGAAGTGATTAAAATATAGTGGAACGAAAGACGAACTGATAATTGTTGATGGAGAAGGGGATGCACGGGGGCATCCCCAAGCTTAGACGCTTGATTCTTCTTGAATATTTCTTGGGGGTGCACGGGGGCATCCCCAAGCTTGAGCGTTTGACCCTCCTGAATCTTTTTATCATCTTCCCTCGCACACTTGAAAACTCCCTTCATACATAACTCATCATAATCTGATTAGCGAGGTTAGTACCCATAATAAAATAATTTTTCCTTGCTGGAAATAAGGATAATCTTGAAGAGCTACTGTTTCTCAAGATTGCCAAAGGGTTTTTGCAAAGAAAAAGCAAGCTCAAGGTTTGCAAAACGAAGAAAAGGCAAAACAGGACAGAATCTGTGAAAAACAGACCAGCAGGTAGTAAATAATTTTTTCGGGGCACTTCTGTAACTCAAATCAAAAAACTCAGAACAGACGCCCGAAAGCCAATTGTATAGAGCACGCTGTCGAAAAAATTCAGACCAAAAAGATGATCTGGTGATTTTATACGAATTTTTCTGTCCAAGGACAGAATCTGTTTCCTGGACAGCACGTCACAACTTTTGAACTTTCTTGCAATCGGAGGCTAAACTTGGCACAAAGCTGAAAAATAAAGATACAATGATGTTGCTACAGTAGTAACAAACATCAAGACCACTAAAAACTGAAAGAAAAGATAACAAGGGTTGTCTCCCTAGAGCTCTTTCTTTATAGCCATAAAGATAGGCTTAAGACTTTAATGATGCTCTCGTAGGAATAAGAGCTGAAGAACAAAAGAGAGCATCAAGAAGCAAATACCAAACACATTTAAGCCTAACATGCTTCCTATGCATAGGAATATTGCAATAGAATAATTCATTGAAGCACAAAGCAATAAGCATAGGAAGACAAAACAAGTGCAGCTTCAAAACCTTCAACATAAAGAGAGGGAACTTGACATTATTGAAATATCTATAAGCATATGTTCCCTTCTCATAATAATTTTCAGTGAGATCACGAATAAACTCAACAATATAAGCATCACATAAAGCATTGTTACCATGATCCACATGCAAAAAGGTACTCTTACTCTCCACATAAGCATAATCTTTCTCATTGGTAATAGTGGGAGTAGGATTATCATAAACAACTTGAACACTATAGATTAATTGTGTATTAGGAAGATGGTGTTCAACAAGGGAGTAGTTCCCTCCGTGATTATGACAAGTTTCATAAGGATAATTTCTCCTTATGTCATAGGTACCTTTATAATCACTATAGATTGGAGTTATAACATAATCATAGTAGAGAAGAGCATTATCATTGCTAGCAACTATATTTGTAAACATGTTGTCTTTATTCTTACTAGCAAAAGAATTATCAATTATCACATCACTAGTGGGTAAAGGATTTGCAATCCTATCATCCCCAAGCTTAGAGCTTTCCATATCATCACTTTCAGAGTTGGTACCAAAAATATTTTCAAGATCATAAGTAGCATTATCATCATTTTCCCAATCACAATAAGTAACATGCATATCATAATCAAAATCATCTTCAATAGTACCTACGGACGTATCATGAAGATGATAATTAAGGCAATAAACTTCACCTTCTTCTTTAAACTTACAACCGTTAGGATAAAAGTTGATGGGAGGAATATGCTCAGGCCAGGTTGATACCCATTCTTCTTCCTTCTCGCTCCTCTTCCTCCTCCTCTTCTTTTTCTTCTTCTTCATCTTAGGAGGGAGTGGTTGGAGATGAAGCTTCTCCACATATCCTGGTTTATCATTAGAAACAATAGGGGAAACTTGGGAGAAACTCTCCTTTTTATTAGCAGGAATATAAGAGACATTTTTATACTTTGGTAAAGTTCCCTCCTTTCTAATCTTACTTATGTAATCATTTTCATGGCAATTAACAACACAATAGAGATGGCAATTTTGCAAAGTGTTTTTTATTCCTATGGCATTAACTAGCCAAGAAGTCTTTTCTGATAACTCTTCACACATCAAAAATAACATAAGCTCATCATAAAGATCAGAGGTGATCATGTTATCACACAACTGGTTAACGGTTATGTTTTGAAAGTGCATGCATTGAAAATTAAAGTGACCCTCTATACAGCAAAGTTCACAAGTAAAAGGGTAAAGGTCACACAATTCTCTAGCAATTTCATTTAAATCTCTGACCCAAGTGATTGTTCTTTCATGCTTATGTTGCTTACAATACTTCTCTTCTTCAATCATAGGCCTTTCACAAGGTCTATCCACTCCACAAAAATTGACATGCTTATATAAAACTTCATTTTTAGGAATTAGATCATGCATGTTGCAATCATCATGAACATTTTCATTTTCTTTGCAAATCTCTTTAAAAGGTTTATGATGCTTGATCCAATCCTCCTTAGGCATATTAAGATGTGAAGCAAAGGATTTGAGGAAATCAACAAGGAGTTGAGAATCAAGCCCAAACTTAGCACTAAACTTATTAAAACTTGTAGTTTCAACAAAGGACTTAATGCAATCATACTCATAAATTATACCTGACTCTTTACCTTTGTCGATCTCCCAATCTTTAGTGTTGCGTTGAATTCTTTCAAGGAGTTCCCATTTAGCATCAATCTTTTCGTTTGTGAAAGCACCCATAGAGGAAGCATCGAGCAAATCTTTATCCTGTCGAGAGAGCCTCGCATAGAAATTATTAATAATCATATCTTTGGGGAGCCCATGGTTAGGACATTTTAGCATTAACGTTTTCAGTCTCCCCCAAGCTTGAGCTATGCTCTCTCCGTCATGAGGATAAAAATTATAAACATAATTCCTATTCTCATGGACTTCATGAAGAGGATAAAACCTGGAGTAAAAGAGAGACTGGATCTCTTCCCAATCCAGCAGGTGTGAGTCATCTAGTAGCCTATACCATTCCAATGCTTTTCCTTTCAGTGACAAGGCAAATAATTTCCTCATGACTTCATCTCTTGTCAAACCTGAAATGTTAAACAACTCACAAAGCTCTGTAAGTTTCAACAAATGAATACTAGGATTGACTGTCCCATCATAACAATCATTCCTAATTATTTCAATTATCCTAAGTGGTATTCGGAACGGGATACATTCAGTAGGTGGAGGAGACTTCTCTACCACGGGTGTGGTAAAGCGGCCTTCCCCAAGCAGCGAACTAAGAGTGCGGTTTCCATAAACATAACTAGTGAAACTAAAAACAAGAAACGAAAAGATTTTAATTGCAAGATCTAGAGAAGTTACCTTCACTTACCTCACTTCCCCGGCAACGGCGCCAGAAATAGCTTGATGTCTACTACACGCTTCTATTCCTGTAGACAGTGTTGTTCCTCCAAGAGCAGAGGTTTGTAGGACAGCAGCAAATTTCCCTTAAGTGAGTAACCCAAGGTTTATCGAACTCAGGGAAGTGGAGGTTGAACGTACCCCTTTCAAGCAACCCTGCAATCAAGATACAAGAAGTCTCTTGTGTCCCCAACACACCTAATACACTTGTCAGATGTATAGGTGCACTAGTTCGGCGAAGAGATGGTAAAATATGGATGATAGGAGTGGCAAAGCAAAGTAATATAAATCTGTAATAAAAAGTGCAGCAAGCAAACAAGTGGTAAACGTGAGCACAAATGGTATTGCAATGGTGGAAACAAGGCCTAGGCTTCATACTTTCACTAGTGGCAACTCCCAACAACATTAACATAATCGAATCACATGATATTTCCCATAAAACATGCAAGGGGGACGCACTTGGAGGTCATTCCTTTGTGGTCAAGAGAGGACGATAATTATGTAGGGCTACAAAAGCACACCTCTAAGTTCGTAGTTCTCGATCTATGGATTTCCCAATGTCACCTCGGCCATCCAAAGAGAGTACCACAATCACCACAACATATCTCAAGGATAGTCAAAGACAAGCACCAAGAGACTCTCAATCTTCAATCCACACACAAAAGAGGAAATCACTCATGAAAATATTCTTCTAATCCATGTCCAATAGACCGCTGTCACCTTGGTCTCGGAGATTATACTAGATAAAGACAAGTGAGTACATCAATCCAATACATAGAGGAAGGGGAAATATCATGGGATCACCCTAGATTAACATAGCCTATGATCACAACGAAGATCACATCATGGGAGAGAGAATTGACCACATAGCTACTGGTAGAAAACCTCAGCCCCGAGGAGGAACTACTCCCGCATCATGGAGGGAGGAAGCAACGTCGATGGAGATGAATCCGGGGGCACTTCCCCATCCCGGCAGGGTGCCGGCACAGGAATTCTGGTCCCCCGAAACTTGGTGGCGATGGCGGCGGAGATCGGAATAGCTTCTGGAGAAAAGGGTTCCGGAATCAGGGTTTCCGCGACGGGTGTTAAATATATGCCAAAGGGGGTCGCCAGGGGAGCTAAGGGGGCCCAGGTGGCCTGGCGCCGCGGCCAGGAGGGGGCCGCGCCCTCTGGGCGCCTGGAGCCCCTGTGGCCCCCCTCCGGCCCTACTTTGGCCGCATGGAAGCTTCCGGAACGCTGATTTTTTATATATTTTTCCCGGAATTTTTCTGGCAATTTACGTAATGGGAAAACCTGAAATACAAAAATAGCAGAAAACAGAAACTGGCACTGGGGTGCACTGAGTTAATAGGTTAGTCCAAATATGATCAAAAGTGTATGGAAGTGCATAAATATCATAGCAATATCACACAAATAAGGCATGGAGCAAGCAGAAATTATAGATACGTTTTGGACGTATCATGTTCACGAGCAGCGCCCCGAGTCCTTTCCGCGACTGGTCCGCTGCTCGCTCGTGTCGGGACGGGCTGTCCGGCTTCCGACTGGCCAACCGCCACCGTCATCTTCTTCTTGGGCACCATGATGATGCAAAAGCGTCGAACTAACCGCTAAAGCCGATTCTCAGAACTGCGCCCCCTACCTGGCGCGCCAAAGATGTCGGTGTATTTGGATCGACACCTATGGGATCACAAGAATCCCTACTACAGTTGCGGGGCGCGGGGTTGAGAGAAGAGCGGATCTAACGATCAGGACACGGTTCCTTTACCCAGGTTCGGGCCGCAAAGATGCGTAAAACCCTACTCCTGCTTTGGTGGATTATATGTTGGTGTTCTTCAGCTAACGAGGAGCTCCAAAAGAGTCGTGAGGGGTTCCGAAAAGCCGAATCCTCCTCCTGGTCGCCTCGGGCCTCCTTTTATAGGGAAAAGGGATCGCCAAAGTGGCACACAGGAGGTGGAAATGGTACAGTGATGCGAGGTTATCCCTCGCATTACAGGACAAGGTGCATTTAATGCGCCCTGCTTAGCTGTCCTTGCTTTATCGGGGACGAGGGGAGACGCCCGTCTTGTCCGTCGCCGCTCCTCCTCGTGTCGACACGCGCCCTGGCCAGCGGTGCCTGAGGTGCCATGTAGGCAGACATGCAGCTGAGGTGGCGCAACGGTGGGCCTCCATGAAGATCTGTGGGTTGCCACGCAGGAGCCTGTCCAGCTGGTTGGGTCGGCAGATGCGTGGGTCGGTGGAAACCCAGTTGGTGCGGGCCTGATGGTGGCCCCGTGGGTGTCCTCGGCAAGGGCCTTGTCGGGGCCCCGGCAAGGGTCTTGCCGTGGCGCCTGCTGTCATCCCCGGCAAGGTGCTTGCCGGGGGCCTTGTGGATCCCCTTGGCTGGGATCCTGCCAAGGGTCGTCGTCTTCTTACCTTGCATCTGATCTTGAAGGTCTTCACAAAGATCTGCATGCCACCACGGGGACATCTCCCGAATCCTCCCCCCATGGGGGTGGTGGACTCAAGGGTGATTCGCTCCGTAGGCGGGGGGGCGAGCTGCCGCGGCAAGGGTCTTGTCGGGGCTGCCAGAGCCGGCCCCGGCAAGGATCCTACCGGGGGAAACCGCTTCGTCCCCTTGCTCTTCGTGGTCTTGTTCTTGGTGTCGCCCCAGTCTTCATCAAGCTTCAGTCTTGCCCCGGCTTGTCTCCCTTGCCATGCTTGGTGCGATGGCGCCGTGGCTCAGACTGCCCGTGCACAGTCATAGGGGTACAAAAAGTGCACCCCTCTTTTTGTACACTGACAGCCTTGTTAGCCCGAAATATTTAAGATATATCTTTGTCTCGTTGTGCTCCGACAACTCCCTCCATCTCAACCCGCGCCTTGCTATTCCAAAATTACAACGCGCGCGAAAACTCCCACCTCCCGTGAAATCCCGACACGTGAAATGCCCGTGATACCCCTGAACCGAAGGAACCGCCTCAAATCGGTGGGTGTACTTTCGTAACTTACCCCACATTTCAGACAAGCGCGTCCCTAAGCCATGGTTCCCCACTCCCATCCCATCCGCCCACCCATTCGTACACCGAGGCCGGCAAAACCCGCGAAGCCCCACAGCCTCCTCCGTCCGCCACCCAGTCGGAGCCTCTTCCCCGACGATGTCGTCCACAGCAACACCTCGACATCCCTCATCCACCGTATCGGATGAGGATCCGTCGTCGATCTGGTCGTCCCGCCGGTTCAGCCACCCCGTCCTCCACCTCCAAGGAGCTGCCCCGACGTTCCCCTCGTCTTTCGCGCCACCTCCATTCCCACACCGCCGTCTTCACCTGCACCACCGGAAGAGCATCATCATCACCGTTTCCTCGGATGAAGTCGCGGCCTAATCGGCGCCACCAAAGAGGTTGTACATTAATTGCCGCATTTTCTTCTTGATTCGATCTCACGGTGCTGCCGGCGCTCGGTCCCGAGCCGACACGGCGCGGCTCCATCCACGGCGGCGTCGTCGGCCACTTCCTCCACGGTGTCGCTCCCTCGGTGGCGACGTCCACATCAGTAGGAGATGCTGCTGCATTAGCTCTCGCTCGCGCTGCTGCTCTGCTCTTGCTCTCGTTCCCTGCCTGGTCTGCTCTTTCTCTTGCTCTTGCTCGCGCTGCTACTCTCGCTCTTGCTCTTGCTTGCGATGCTGCTCCGATTTAGCTACACTTCAGCCGACTGAATTGACTTTTGTGTCAGTCGATTTTTAGGGGGTGGGGGGCTCGCCGGAGTTAAGGAAGAACCAACCGCAGCGAGGAGGGGGGCTCGCCGGAGAGGTACCCCACTATCTATCTTAGGGTTCAGGGTGGCAGCGGTGGTCGCCGGCGGTGGTGGGGCGGTGGCGT
>LR738713.1:635271507-635282634 GCA_902687465.1 Secale cereale | reverse complement strand
GCCGGGGCGGCGGTGGGGAGTGTTTTCGGGGCGGGCGGGGCGGCGCACCGCCGGCCGCGGGCGGCGGGGGGCGGCTATTTGGCCGGTGGTGGCTAGCGGCTCAAGGAGGTGGAGGTTGAAGATGAACTGCAGGCCTTTGATTTCGTATCCAACTGCTGCAAAATCGACTGACCAGAGATGAAAAAGTCAGTCGACTGACTTGTAGCCTCACCTCTAGTGCGTTCAGTTTCGACAGTAAAATTCAGTTTCGACAGCAAAATTCAGTTTCGACAGTTAAATTCAGTTTCGACAGTAAAGTTCAGAGATGAGCGGCTGATGTATACGTCTAGCACTTTGTGGTTATGTATTTTACGTCATCTATTGGAGATGTTATTAGAATTCCACTCAGGTTAACGTTGTCTCTCTTGTCCTGCTTCATCCTCGGTGTCGTACAATTCATCGGAGCTGCTCCAACGACAAAACCCTCCGTCACAGCGGAGCAGTACCTCAGGCTCCATCTCCAGACGCCTAAGATCTTCTTCCCCTCCTCCGACAGCCAAGTCAGCCGGAGCATCCTCACCGGCCAACCCAATCACGCTGAGATCGACATGGCTTCGCCAAAGAGGTTGTACACTTCTTGTGGTTTGACTTAATCTCATCATGCTTCTTTGCATCCTGTGATCTTCCTATTCTTGTGAACCAAACACCCAGATTGGCAGAAATCATGTGTTTTTAAATTCTCTGTTTTGCACTTGCATTCCTATCCTATTCCTATCTATTTCCTATCCCTGCATTGTTAGAATCCTCAAATTCAAACAAGCCCTTACACAGTTACTTGTGTTACAGATATGTGTCAAAGAAAATCTTGTGTGGTTTGTCCTGCTCCTGCGGTGCTGTGTTCCACCCCAGCTCAGCTGCTCCAACGATGGAAGGGTTCATCACAGCAAGGATCCGCTCTCAAGACTGTCTTTCGCCGCCTCAGATCTTCTTCCTCGCCGCCGGCAGCCACGACAACTGCATTACCATCATCAACTGAGCAGATGACCTTGAGGACTACACGGGTCCGCAAGAGAGGTCGCACTCTTCCGTGTCTGCTTACATTATGCATCGCTTAATATGATGGCATGCTACTTTATCGTCGTGTTCACCTATTAGACTCCGACTCAGGTCCAGACTTATGGTGAAACTTGAGTTTTTAAATGGTTGTTGGGTACATATTGGGGCAACAATCAGTACTATCTGTCTACTATCTGGTTAATCTCGGGTGTCTACTATGAGTTTCATGTTGGGTGCAAACAAACATTAAAGGAGCCATTATCTGTATTTTTTAACTAAAGCTATTATCTACCTGCTATCATTGGTTTTGAGTCTATCCACAGTTTGCTACCTTCACTCTAGATTTGTGCATGCACTCCTTACATAATCTCACTATGTTTTATTCCTATGCATGTCAGTTAATGTACACAATGGAACTGAACATGTAGAGCAAAAGAGACGAGCCTTGCGTGGCAATAAAATTTCATGCAGACATCGCTCCATGGTGGGCGCAAAGGCAGCCCCCCTCCACCCATTTCGGATCGTAATCAAGAGAAAGATAACTGTTCTGAGGGGGATTCAGAAGCAGAAGACCACTCCTATTTACCCCATGAGGTCTTCGCTCTAACTAGGCATGCTGATGTTGGTAATATAATGCATATGGTGCCTTGCATTGCTTACTGTATACATCAAAGATGTCATCTGCTTAGTTTAGACATGATTTGTGTCAATGCCATCTGTTTAGTTTCTTTATCATATATGTGAATCATGCAATGCCATCTTGTTTAGCCAGGCATCATATATGTGAATTTTGCAATGCCACCCTAGTCAGCCAGTCATCTTATATGTGAATTATATCATGACATCATTTTTTTATTACGTGTTAAATTTGTCAACAATTTTAGTACATTCAATTACTCTTCCTGTGCATCAGCCATTCGGCACGGTCATGGAAAAATCTGGAGTGGAAACAAGGTCTTCACAGTAGACAATGCTATCTAACGAAGCACATGTCTTGCTGGTTACAGATAGCTCCTCAGAGGAGGATTCAGAGACAGATGACCAGTCCTATTCTCCCCCCCCCCCCGAGGTGCATGCTCTAACTTGGCAGGGTAATGTTGCTCATATCGTTCGTATGGTATCTTGCATTGCTATGTCATTTGCTTAGTTTAGACATGATTTGTGTGAATGCCACATGTTTAGTGTCTAATTACCATATTTGTGAATTATGCAATGCCATCTTTTTGCAAGACATTATATATGTGAATTATGCAATGCTATCTTGTTGCAAGGCATTATATATGTGAATTATGCAATGCCATGCTGTTTAGCCAAGCGTCATATATGTGAAGTATATCATGCCATCCTTTTTTTGGTATTTCTCATTGCTTTTGTCGACAATGTTTGTATATTCAACTGCTCTTCCTATGCATCAGCCATTTGAATTGGTGATGGAGAAATCTGGAGTGAAAACAAGGTCTTCAGAGCAGACAATGCTACCTGGTGAAGCAGATATGTTGCTGGTTACAGATAGCTCTTCAGAGGAGGATTCAGAGGCAGATGGCCAGTCCTACTATCCCCCTGAGGTGTATGCTCAAACTTGGCAGGGTTATATTACTCATATCATGCATATGTTGTATTGCAATGCTTAGTTTTTACATCATATACACGATATTGAATGCCATCTCCTTAGTTGACACATCATATATGCGATTGCCCTCTGCTCAATTCCTTAGTATATAAATCATATATTTGAATTATATCATGCCATGATGTTTACATAGACAGCATGTATCTGAATTATGGCATGCCAACCCATTTTCTAAAGACATAATATAGTTATATCATATCATCCTGTTCACATAGTCATCATATTTTGAATTATGTCATTCTATCCGTGAATTATCATGCCATCATGTTTCCATCGACGACATGTTTGTGATTTATGGCATGCCAACCACTTTAATAGACACATCATATAGCTATATCATGTCATCCTGTTTACATAGTCATTATATTTTGAAGTATGTCATTCTATCCTGTTTAGTTAGCCATCATACATGTGAAATTGTGTCATGCTATACTGTTTAATTAGCCATCATATATTTGAAATTATGTCCTGCTATTCTGTTTGGTTAGACAACATAAATGTGAATTATTTCATGCCCCATTTTCTTCCCTACTATCCATTGCACCTGTCTATCTTACAATGTATGTACATTCAATTACTTTTCTTGTTTATCAGCCATTTCAATTGGAGGGGGTGATGCCAGTATCTGTGGGAGTAAAAACACGGTCTTTAGAAAAGATCGAGCTACCTGTCGATGGAGATAGAACCACGGTTATACTTGCCCAAGAACCAGCCCCACCACACATAACCCAGACTCACGCAGATTGTACCCCTACCCAGTTGGACAGAGAACCAGCTACACCCCTTCTAACCCCAACCCCAGCAGATAGTAACCCAGTTCCCGTTGACACAACACCGTCTCCACCACAGAGCACCCAAACACGAGCAGTTAGTAAGGCCACTGCAGTGCCCAAAGCACGAGGACCACCACTCTGAACCCCAAGTCAACGCTTAAAGCAGAAAAAGAATTATTCTCAGGTCAGGTTCCGTAGCTATGGTTCATACTACTTTGCTCTTGCATCACTGTATTTACTCATACCAACTAATTCCAAATTTGAAGGATGCAATTGAAACTCCAATGGCGCAACAGGTATGTTTTAAACATGTTTCTTTAACATGGTTGCTGTTGTAACTGGCTCGATGTTGATTTCAGTTTCAATTGAATAAATAGTTATGTTCTCATGCCATGCACATTACAAGTGTTGTTATTGCTGTGTAGTTTCCCACACTTATATTCTGTCTATGCTGCTTTGTCTTAAATAGATATGATTCGAACTATATCTATCTTGATTTGGCAACATTAACTAGAATGATATAGACCATACAGTGACCATACTACATAGATATATGTTTGTTTCATGATGTTATCATGTCCACCTTACTACTGAACTGGTTTAGCAAAATGAGTTTCATATACTACATTGTAAACATGTGATTTGTTTGTTTGTTTCTCCTTTAGAACGCGGATAAAATATTGGAGAAGAGTACCCCGTTATGCAATGGTAAAGGAATTAATGCAGATCAGGTTCAAGATAGTGAGAAATCCCTGTTGTTCTCCAAGAAAGCTGATAAAAACTATATCGAAGACACTGAGACAACCCCAAAGTCATGTCCTGATGTAGTGTTCGAGTTACTGGCTACTACTGCTGGCACCAGCTCTTCGAACTTGCTGCCTGAATCAGTTCGGTTTCTTGAGTCTTAACTTCAAGTTGAAAGACATCGATCATATGTTATGCGACATGAAGCCGAAGGACTGAGGAAGTCCTTGCATAATTCAGATGCATACTTTCTGGTGCAACAGCAAGTGCTGGAGGATTTAAGCGCCAAACAAGAGAAAATTAATAAGCTTGCTAAGCATCTTGCCAGCATTATGGGTACCCAGGATATTGTTTCTTGAGCTCTTCTGAAGTGGTTTCACTTCTGGACTTGTTTTGCTGCGGCGTTTATATGATGCTTTGTTCCCTATATTTGCACCTGTGGCAAACTTTGATGCCCATTGGATGTAATATGTGTAATAGCCGTGATAGCCTAGCGTAAGTTGCTTGCTTATTTATTTCAGTTGTCTTGTTTATTTGTTTTCTTGTAGTCAGTGCAGTTCTTTTTCCGCGGTTTGCTAGTGGCCGGAATAACCTATTTTTAAAAGTAGGCCACATTAACAATGGGCTACATATTTACTGTAGTTCACATGGGCCTCCTACGGTCCATAGAAACAATGGGCCCTCTACGGGGCATAGACACAATGGGCCTTCTATGGGCCGTATCAGCAATGGGCCTTCTACGGGCCGTATGATCGGTTGGCCAAACATGGGCCAATAACAGACCACATTATGGTCATAAATGGGCTAGAGTTGAAATCGTCCGTTCATGGACCGACCATAACAGGCTGTGGTTAATAGGTCGTATTTGATGACGCTATGAAAGCGGCCCAACATATTAACGGGCCACAAACGGGCCGACTGTAACCACGGGCTGTATTTGGCCCACAAGCAGAAAATGACAGTAACGGGCCTAAAGTAAACGAATGATGGAAATGAGCCAAAGAATAAATGGGCCCTGAGAAGGCCGAAAGATAACATGGGCTGGAAACGGCCCAACGGAATAATGGGCCGTTAATGGGTATAAAGTGATACACTGTTCATTACGGGCCAGTTTTACCACGGGCCGTTAATGGGCCGAGGGTTACTAAGGGCCTCATATTGGCCAAAAGACGTCATGGGCCATACGTGGGCTGGAAGTTAAAATGGGCTGGAATTATATTGGACGGCACAGATGACGCTACTAGGCCTAATTCGGATAGGTCATAAACGGCCCCAGGTTAGCGGGCTGTAAATGGGCTATATGCGAACAGGTCGTTAGCAGGCTTGTCGTGGGCTGGCCCGCCACCTTTTTCCCAAGTCAAATGGGCCATCCTTTTCACAGGAATGGGCCTCTGTTGGGTCGTGCCACGTGTTGACGTATCATAGGCGCTTTGGGTCCAATGAGTGGATCACATCTGTCCCAACGGTGAGCCGACACGTGTTTCCTCCAGCCAATGATGATTTTACACGTGGAAAATCCCCATTGGTCGGGGCTGTTAACGGGTTATCGGATCCAAAACCAGACCCGATAGCTTAACGGCATTCCGTTACGGTGGATGCCACGTGTCGGTCACCCTTGACGAAAGCACTTCTGTGACGCGCGATTTATCGTCATGGAAGTGGACACTTCCGTGATGATAATTTTGGTAATGTCATGGAACACTTCTATGACAGCACATGTATGACTATCTTGATTCTGTCATAAATTTGTCATGGATGTACATGCATGACAGAAAACGTGACCTACTGTGACAAACACATATCATCACGGAAGTGTATTTTTTGTAGTGCTAAACCTTAACTACGGCGGCACCCGTTGTCATATTGCTTATTGTTCCCTTCCGATGACTGTATCCTCTATCCGCCGTCTTCATGAGCGGCGGTGAAAAGACCCATGAAGTGAAGGTGCGGTCTTCGATGAGGAAGAGTAGAACATGGGAGACAGACCGGCCCACTTGGGAAACAATGCCTTGTCGCGCCCCATGCCCTACTCATGCTGGGAGGAGTTCGTGACTTGTCCGTTGCCGGTGGACGTGAGGTCCACAATGGAAATGGAAGGGCCGTTGGAAATCCTGTCGTCCCACCAGCATGGCCAAATAGTGTTTAGCGGTGCTTACGATGTACAACTGGCGGTGTTCAGGTCCGCGATCGCCTGCGCAGCCAACGCCGTCTCCGCGCCCAGCTAAGCCGCATGTACGGTGCCAGCGGTGGCTTGAGCGTGGGCGGTCTAGTAGAGCGCCTGTTGCTCGACGATGGAGTTAGGGTTCGCAATTGGCTGCAACTTCATGCTTTTGCTCCGTCGGCAGACTCTCCCACATAACACTCCTGCTCGCAATTATGGCGGATGTAGTGAACAGGAGAAGGATGTGGAGCCTATGTATTGTGAGCTGGGTGTGTCCGCTCTTAAATAGCGGTTTTGAATGATGCAAAGCGTTCGGGTGCGTCAATGCACGGGTGCCAGAGTTGGTTCCTCGACCGGCGAAACTGTTTGATGGTGGCAGACGGAGGCATGGAGATTGAACGTACGTGGTGGATATCCATCCCGTCCTTTCTAGTAAACGGTCTCTCCAACATTCACTACTTGGGAAAACCCTACTAGTAGAGCGTGATTAAGGGCTAGTAGTACCGCGGGTTTAAGGGTTAGGATGCTATAGCTAACTTTTAGCAGCAGCACATGTTATCATCCCGCGCTATTGCTGGTGAGACGTAGCTGCAACGAAGGACCACCCACGCTACTGCTAATATGTTTCGACCCGGTGAGCACCGTGGGGCTCGCGACTCAACGGCGCGGCGTGTGCCAACCGCGCTACTATTAAACTATACCTGTGGTGTGGGGTGCATTCCCGCGCTACTACTACTTAACAGCAACGTGGGGCTCTTACCCATCGCTACTGCTAAGCATCTACCTATAAGGTATTTCCTAGTAGTGAATGAACAGGCGCGGACCAGGGACGCGGTGCGGGCGGCTTCAATTTTGGTGCCAGCGAGTGGTCACGTCCATTTTGGCCAACATCAATGTTGGTGTGGGCAGCTGGCATTGAGTGCGAAATTGTGCGGGCGAGGGAGGGGTTTTTGGTGGGCCAGATTGGTAAGATGCGGGCGTGTCGGCGGTTCGGAGGCCCACAAAGCCGCCACCCCCTCCCACCTAATTTGTCTTTGGGAAAAACACGCCTGCAACGGCCTGCAGACCGATGCAAGACCTTTGAATAACAAAACACGTTCAGACCATGCGGTTCGGATGGTTACAGGTGTTTTGAGGGTCAGCGTTGGAGATCCTCTAACAATGAAAAAGTTAAAGATATGTTGTCAAACCACGGGTGGGTATCTCAAATGGGGACGCTGCTTCGGTACTGTAACTGCAGGTGCAGTTGGTCCAGTGACATGTGGGCCCACTGAAACTCAGTCCCTCAAATGGCCTTGGGGACATGACGGAGAGACTCGTTTTATTATATAGTACTTTCGCTATAACTTAGTACAATATGTGTTTTGACACGGTCATAACGTCTTATGTCAAGTTACGAAATAACTGTTAGTGGTTTTCTCGAAATTACCATAGAAGCTCTAGCAACTCCAGCGCAGCCAATTTGAGACATTGATCAGTGATCTGACGGTCAACATTTAATGTTTTATTTTATTTTTGCATCTAGTATGTGTTTGTATGCTAATCATTCCCATGTCTTATCCCTCTCTTACCTGTAAATTAAGGGCTAGTTTTGTTTTTTCGGGTGATATTTTGGTATAGTTTTGTTTGAGACCTAGTCTTCGTGCCAACCCTACGAGAAAAGTGGAGCCTGGCCATGCCGTGGAAACAGCGAAATAATAGTGTGGCCTGTGAGCGGAAAGTTAATTTGGCTCCCCGGGCCAAAAAAAAAATTGAAAGGAAAAAAATGAACACAATTTCTTTTTGTGTACTTAGCCACATCCAAATGCCACCTGTAAATTTTGAGGCAAAAAGGTTAAACATTTTGGCTTGTAAAAAAACAAATTGAACACCAAAAGTTACTCCAAAATGTTACCCCAAATTAGTTTTTTTTTGCCGAGGAAACACCAGCGCTCCGTTTCGCATGAATTTTGTCATGCATGTTTGTGACACTAACACAAACATCTACAAAAAAATTCAGAGTTTTTCAAAAACATTTACTATATATTTTGGGGTTATTGTTCACTGGGAGCATATGCTCCCGGTAGCCAAAACGTCATTCCCGGCCTTTGAGTGATATGTTTGGTTTGTATCCTAGGCCATGCAATAATTTCCAAAAGTATATGGTGGTTATTTTTTAAAAAGTGAAAATCAATGAAAACATATTTTTCACTACCGAACATTCTCTAATGATGCTGATTTTTTAAAACATGAACATTTCTAAATTTTATGAACATCTGAAAAAACTCAAATTCAGGAACATTTTTTGAAAAAAAAAAACTGGGTAAACCGATAGACAATGGAACAGAAAAGGAAATGAAAAATGTGGCAGGGTTCAAAAAAAAAACAAGAGTTAGAATATTCTCTAGAAACAGAGTCTCAGGCAAACAGTAGTAAATGGCCCAACCGAGTCATCGCCAGCCCATGTGTGATTGGCTGTCAAACTGCCGCATTAACCTGAAATATGACTTGCTGGTTTTTCGGTTATTTGTTTCAGTGTTTTCCAATAGTTTTTTTATTTACGGTCAGTTTTTATTGACTATACGAAATGCGTTTAATATTGCAAATTTTAAATATTCACTTTTTACAAAATGTACTTCAGAATTTATTTCTATTCCCACATATTTAAAAATGATCTTGATTTTCAAAACTCTTTGTTATTTTGTTAAAATGTTAATGAAATTTTAAAATATTCATGAAGTTAATAAATATATGTTAATAAATTGAATTTTAATGAAAAAATATAGAAAATAAACAAAAAAGGAAAACGAAAAATATCGATAAATCACCACAAAAACAAAATAAAGCAAAAGTTCAGGCAAGGGAACCTTGCCAGAAGTAGTATATTGTCTTTTCATATGGGCTGGCCTACAAGCTAAATGATGCGAGCATGGTGCTCATTGTGTAATAATACCAAAAAAGTTTATGGCGATTAGCACAACAATGACTGCCAACAACCGACTTACTGCAACACTGTAACATGGCTACGGCCTCTTCGTGTGGCCTATGCGGATCAGAGGACTCGTGGAGGCACTCTCTCCTCCATTGCAAGATGGCGAGATGCGTTTGGGTGTTGGAAGATTCTGAACTAGTCGGGGTGCTAGAGAGAAATCATAAACCCGATGCTATATGATGGATTCTCTCCTTGATTGGCAGTCTGCAACAAACTTATTCACCAAAGTATTGGTAAAGCTTTGGGCTATATGACATGCCCGGAGGAAGGCGATACACGAGCATAGTTTTCAAACCCAACATGTGACCCATCATTTTATCACGAGCTACATCAGTTAGGTAGAAGAGTTGGCGCAACGGATCATCTAGTATTAGCTAAAAACTCCGCACAAGCTAATGCAGGTGTGTAGTGGTCGATTGGCCCATTGATTCATACATGTTGACATGCCATGCATGCCGCCGTATAGCTACTTGTCTACAGCCGCTCGTTTCATTGTTAAGACCTGAGCATACTGATGTCCACGTCTATCGCCAGGGCTAGCACTTTTCAACTACTCCCTCCGTTTTTATTTACTCCGTATATTAGAGTTGACTGAAGTCAAACTTTGTAAAGTTTGATCAAATATATAGAAAAGAATATAAATATTTACCATAAAAAATCTATATGATGTGGAAGTACATTCAACAATGAAACTAATGGTATTGATTTGTTATTGTATATGTTAATATTTTTGTCTATTAAACTTTGTCAAAGTTTGCAAAACTTGACTTTGACCAAAGAAAATATGCGGAGTAAATAAAAACGGAGGGAGTAATAGATAGAAAAACCATGCACCCATGGGCATACCTTGCTTCATGCATACATATTCTCTCAACATATGTATTTACTCATGCGAGGTACTCCCTCCGTCCGAAAATACTTGTCATCAAAATGGATAAATTCTTTTTATCCATTTTGATGACAAGTATTTTCGGACGGAGGGAGTATATTAGCAAGGCCTTGTGCAATTACAACTCTATTTTCTTTTGCTATCCATTGGGAAAATTGCAGTATAGAATCCTGTCCTGCTACACTGATGCATGTATCTACTGAATTGAAAATGTTGGAGCAGCTCTCCACTGAATTCCAAGGCCCCGATCCATCCGTGCAAAACTGTTCTTGCACCTGTCTCTAGAGACTAGAGTAGCAGCCAGTTGAATGGGTCTTGGATGGGAAACCTTCGGTCGAGACGTGTGTCGCCGCAGCAATCTGATGCACACCCTGCAAAACAACAACACGTGCTGCCCGGAACATGTACGGTCCAAGCCCTTCTTCATTTGCCGCTGCATCACATGCTCAGCTTCCTCCTGATTTGGCCCATCTTGCGATGAAACCTCCAGTGGTGGAACTAATCTGGATCAACTCAAGACACAGACAATTGGTGTGTCACACGTTCTTTCCCGCTGCTTCCTAGTCCTATCACAAATATACATGGCAGGCCCCAACTATGTCTGTGTGTGTGAGTCCCCAACTTGATCTCTCAGAGAGAACAGCTATACTGTGTAAGAAACCTTCCTAGTTTGCGTTTTAAAGGGAGAAAGTTCTCCTATGTTGTGCCAAGATGACCCGTAGGATACCATCTTTGTTACTGCTCAAGTGCTTCTGGAAATGAAAATGCAAGCATGCATATTTGCGTGGTGGTGGTGAGTAGTACATTGTCATGGCGATGGATTGTGGCCAGTTATGTCGCTATATATGGATGTGTAACGCTCGGTCCAAGTACATACATGTGTGCCCCTAAATATGCTGGTAGGTGGTAGCGACTCAACCCACC
>LR738713.1:635243660-635269579 GCA_902687465.1 Secale cereale | reverse complement strand
ACACACAATCCTAACGGTCAATGCATCGCGGAAGTCGTGGCTGGAGTGGAAACCGACGAGGTTCCTCAAGCAAGGCGGTCGCCCTTTGTGCCGATGTCGATGTAGCCGAGAGCGTAGGGTGGTGTAGCCATAGTCGAGGTAGCCGTGCGAAGAACATCGTGGTCAATGTTGATTCGGGGTAGCTGGTGTCGAGGAAGTCGTCGTGGAGCTGCGGCCGCAAGGAGGCATCGAGTTAGTCATGGGCGCAGTTGTGTCGAAGTAGTTGTGCGCCGGGAAGAAGACGATGTTAACGAGGCGACGCGCCGGGTTTGCCAAACCCGGGGACACATCGTAGACGAAGGCACGCATCGGTGTTGCCAGCATCGGGCATGCATAGACGGATGAAGACGAGGTTGACGAAGTGCCAAGCAGGTTTGCCAGGCCAGGGGACATGTCGTGGATGAAGGCACACATCGGTGTTTCTAGTACCGAGCATGTGTAGATGAGGGACCTGCACGAATTGTACGCCATGTCGAGGAGTCGGAGGGCCAGCAGAGAAGAAGACTCGAGGACGATTGTGGCGCCAATATCGACATGGGGCTGATGTCACCAATGGTGGTCGGAGTAGAAGTGCTCGGGGTAGATGACGGCGACGCTGACGATGGGCTGGTGCTAGATGAAGACGAAGGGGGTGGACGGGCGGCGGCGGCTACGGGGGTAGCAGCGGCGGCGGCCGAAGAAGAGCTGCGACGACGGCTAGGTCAGTAGCGCGGCGGCGATGCTCAAAGTAGGCAAGGAACCCGGGCAGCGTGACGAAGACCGGTGCGGACGGTGGCATTTCCGCGCCAGGGGAGGCGGCGCGGCGCATACCACAAAAATTCGACGCACGGTGACAGTGCAGTGGACCGCTGGTCGCGGCGCTACGGCCCGAAGGACCGAACAGCAGCGGCAGGCGGGCGGGTCGGGGCGACAGCGTGAAGACCTCAGAGCGGCAGCGGTGACTGCGAAATGCGGTGCTACGGTCCGAAGGGGTGGCGCAACGAGGGAACGCGGGTCGGTGCAACTGCGGGGATGGCCTCGGGCGGACGCGTGGGTCGCGTGCCACGTCGCTACGGCCCGACGGGGCGACGCAACGGCGGCGCGAGGGTTGTTTGCAGCCATGAGGACGGCCTGGAGCGGATGGCCTCGGGGCGGCGGTGGACTGCGGGCCGTGAGAATACGACCCGAAGGGGCGACACAATGGTGACGTAGATCGGTGCAGCCGCGGGGGGAAACCACGGGGCGGTGACGTTATGGCCCGACGGGGCGACGCAGTGGCTGCCGATGCTCGATCGGTGTAGAGGCGCATTGTACTCGGGACGGTCTTCATGGGACCTGCGGAGGAGCGCGCACCCGACGGGCCAGGTCGGTCGCACGGCGTAGATGAGGCACATCGCGGAGCGGGTGGGTGATCAACCCGATCGTGCGCGAGATCGGGGACGCCGCTCGGTTGAGGCGGGGTGGCGACGGAGTCCGAGATGAAGCCTGCGATGACAGTCGGCAGGGTGGCCGTATAGGCGCAACATAGATCGACGGGAAGGCCGGCGCGCGAATGTTGGTTGTGATGTGCCCCCGCATGGCGCGAGGCCGTCGGGTCAGGGAGATGCAGTTGTCACATTCGGAGCAGGGCGGTGACGGCTGGTGCAGGGTGACCGGCGGGCCGACGCACAGATGGCGGCAGACTGTGAAGGGCCGCCTCCGCGCGTGTGGATGCCGGGTCGGAGGAGAGGCCGGTCGGTCGCGCCGGTGTCGAAGTAGAGGCGCCTGGAGTCGACGGCGCGGCGGGTGGCACAAAGCGATCTTAGATCGGAAAACAAAAAAAACCGATCAATGCAACCGGCGGAGAGAGAAAACTTAGATCAATATCGGGACAAATACTCTTAGGGCAGCCACTCAACACGACCGACGGACGAACCGTGGGTACGGGCGGCGCGACCCCTGCGGCCGGGGCGCAGGGCGAAAGCGGTGGGCAACAGCTAGGGTTTCAATCGGTTAGGCTGATACCATGTTAGAAGGAATAAGGAGGGATTGGTGGAATATGAGTGTATGATAAATGTTTATTGCTGAGCCTCGTGGTCATATATATATATATATATATATATATATATATATATATATATATATATATATATATATATAGTATATGAGTACATGATCTATTTGAAGTACAAAAAGAGCCAGAATATTTCCTAGTCTGTCATATGTTTCCAAATAATCAATATACTCAACACTTATGAATGTACTCATGCGCTGTATATTAGTAAGCCCTTGTGCGAGTGCAGCTCTACTCCCTTCATTAAAAAAAAGAGCATTTAGATCATTAGTGATCTAGATGCTCTTATATTTCTTTACGGAGGGAGTATTTTCTTTTCGTATAATTGGGAAAATTGTTGTACAGAATCCTGTCCTACTACACTAATGCATATCTCAACTGAATTGAAAACGTGGGAGCAGCAAACAACTCCTAATCTCCACTCTCCACCGAGTTCCATGGCCCCGCGGTCCATCTGTGCAAAACTGTTGCCGCGCCTGCCCGTAGAGTAGCGGCCAGTTTGAATGCGTCTTGGGTGGGAAACCTTTGTTTGAGACATTTGTCGGAGGAGCAATCTGATGCACACCCTGCAAAACAATAAGGGTACTGCCAAGGACATAACTAAACTACCTATGCCTTCCTAATTGTTCCTAACTTGTTGCTGCATCACAAGCTCAGCATGCCTCCTGAGCCTCGCCCCTTCCTCTTGAGTTGGCCGATCTTGCGATGACATTTGCAGTCAGGGAACTAATCTGGATCAACTCAAGGCACAGAGACCAGGTATGTCACGCCTTCTTTCCAGCTGCTTCCCAGTCCCATCACAAATACACATGGCCGGCCCCAGCCATGTGTGTGTGTCCCCAACTTGATCTCTCACACAGAACCGTGAACTGTGTAATACACCTTTCTAGTTTGCGTCTTCAAGAGAGAAAGTTCTCCCATATTGTGCAAATAGAACCAACAGGATACGATCTTTGTTGTTACCCAAGTGCTTCTAGAAATGAAAATGCAAGCATGCATATGTGTGTGTTGGTGGTGGGTAGTACATTGTCATGGCAATGGATTGTGGCCAGTTATCTCGCTATATATGCCTGTGTAACGCTCGGTCCAAGTACATACATGTGTGCCCCTAAATACGCTGGTAGGTGGTAGCAACCTTTCAGTCATCAACCTACAAAAGATGACCGACCTCAATCGGCCTAGCTAGCTAGCCAGTGAAAAACATGGCAAAATGTATATTCTCAAATTCTTGACTCATAATCAGCATATGCATACCATAGACAAACATGCCATTGTGTGTCTCCACACAGGTGATCCCGGGAAGCTTGCTTACATAGGAATAGATTGACTAGTCCTTAGTGTGGAAAATCTTGCACAAAACCCTACCAGTTTATAGAAACCTAGATATGATAGCTGACCATACGTACTTAATGCATGTGTAAATAGAACAGAGGATAAAAAGGAGTGCAGACATTAAATTTAATTGGGCAAACTGAGGGTTGAGATAATGATATAGGAAGGTCTTCACAAACAGGGGTCCTCTGGGTAATATGTCTAGGCGCGAGCACGCGCGCACACACCAACATCTAATGAACACAATGCTTAGTGAGAGAGAGGTTTGAAGCGGGCGACCGAGAACCCTAGCCGCCTCTTGTCGCCTAACCTTCTCGCCGCTGCCAGGGCGTGACATCGGGGAGGTTCTGATCGAGCCGGCCTGCTGAGGAGGTGTTCGAAGGCTACTATGGATGGCGAAGGAGATAAAAGCTCAAGTGCGGACCTTCTTTAGGCGGTGCTAAGCAGCTGTGTTAGTGAAGCCGTCGGTGGAATGAGGGATCCAACACGACAATCTTCAAAGGACGCCTGACATAGCTAGGTTGTCAGAGAAGATGGCATCGGTGCATGGTCCTGAATGTCGATGAGTTCCTCAGACTAGATCCTGTGTGCAACGACGTGGGAAATTTGTTTGGGGTTTTCTTTAGGGAGTCTTCGTGTTTGGATTGGGATGGCGAGGTGGCCACCCCCTACCTTGGTGTAGGAATAATATCCTCCACGCTTTATCCTCATTCAGTGGGTAAGCTTATCACTGGCGAAGGGCATGTGGATCTGTGTCTGCGAATGGTCTTCTGAAATATGGCCAGTTTAGGTTTCCGTTGAATTCGTTCGAATTTGGCTGACTTTTATGATCTTCGGAGTTTCTACATGCCCTTATTGGCGTTTCCTTCTCCGGGCAGTGATTTGCCTCACGAATCGCATATGTCGTCATCTCCTGGTCTGCATCAACGATCCGGTCATTGCTTCTACAAGTTCCTAGATTTAAAAAAAAATTGCTCCGTCGAGGCGCAGGCCCTGAGATGGCATCGAACTATGTTCACGGCACGCCGTTGGTGGATGCAGGAGGAAGACGAATTCTGGCACTCACGTGGATTTGAATATAATTTTATTTTTCTATAAGGGTGCTTTTGTAAGGATGTGTGATAATTAATATATGGACGTAGGCCTTGTTGCAAAAGAAAAAAAGCTGCTAAGGATGGTACAACCGCTCATTAATCAATAAGTAGCTACTATTTTATGTTTTCTATGATAAGATTAGGAATGGCTAAAATCGCAATTAGAGAGGGGGATTTCATGTTAGTTCTTAGGGGCCAATTCTATTATTTGCATGCTTTAACCAGCAGGGTTTCCAAACACCACCATACTGGTTCATACCCAGGAAAACCAAAGCTACCAGCACATCTATCTTCCTACATAAAACCCATCTTTCCTCCAATAATCTGCTATAAACTGACCCCATACACTTTTACGGGGAAATGTACTGCATTCTTACATTGAAAGATCTACATCAAATCATACGGCAGGCTACAACAATCAACCGTTGGACAGGTGGATGGCTCGGTGCCTGTTCACAAAGTATAATTGACAAACAAGAAGCTAAAACATAACTATTGAATAGAATGATAGTTGGCAATAGTGGCGACAGCCCATAACATATTACCTAGTTCACATATATATCCTCGTATATACCAAGGAAAAGCACATCATTATTTTCAGGTCCGATAAGTAACCGGAAAGGAGCATGTTGCATACGGCTCCGCCAAATTTGACATCCTTAATATTCCTTGAAGAACGAGCAGACACGAGCCTCCTTGAACACCTTCCCCGCCCTACAGAAGTAGCCTTGTTCGGGAGCACAATGCGAGTTGTTGGAGCAGATGCAAAGTCCTTCAATTGCACAACGCTTGTTGATGGTGTTGGGACTTCCATTGATACCGAGAACCTTGTCCGTCCACTCGTTGGAGAAGAGCCCCTCTGGATCGTACCTATCTTTCACCCTAAGAAACTCATGGACTTTTGGGTACTTCGTGATGGCACCATCGAAGGCGAAATCACGGCTCTTACCCCAGTGCGGGATGCCGCCGTACTTATGCAACGCCATCTGCTCGATCTCGTCCACCACATCGGCATGTGCACGCGGCATGCCTTCGGTGTGGCTCCGGTAATAGATGATGTCGACACCGATCGAGTCCTCCGGCTTGCCAAGATAAGCGGATGACGCCTTCACGTATCGTAGGAGCACGCCTATCCTGGCATCGACAGAAGAACAAAACAAGTCTGGATTGAGGTTCCGGAGACGTTGCATGTCGGCGACGAATGCCGGTGCCTTGGAAAGCGGGACGCTGAAGCCGGAGTTGTAGAAGAAGGAGCCTCGGATGCGCGGGTCCCACGCGCAGGAAGTGAGGAGGCCATCCTGTGGGCTACTGAGACACGAGCCGGATGCCTGGATGCGGTGCTGGTACCCCACCACCGGGTATCCCGTGAAGGAGACGCCATCGTTGGTGAATATATTCAGCCCCTCCGACGCGATCGCCTGCTGCTGCGCCGCCTCGCACCGGGCGGTGTCTGTGCCATTCTCCTGCAGCCGCTCTTCGGCGGCTCTTGCATCGATGAGCTCGCGGGTGGGGCTGATGCGGAAAAGGGGCAGGTCGTAGAGGCCATTGCCCGGGGTGGAGACGTCGACGCGGTCGTCCTGGCGGTAGATCACCTTGTCCTCATGCGGCAGCCACGTTATGTCGCCGTACTCATGAAGATGACCCCACCGGGCCACCTGCTCTTGGAAGTCCGAGTCGTCGCGCTTCACCATCGTCACCGACCGCTTGAACAACGGCTGCATGGCCAGAGTCACGTGAGAGATGACGCCGAGGACCCCAAGGGAGACCTTCGCCGCGTCTAGGTCTGGGTGGCCAGCCCCGAGCTCCCTCACCACGGCGAACCCCTGGCTCGCCGGCGCCGGAGTTACGATCCTCAGCCCGACCACGTACTCGTGCGCGGCGCCTCCCTTCCCCCACAGCGAGCTCCCGTGCGCTCCCGTGCTCAACAGGCCCCCGATGGTCAGGCCGAGCCAGTACGGCGAGTGCGGCAGGGACAGCCCGGCGGCGGCGGCGGCCTCGACCAGGTCCCGGAGGAGCATGCCGCTCTCCACCGTCATGAGCTGCTTCGCTGCGTCGACGCGCACCGTCCGGTTGAGCCGCGCCGTGCTTATGATGGTGCCGTCGTTGTTGTTGCCACAGGCCTGTATCCCTCGCGCGGACGAAGGTAGAAGATGAACTGAAGGAGACAGCAGAGAGTTTTACCGGCGACGAACGCCGCCACGGGCGCAACAACGCCCTAATCTTTTCTCTTTCAGCTGGTTCAGCTTATACGTACACATGGAGGGTTTTATACCCAGGCTAGCGCACACACGCGACTCGGCCATCAACTCCATACACGCACGTCCAGCACTAATCTTGCTAACTAACCACATGATCCGGTAGCTAACCAACTAACTAGCCTACATGCACGTTCATATCCATCTGATGCATGCACCTAGCTAACAACCTGGAGGTGGCCTGGCTTTGTAGCCCTCTGCTACCAGCGCATGCAGCGCCTGCTCAACCCATCGCCACAGCAACTGACACGCTCGCCAAGACCAGCGACGAGGCTAGACACCGGCACCTGGCTTGACACGCACACACACGTGGCTTATGTATAACACTCTCCCCCTAAGCCACGACCTCGTCGCGTGGCCTGCCAGCAGGAGCCAAGACTCGTTGTCGACGTCTTCTTGAACACCTTCGCCGTCGCTGTGATGTGTCGCCTGCTCGTCGTCGCTGAAGTTGACGCTGCTGCTTCCATCGTCGTCATCGTCATGACCGAGGACTCGACTTGGCGCGCTAACGCCGGTCGCCACCACCATGGACTCGACCTGGCGCACTGACGCCGGTCGCCACCGTGCTTGCCGCGTGCCGCCACCACGCCACCGAAGCCTCCATGTCCGCCGCGCTCGTTGCAGCCTCACCGTGCGTCGCTGCGCCCGTCTCCGTGCCACGCACCTTCACGGTTGTCGCGCCGAGCCGCCGCGAACTCTGCGCCACCACGCAGGTCCCTCGCGACCTCCTCGTCTCCGCGACCGCCGTGCCCTTCGCGCGCACCCCCACGTCTCCACGCTCCCGGCCCGCGCTCCCGCCGCGCACGTACGCGATCTGCGCAACCAGGTCCAGCGCCTCGACGCGGTCCACTCCCGCGGTCCCGACGCGCCCGACGCGTCCGGTGCGCACCCATAACACGCACCGGTCGCGCCAGGCTCGCCGCCGCGGCTTATTCGCCACGCTCCGCACGCCTTCAGCTCACGCCATGATCGCGCTCCGACGCGATCCACGCGGCCGATCCGGCGTGTCCCGGAGCTTGGCCTTCCCTCCGCCGAGCCACGCCGCGCCACCGCAGCCTCTGCGCCACCGCGCAGGTCCGCCGCAGCCGCCGCGCTCCCCGCACGCACGGCATCACCGTGCTCCGCCGCCGTACGGGACGAGCGCCATCGCCGGCGAGCTCCTCCGAATCCGAGGCTCTGATGCCAATTGTTGTTGCCACAGGCCTGTATCCCTCGCGCGGACGAAGGTAGAAGATGAACTGAAGGAGACAGCAGAGAGTTTTACCGGCGACGAACGCCGCCACGGGCGCAACAACGCCCTAATCTTTTCTCTTTCAGCTGGTTCAGCTTATACGTACACATGGAGGGTTTTATACCCAGGCTAGCGCACACACGCGACTCGGCCATCAACTCCATACACGCACGTCCAGCACTAATCTTGCTAACTAACCACATGACCCGGTAGCTAACCAACTAACTAGCCTACATGCACGTTCATATCCATCTGATGCATGCACCTAGCTAACAACCCGGAGGTGGCCTGGCTTTGTAGCCCTCTGCTACCAGCGCATGCAGCGCCTGCTCAACCCATCGCCACAGCAACTGACACGCTCGCCAAGACCAGCGACGAGGCTAGACACCGGCACCTGGCTTGACACGCACACACACGTGGCTTATGTATAACAGTCGTCGCCGCCTGGGCACGCCAGCTTGGGAATGCTGTGGGAGTGCTTGGTGGCCACCCTCACCTTCTGTTTTGTGGACGCCACGGCTGCCACGGCCGCGACGAGCTCCTGCTCGGTCCGCGGGTAGGTGACCTTGGCCGCGCGGCAGATGGTGCGGTCCGTGAAGGAGCCGTACGTGTTGGTGATCGTGCAGTTGGACGTGCCATGCGTGCACATCACCGGGTCCGGCGGAGGGCTGCAGCCGGCGAGCTGGACAAGGAACCCTAGTGAGAGAACCACCAGCAAGCTTTCCATTGCTCTTTTTTGCCCTCGTGACTTCGACATTTTCATTTTTCTCTTGGCTGGGTACATGTACTGCTGTACTGCAGCCTGGGGTTGTGGCCAGTAGCGACAAGATAGGCCCTAAATAGGCACGAGGTCAAGCAAGTGTTGCGGCATGGCGCATGCATGCATAACTTCGATCCTACTACTTGCATCGATCGAGCATGGGCATCTTTCCCTAATGTAAACCTTGCATGTTCCTCGCGAGTGAGTTCAATATAAGTGAACCGACAGAGAAGCTGGATGTGCGCAGACTAACAAATGGACGTACGCAAGGAACTGACAGAGAAGCTAGCTGTGCGCAGACTAACAAATGTACCATTGTTAAAGTTCTTGTATCGCTAGAAACATTGTCAACAAGGTTATCCTCTAGGTTAGCTGTCTTTTTCTGGGTGGTTGCAGGTCAAGGCATCGAGCTCAAAGGAACAAAACGTTTAGTCAACTCTGTGTTAGCGTAATTGTGTGTGTTTTAATCCATCTCGCGGGGAATATATAAATAAGACGGCATCTGTCCGTCTTTCGATTACTGGAGCCCTTAACAGTTGACATTACAACATCAAAATTACATGTATGCCAAGGGCTAAGGGCTTGTGTCACCAAAAACTTCATCACCAACTTTATCCTGTCTTTTTTGGGTGGTTGTAAGTCAAAGCCTCAAAGTCAAAGAAACAAAAAAAAATCTATGCATGATAGCATAATTGTGTGGTTTTTCATCCACCTTGCTGAAAGTTTGATTTTCAGAAAGAAGGCATCTTAAATTAACAAATCCCTTAACAGTTGACATTACAATATTAAAACTACATGCATGTCACATTATTTCGTTAGCCGGATTTTCCTAAAGGCCAAAGGGCTTATATCACTAAGAACTTCATCAACGACCTTATCCTCTAGGTTGGCTATCTTTTAAGGGTGGTTGCACGTCAAAGCTTCGAAATAAAAAACAAAAGACCCAGTCAACTATGTGTTAGTGTGATTGTGCGGTTCCCACCCATCTAGCTAAAATATTATTTTTTTTCAGAAAGAAGGCCTACATCGGATATAATTATTGAAGCCCTTAACGATTGATATTACAACATCAAAATTGCATGCATGTCACAAAGTTTCATCGGCAGAATGTTCCTAAGGGCGGCTAAAGGGCTTGTATCACCAAGACTTCGTCAACAATGATATCCTCTTGGTTGGGTGTCTTTTCTAGGTGGTTACAAGTCAAGACTTGGAAATTGAAGGAAAAAAATGTTGTGCCAAATCTATGTTAGCATAATTATGCGGTTTTCCATCCATCTTGCTGAAAACCTTTTTTTAGAAAGAAGGCATCAACACAGCTTTAAATGAATGAAGCCATTAACCTTGACATTATAAAATTGAAATTGCATGTGTGTCACAAAATTTCGTTAGCAGGATTTTCTGAAGGGCTTAAGGCTTGTAATTGTATCACTAGAAAGTTCATATACAACGTTATCTTCTAGGTTGGTATCTTTTTTGGGTGCTTGCAGGTCAAGGCCTTGACATCAAAGAAACCAAGCATCTAGTCATATCCGTGTTAGCGTAATGTTGCCGTTTTCCATCCGTCATGGTTAAAGCTTTTTTTAGATAGAAGACAGCCGCCTCGCTTCTAATTAATGAAGCCCTTAAAATTTGACATTACAATAAATCAGAAAGAAAAGAAAACGGCAAGATACAAAGATGCTAGAAACATCAACAAAGACGTCGATTACGACATGCAATATATAGTTTCATATTAGAGGCATCATGAACTATAGTTTCATATTTTATTTATTTGGCATCTTCATTGTTAATATTATTTCATATAAACTTGGTCAAACATAGAGATGTTGGACATTTGAGAAAATTAATATATCTAATATTTTGGACAGAGGAAATGCTACCTAATAATAATTTTGCCGGAAAAAGAAACTAAGCAACAAGCATGCGACAAGGCTGAATAACATGCAAACTTATAGACTCAATCCTTATCCAGTAAGGTGGCATTCTAAGGTCTGTTTGACCTCTTCTAGTTTGACACGGTTCGCTCCTTGGTTAATGTGACTTACCTAAGAGCAAGTACAATAGTGGGCTTATAGCCTCCTTACATGGCAATTTTGCCTATGTGGTGGAGAGAGACATGAAAAAGTAAGGGAAGTGTGCTCTCATGCAAGAGCCTAGCTATATGCGTGCTCCAAGAAAAATGCACTAAATGTGAGGAAAGAAATAGAGAGAAGATGAGAAAAAGTACTAATCTTATATATAGCCAACCTTATAGCTAACCTTATTGTATGAGTGACTATATGTGTTGGCTATAGATGATATGGCAACATTTTATAGTCAGCAGTTGACTGTATTATTAACCATGCTCTAATTACAGTTAATCTGACTTGATGGATATCACTCTTTTTTTTTGACAGTATAAACAGTAGGAGAGGCTCCTACTGTGATATCATTAATAAAGGGGCACCTTTTACAATGTTACATATTTATCAAATCTCCAGCCACCTCTAGTGAGGGGTGGGTTACAGAAGAAGAGGGGGTTAAAACCAAGTTTTTGGGTTCTAGCTATACTGTGATATCACTCATTTTAATGTGACTCACCTAATTCGTTCTCATCTTGCAGTCTTGGTCCCTATGTTGCATACGACCTTGCAAATGTGTGTTTTCTGAGTCTTCAACGCACTTCCTAGAATAACTTTGGCCCAGGAAAACTTCCTTAAAAACAATGGTGATGTGTATATTAGAGAAACCAAATGTATATGTGATTCATGTCATAGTTTAGGCATGGAAATGCCCTGCTTGTCACCATCTATCTGATATGATGTGTAATTGAGAAATTTGTGGCAGCAATTCTGTGTTTCGCATGTGCCACCTTATCACGCAGAACCCCGCTTTTACTCTCCATCCCACTGGGGTCTGGGCCTGCCATGTCTGTGTAACTCAGGGTGGGACGCATCCCAACTAAATGGACATGAGCTGAAATGTTATGAGTAGCAAACAACATTTGATCTCAACTGAATTCCAAGTCCATTTGTGCAAACTGTTGTATGCTCACCAGCCTGACAACAACTAGCTTGTTGGATACTGTGGTGTGGAAGCCTTTCCGTGAGACATACACCCTCTGTCTCATAATGTACGCATATATTGGTTGTAATATCATCTTATATTATGAGACGGTGAGAGTACAACCTATGGAGTAACAACTTGCTACACTCCCCACTGGAGAATAGCACTTGCTGGACAACGTAGATACATACGGCATATACTATCCGGTTTTGATGAACACACATTGTCCGTCTCCTCGCTCATGATTTGCCAAATCTTGCCACAAATTTTTAGTTGACGAAAGATAACCCACAGGTGTAGGGGATCGCAACAGTTTTCGAGGATAAAGTATTAAACTCAAATTTGTCGATTCGACACAAGGGGATCCAAAGAATACTCTTAAGTATTAGCAGCTGAGTTGTCAATTCAACCACACCTGGAAACTTAGTATCTGCAGCAAGATAGTTTAGTAGCAAAGTAATATGATAGTGGCGGTAGCAGCAATAAAAGTAACGATAGTGTTTTTGTGGTTTTTATGATAATAGCAACGGAAAAGTAAATAAGCAACTAGCAATATAGGTAAAGCTCGTAGGCATTGGATCGGTGATGGGAAATTATGTCGGATGCAATTCATCATGTAGAAGTTATAACCTAGGGTGACACAGAACTAGCTCCAGTTCATCAATGCAATGTAGGCATGTATTCCGAATATAGTCATACGTGCTTATGGAAAAGAACTTGCATGACATCTTTTGTCCTACCCTCCCGTGGCAGCGGGGTCCTATTGGAAACTAAGGGATATTAAGACCTCCTTTTAATAGAGTATCGGACCAAAGCATTAACACGTAGTGAATACATGAACTCCTCAAACTATGGTCATCACCGGGAGTGGTCCCGATTATTGTCACTTCGGGGTTGCCGGATCATAACACATAGTAGGTGACTATAGACTTGCAAGATAGGATCAAGAACACACATATATTCATGAAAACATAATAGGTTCTAATCTGAAATCATGGTACTCGGGCCCTAGTGACAAGCATTAAGCATAGCAAAGTCATAGCAACATCAATCTCAGAACATAGTGGATACTAGGGATCAAACCCTAACAAAACTAACTGGATTACATGATAGATCCCATCCAACCCATCACCGTCCAGCAAGCCTACGATGGAATTACTCACACACGGCGGTGAGCATCATGGAATTGGTGATGGAGGAAGGTTGATGATGACGATGGCGACGATCTCCACTCTCCGGAGCCCCGAACGGACTCCAGATCAGCCCTCCCGGGAGAGATTAGGGCTTGGCGGCGGCTCTGTCTCGTGAAACGTGATAATTCCTTCTCTCTGGTTTTTTTTTCTCCCCGAAACGGAAGATATAGGATCTGGGGGTACGTCGGTGGAGCACCATGGGGCCCACGAGGCAGGGGGCGCGCCCTGGGGAGGGGGGCGCGCCCCCACCCTCGTGGACAGGCCCAAGGCCCCCTGGTGTGGATCTTCTTGCAGGTATTTTTTATATTTTCCGAAATAATTCTCCGTTGATTTTCAGGCGATTTCGAGAACTTTTTATTCTACACAAAAACAACACCATGGCAGTTCTGCTGAAAACAACGTCAGTCCGGGTTAGTTCCATTCAAATCATGCAAGTTAGAGTCCAAAACAAGGGCAAAAGGGTTTGGAAAAGTAGATACGTTGGAGACGTATCAACTCCCCCAAGCTTAAACCTTTGCTTGTCCTCAAGCAATTCAGTTGATAAACTGAAAGTGATAAAGAAAAACTTTGACAAATTCTGTTTGCTCTTGTTGTTGTAAATATGTAAGCTAGCATTCAGGTTTTTAACAAGATCATGAACTAACCATATTCATAATAACTTTCAGGTCTCAAGACTACTCACATCAATGGCATAATCAACTAGTGAGCAATAATAATAAGCCTCGGATGACAACACTTAAAACAATCATGATATGATATAACAAGATGGTATCTCGCTAACCCTTTCTGAGACCGCAAAACATAAATGCAGAGCACCTTTGAGGATCAAGGACTGGCTAGACATTGTAATTCATGGTAAAAGAGATCCAGTCATGATCATACTCAATGCAAATTAATAGTAATACATGGAACGACAGAGGTGCTCTCCTACTGGTGCTCTTTGATAAGAGGGTGATGACTCTGCATAAAAGTAAATAGATAGGCCCTTCACAGAGGGAAGCAGGGATTTGTAGAGGTGCCAGAGCTCGATTTTTAAATAGAGATGAATAACATTTTGAGCGGTATACTTTCATTGTCAACATAACAACCAAGAATCTCGATATCTCCCATGATACGCACATTATAGGCGGTTCCCAAACATAATGGTAAAGTTTATACTCCCCCAACCACCAACAAGCACACTCCACGGCTAGCCCTAAACAACGGGTAGCGTCCAAACCAGCAATAGCCCTGGGGGAGTTTTGTTTAATTATTATGATTTTGAGCATGGGACTGGGCATCCCGATTAGCAGCCATTTTCTCATGAATGATGAGCGGAGTCCACTCATCGTGAGAATAACCCACCTAGCATGGAAGATATAGACAGCCCTAGTTGATACGTGAGCTGTTCGAGCATACAAAACAGAATTTCATTTGAAGGTTTGGAGTTTGGCACATACAAATTTACTTGGAATGGCAGGTAAATACCGCATATAGGAAGGTATAGTGGACTCATATGGAACAACTTTGGGGTTTATGGAAGTGGATGCACAAGCAGCATTTCCGCTTAGTACAGGTGAAGGCTAGAAAGAGACTGGGAAGCGACCAGCTAGAGAGCAACAACGGTCATGAACATGCATTAAAATTAATCAACAATGAATGCAAGCATGAGTAGGATATAAATCACCATGAACATAAATATCGTGAAGGCTATGTTGATTTGTTTCAACTACATGCGTGAACATGTGCCAAGTCAGATCACTTAAATCGTTCAAAGGAGGATACCACCCATCATACGACATCATAACCATTTTAATATCATGTTGGCACGCAAGATAGACCATTATAAACTCTTAGCTAATTAAGCATGGCATGAGAAGCTATGATCTCTAATTGTCATTGCAAGCATGTTTCATTCATAACAAGCTGAATCAGGAACGATGAGCCATCATATTTACAAAAACAAGAGAGGTCGAGTTCATGCCAGTTTTTCTCATCTCAATTAGTTCATCATATATCATCCTTATTGCCTTTCACTCGCACGACTGAACGGTGTGTATAATAATAATAGTGCACGTGCATTGGACTAAGCTGGAATCTGCAGACATTTTATACAAGAGAGAAGACAAGGTAATATGGCTCAAGGTTAAATCAACAACAAAGCATATGAGAGCCACTAAGCAATTTCAATCATGGTCTTCTACTCTTATCCCCCAAAGAAAAGAAAAGAAACTATTTACACGGGAAAGCTCCCAACAAGCAAAAGAAGAACGGGAAATCTTTTTGGGTTTTCATTTATTTTTTTAATTACTAATACGAGCAAAGAAAGTAAACTAGCTAGAAGCTACAGCTAATATTTTTTTGTTTTTCTGGGTTTTTCTAGCACACAAGAAAAAGACTAAGAAAAAGAAATTGAAACTAAGCATGGATGGTATAGTGAAAGAGTGTGAGCACGGACAACTAGAATAAGTGTGAACATGAATGTAAGTCGGTGAGAAACACGTACTCCCCCAAGCTTAGGCTTTTGGCCTAAGTTGGTCTATGGCCAGTATTGGCCTGACGGATATCCAAAGTTGTAGTTGGGGTCATATTGAGACGCAGCAGATGTTGCATGCTGAGCTGCAGCTCGAAGGCGGGCTGCCTCCCTCATGTTATAATAAGCATTTGCCTCCTCCATAGTTATAGTGTATCTCCCTTTTTCCTGAAAGTTAAACAAAGTAGGGGCAGGAAGAACAATAGGGATGGCATGCTGCCTGTTAAAGATTAGTCGATATTTGAGGGTTTGATCATCCCACTTTATAAACCGGTGACTAGTCATAGCATGGCAATCTAAATAAGCAGGAGGTAAAGGTTCATCATTCATGTGTACAGACACACCAAGAAAGCGGGCTATGCGGGTAGCATAGATCCCACCAAATAAATCTCCGTGCAAACCATTATGGTGTAGCCTACGTGCAACAATAGCTCCCCAGTTATATTGCCTATCACCTAGTACAGCACTCCTGAGAACACTAAGATCAGGGACACACATGTGACAAGCCTCATCCTTACCGTTTATGCATCTACCGATAAAGAGAGCAAAGTAATGAATAGTAGGAAAATGTATGCTCCCCATGGTAGCATGTGTGATTTCCCTGGTTTCCCCCACTATAATACTAGCTAGGAATTCTCTAAATCCAGATTTGCGAGGATCACTCATACTGCCCCACTGTGGGAGCTTGCAGGCAACATTAAAATCCTCTAAATCCATAGTATAAGATTTATCATATAAGTCAAACAGTAGAGTGTGAGAATTACGTGAAGATAACAATTTAAACCTTCTCACAAAGCTATCAGTTAAGACACGGTATTGAGGACACTTATCTTTTATGAAGTCCTCGAGGTCAGCGTTGCGCACGTATGCGTAAAATTCATCCTTGATGCCAGCTTGACCCATGAATTCATCTGACGGCCATTCACAAGGCCGCACATCAGCATCCCTCGGTGGATCATTGTCCGGCTCACGGAACGCGAGCCTCGGTTCTTGCTTTCTTGAAGGTCCACCTTGGAAGTTTCTCCTAGACATTTTTCTGAAATTTTCTGAAATTTTTAGTAACTTCAAAATAAAAGTTAACCAAACTCAACAAGATTGATATCAACAACTCCTATAAGTGCCTAGAGACTATATCATGCATTAGAACTACTTGGGACCAAGAAAATTTGACATGCAAGCTCAAGAACAAGGTCACCACAACAGCAAAAATTTGCAACAAATAAAGCACTAGAACAAAAACTAATTGGACCAATGGAGGAGTCACATACCAAGGAACAATCCCCCCAAACAGTTTGGTGAATGGTGCATTGAGCAAGGAGATCGAAAATGGCAGCAAGATGAGCTAGAACTCGGGTTTGAGCTGGTTGGTGATTTTTTTGGGAGGAAGAAGAAGAGCATGGGTGCAGGAATAAGTGGAGGGGGACACGTGGGGCCCACGAGGCAGGGGGCGCCCTGGGCAGGGGGGCGCGCCCTGGGCCCTCGTGGCCACGTGATGGCTCCCCTCGCTATGTGTTCAGTGACATATTTTCTTAAATATTCTAGAAAAAATCATATTTCATTTTCATGGCATTTGGAGAACTTTTATTTTCGGGATATTTTTTTATTGCACGGATAAGTCTGGAAACAGACAGAAGATGCTATTTTTCTTTTTATTTATCCTAATTAACAGAAAGTAAAAATAGGGTACAGAAGGTTGTGCTATCTAGATTCACCTATTCCATGCTCATCAAAAGGAATCCATTAACAAGGTTGATCAGGTCTTGTTAATAAACTCTTTCCGAGTAACATGAGACCGGAGAATTTTCGAATAACACTAGGTTACCTCAATGGGGATATGTATGTCCCCAACAATAACTATATCACATGTCTTCTTGATGGTAGGAAGAGGAAACTCAAAACCTCCAATAGTGATAGTTGAAGTTTTTCCAATATAATTGATACTGTGGACCTGAGGTTGTTTCCTCGTAAAGTGTACCGTATGCTCATTACCATTGACATGAAAAGTGACATTGCCTTTATTGCAATCAATAACAGCCCCTACAGTATTCAAAAAAGGTCTTCCAAGAATAATAGACATACTATCGTCCTCGGGAATATCAAGTATAACAAAGTCCGTTAGAATAGTAACATTTGCAACTACAACAGGCACATCCTCACAAATACCGACAGGTATAGCAGTTGATTTATCAGCCATTTCCAAAGATATTTCAGTAGGTGTCAACTTACTCAAGTCAAGTCTACGATATAAAGAGAGAGGCATAACACTAACACCGGCTCCAAGATCACACAAAGCAGTTTTAACATAGTTTCTCTTAATGGAGCAAGTTATAGTAGGTACTCCTGGATCTCCTAATTTCTTAGGCATTCCACCCTCAAAAGTGTAATTGGCAAGCATGGTGGAAATTTCTACTTCATGTATCTTTCTTTTGTTGGTAATAATATCTTTCATATACTTGGCATAAGGATTTGTTTTAAGCACATCAGTCAAACGCATATGCAAAAGGATAGGTCTAATCATTTCAGCAAAGCGCTCAAAATCCTCATCATCCTTTTTCTTGGATGGTTTCGGAGGAAAAGGCATGGGTTTCTGAACCCATGGTTCTCTTTCCCTACCGTGCTTCCTAGCAACAAAGTCTCTCTTATCATAACATTGATTCTTTGATTGTGGGTTATCAAGATCAACAGCAGGTTCAATCTCTACATCATTATCATTGCTAGGTTGAGCATCATCATGAACATCATTATTAATATTATCACTCGGTTCATGTTCATTACCAGGTTGTGTCTCAGCATCAGAAACAGATATATCATTGGGATTCTCAGGTGTGTCAGCTACAGGTTCACTAGGAGCATGCAAAGTCCTATCATTTTTCTTTTTCTTCTTCTTAGAAGAACTAGGTGCATCTAAATTAGCTCTCTGATAATCTTGCTCAATTATCTTAGGGTGGCCTTCAGGATACAGAGGTTCCTGAGTCATTTTACCACCTCTAGTAGCAACTCTAACATCATAATCATTATTCTTACTATTTAATTCAGTGAGCAAATCATTCTGAGCCTTCAGTACTTGTTCTACTTGACTGGTGACCATAGAAGCATGTTTACTAATGAGTTTCAGTTCAACTTTAGCTCTAGACAGATAATCACTCAAGCATTCAATCATATAAGCATTGTGTTGCAATTGTCTACCAACATAAGCATTGAAGTTTTCTTGTTTCACAATAAAATTGTCAAACTCATCTAAGCATTGGCTAGCAGACTTATAACGAGGAATATCACCTTCATCAAATCTATAAAGAGAATTTACCTTTACTACCTGTGTCGGGTTATCAAGACCGTGTACTTCTTCAATAGGCAGTAAATTCTTAACATCTTCAGCTTTAATACCTTTTTCTTTCATAGATTTCTTTGCCTCTGGCATATCTTCAGGACTGAGAAATAGAACACCTCTTTTCTTCGGAGTTGGCTTAGGGGCTGGTTCAGGAAGTGTCCAATTATTTTCATTGGCCAGCATATTATTCAATAGTAGCTCAGCTTGTTCAACTGTCTTTCCCTGAAAACACAACCAACACAACTATCCAGGTGGTCTCCGGAAGCATCGGTTAGTCCATTATAAAAGACACCAAGTATATCATGCATCACAAGAGGATGATCAGGCAAAGCATTAAGTAATTGGAGAAGCCTCCCCCAAGCTTGTGGGAGACTCTCTTCTTCAGTTTGAGCAAAGTTATATATTTCCCGTAAGGCAGCTTGTTTCTTATGAGCGGGAAAATATTTAGCACAGAAGTAATACATCATATCCTGGGGACTATGCACACAACCAGGATCAAGAGAATTAAACCAAGTCTTAGCATCACCCTTTAACGAGAACGGAAACAATTTAAGGATATAGTAATAACGAATCTTTTCATCATTGGTAAACAGGGTGGCTATATCATTCAACTTAGTAAGATGTGCCACAATAGTTTCAGACTCATAGCCATGGAAAGGATCAGATTCAACCAAAGTAATTAACTCAGGATCAACACAGAATTCATAATCCTTATCAGTAACACAGATAGGTGAAGTAGCAAAAGCAGGGTCATGTTTCATTCTAGCATTCAAGGACTTTTCTTTCAGCTTAGCTAATAATTTCTTAAGATCATATCTATCATTGCAAGCAAGAAAGTCTCTAGCAGTTTCTTCATCCATAACATAACCCTCAGGAACAACAGGCAATTCATATCTATTGGGAGTAGTTTCATCATCACTTTCATAAATATCACCAGTTTCAACATTTGCACTCTCCCTAACCTTAGCAATTTGTTCATCTAGAAATTCACCTAGTGGCACAGTATCAGGCATAGAGGTAGTTTCATCATACATAGAAGAAGTTGCATCATCAAGAACATACGACAAATCAGATTCAATAGCAGGAGTAGGTGTCGCAAGTTTACTCATAACAGAAGGAGAATCAAGTGCAGAGCTAGATGGTAGTTCCTTACCTCCCCTCGTAGTTGAGGGTAAGATCTTGGTTTTTGAGTCCTTCAAATTCTTCATAGTGATAAACATATATAAATCCCAAGTGACTTAAAGAATAGAGCTATGCTCCCCGGCAACGGCGCCACAAAATAGTCTTGATAACCCACAAGTGTAGGGGATCGCAACAGTTTTCGAGGGTAAAGTATTAAACCCAAATTTGTTGATTCGACACAAGGGGAGCCAAAGAATACTCTTAAGTATTAGCAGCTGAGTTGTCAATTCAACCACACCTGGAAACTTAGTAGCTGCAGCAAGATAGTTTAGTAGCAAAGTAATATGATAGTGGCGGTAGCAGCAATAAAAGTAACGATAGTGTTTTTGTGGTTTTTACGATAATAGCAACGGAAAAGTAAATAAGCAACTAGAAATATAGGTAAAGCTCGTAGGCATTGGATCGCTGATGAGAAATTATTTTGGATGCAATTCATCATGTAGAAGTTATAACCTAGGGTGACACAGAACTAGCTCCAGTTCATCAATGCAATGTAGGCATGTATTCCGAATATAGTCATACGTGCTTATGGAAAAGAACTTGCATGACATCTTTTGTCCTACCCTCCCGTGGCAGCGGGGTCCTATTGGAAACTAAGGGATATTAATGCCTCCTTTTAATAGAGTACCGGACCAAAGCATTAACACATAGTGAATACATGGACTCCTCAAACTATGGTCATCACCGGAGTGGTCCCGATTATTGTCACTTCGGGGTTGCCGGATCATAACACACTGTAGGTGACTATCGACTTGCAAGATAGGATCAAGAACACACATATATTCATGAAAACATAATAGGTTCAGATCTGAAATCATGGCACTCGGGCCCTAGTGACAAGCATTAAGCATAGCAAAGTCATAGCAACATCAATCTCAGAACATAGTGGATACTAGGGATCAAACCCCAACAAAACTAACTCGAGTACATGATAGATCCCATCCAACCCATCACCGTCCAGCAAGCCTACGATGGAATTACTCACACACGGCGGTGAGCATCATGGAATTGGTGATGGAGGAAGTTTGATGATGACGATGGCGACGGTCTCCACTCTCCGGAGCCCGGAACGGACTCCAGATCAGCCCTCCCGAGAGAGATTAGGGCTTGGCGGCGGCTCCGTCTCGTGAAACGCGATAATTCCTTCTCTCTGATTTTTTTCTCCCAAAACGGAAGATATAGGATCTGGGGATACGTCGGTGGAGCACCAGGGGGCCCACGAGGCAGGGGGCGTGCCCTGGGCAGGGGGGCGCGCTCCCCACCCTCGTGGACAGGCCCAAGGCCCCCTGGTGTGGATCTTCTTGCAGGTATTTTTTATATTTTCCGAAATAATTCTCCGTTGATTTTCAGGCAATTTCGAGAACTTTTTATTCTGCACAAAAACAACACCATGGCAGTTCTGCTAAAAACAACGTCAGACCGGGTTAGTTCCATTCAAATCATGCAAGTTAGAGTCCAAAACAAGGGCAAAAGGGTTTGGAAAAGTAGATACGTAGGAGACGTATCAACGACACTAATTTTGATCAGCTCAAGCGATTACATAGAGATGAGTTGCACCTCCTTCCCGACTGCTTCCCAATCCCATCACATGTGCATGATCATCTCTTTCTCACTCTCCCTCCATTGCAAGTGCACATTTCAGGTTTGGATTTGGTGATGATAAAGGGTTTTCCAAGTTCTGGCAATGGGGGGTGTTCCTATATATGTCTGTGTCAGCGATCCTTACCCTTGACAAGGTGGGCCATTGTCATATGGCGGGGCCCAGCCCAGAAGGCAAAGGAAGAAAGGCAACATATAAAGAGAAGGGGGCCACATAATACATGCTATTTTTTACCTCCACACAAATAGTCATTCCCCCCTCACCCCCTCGTGTCGCCTCCCCTGGGCGATACCATGGGACCCAAACCCTAGCACTGCCAGGTCACTCCAGTCTCCTCTTCTGCCACCGCTGCAGCCAGCCAAGTCCGCGGTGGCGGTTGGCCCGACACCAAAGCGCTAGGACGGGTGGTGTGCTACGGGATCTCCCGAAGGTGGCAGGGGCGACTTCGGCGTTGGATCTGCGAGCAGCAAGTAGGGCGGTGCCCCTTGCTTGTGCGGAGGCGACCAGAGCCATGGCCGGCATGGTACTCTTCTCCTCGGTGGAGTCTGAGCCTGGACATGGATGGCGACATAAGCCGTGGATCTGGCGTCCCGTCCAGGTCCACCCCGGCGTGGTTTTTTTCAACTAGCGACGCGCGGAGGGACCGTTGAGGGGCAGCTGGAGGCTCCCTGCCGACGTGCCGGCGGTGGCTTTCATCTTCACAGCGAGGCTCTGTACGGTTCGAGACAGTTGCGAGATCGGGCCGCGACTTCCAGTGAAAATGCGCCAATTATGATCATGGCGGACTATGGCGGCGTTTGTGGCATCGTTTTGGAGCAAGTGCTGGCAGGAGGGGACAAGAGGAGGAGCGGTGTTACATCTACGACAAGGCCGATGGCGGATCTAGGCAGCATGGATCTGTGGTGGTTCGGCGACAGGCGCGTGTGGACGGATAGGTGCAGGATGGTGGTGTTATCTGGCACCGTGGTGGCGTCGACAACAGGCCAGGCATGGTCGATGCATCAGTTCCTCCTCTGGAGATGGACCAGTGGAAGATGGTGGTGGTAGCCTCGAGAGGGCGCCGGTCCGGTATGTGACCAGTCTTGGTATGTGGCTGGGCTGGGACATCTGGCTTAAGATGTTGGGTTTAGGTGTGATGTCTATTTGGCATTTTTCTCGAACATTCAGCATTTCATCAAGGGGATAGGAGTAGCACCGAGTGTTGCCTAGAGGGTAGCTTCAGGCTTGTTGATGTATTACTGTGTATGGTCTTTGTGAATAATTAATAAAAATGGTTGCATGCATCGTCGAGATGCAGAGGCCGGGGGCATATCCTCCTTTTCAAAAAGAAAACAGAAGGACTCGGCTTGGATCAGAAGGCTTCGTCATGGCTTGGCTTTTGTTCGTTGACTGCTCTCCTCTTCCTTTCATGTTCGTCCTGTTCATCGTCTCCCTCCTCTAATCTCCTTCTTCCTCTGAGATTCTCCCCAGTAACTTGAGAGTCATAACCGAATTCATGGTGATTGAGTCAATATAGCAGTGGGAACCTAACACTTGGTGTGAACGGCCAACTTGAATCACACGACGTACCTAGCGAGTGAAGAAACGTAGCAAATTGTTGCTTTATGAACGTAATAAATAGTCTACCCGCTCGCTGCAATTCATGGTTTCTTCGGAACCACCTACATGTTTGCACGCACATATTCCTTTTCTTGATAGAACTCATGTCAACAAATTCAAATTGGTCTTAATTCAGCATGAATTATCTTATGTCTGCAGTCCGTTGCTTACATGATCAGAAATTAGAAGACACGATGGTCCCACATATTCCTCTAGTGTCTACCCTAAACCCTTGCTCCACATAATTCCTAAAGCACGGAAATGAGAGAAGTTAAGAGTGCCATGCCATGGCATCTTTTGTTTCAAGAATTAAGAGTAGTATTCACTACACCACTGGACCACAGAAATAACGCTTACTTTTTATGCATGAGATATATACATGGCTATAATAAATGTACAATGTTGATGTCGTGTGTACGTATATCTGTGCACGCCTGTTATAATGCATACAGATATAGATCTCCAAATTAAATAGTTTGTTTTTAAAGATGAGTTCAAAATAGTTAGAATAGTTCGTTGTTCTGTCTTTGTGCACGCCCGGTTCTTATTATTTCTAGTGACAGCGCCGACATTTGACAGCAAGAACATATTAAGGCGTGTTAACAAACTTGGACTATGCATGCTATCATCAGTAGCAGTTGCCTCCAGGTCTCCAACATCTTAACAATGGAAAGGCAGTCAACAACGGAGTTATACTCCAAATGTGCTAATAACAGAAGTTCCGACCAGCATCGTGCTAACTTGCTAAGTAAGAACAACAACAAAAATGATGTAATTTTTTATCTTAGTTCTTGGTGCATAAATGACAATAGGTCCCTTCGCCCACTAACAAACTTAGGATACAGTTGTATCATAATGTTACGTTGTGTATTGTATTGTATTTGTTGGTACATGGTGAAACATTATGCTACGCTTTGAAACAAGAAGAATTCATCAAAATGTTATGTAGATTTCTAAACAATACATACTTTGCCAAAAAAAGAACGTAAGCACGATTCTTGAAGAAGCAATAGCTCGTGGATGCACCTCACATATGCAGGATTTGTAAGTTCTCACAATCTAGATGTGCATGACTCTCAAAGAAACAACGAACGGTGGATGCATCCTACATATCCAGGGTATGTAAAAGTTGTCACAATCTAGATGTGCACGAGTGTACATGGGGCATGTGACGTTCCATCAGCCAGGCAGGTGGATATTCCATGCACATACATGCATTGGTGTACCCGTCTAGCCACTTTGTACACCAGCTTGTCTAATTGTTTAAGACAGGAGCATGCTCATATGCACATGTATGACCTGGTTGTAACTTTTGAAACAATAAAAATAAATCCATACTCCAATGGTTGGACTGAGACAAGATCAAAGACATACATATTCTTTCAGCATATATTTGTACTCTCTCCGTTTTGGTTTACTTCAAACTAGATAATTGCAAGTTGTTGCAACAAAATGTAAATATTCTAGTACGTTGGCCCATGATTTACCTGCTCATATTAATGTGATTGTGTAAACAAATAGTTGTTAAATTCTTCCCATCATTTACCTACCTAAATATATATTGGGGTTTTATTGGATAATCATTTATTTGGGACTCCCTCATCAAACTTAGTACAACTTTGCACTAAAGTTAGTAGAAAGTTGAGACACTTATTTTGGAACGGAGGGAGTAATAACTTATTGACTTCTTCTTTTTCGAAAAGGGGAAAGACCCCGGGCTCTGCATCATCATGATGCACACAGCCATGATAACTTATTGACTTACCAGAGAAAACTAATTTTGTTTGGCAAGTCAACGTACGTGAGGATGGTCAAGCGTTCTGCATGACAGGAAACGAAACCTTACGTCTTTTAAGTAGTAGAGGTGTTAGTTTTGTGTTACACCGAATTCTTTGAAGTTTTCCCAAATTTAAAGGAAAAATTACCAACATTCACAAAATCAAGTCATTATCATTGGAACCATCATGGAATATATTTTTATATTATACATATTTAATATTATAGGTGTTGATATTTTTAACAATATATATTTGGTCGAGCTATATTGACTCTAGTCAAACCTAATATGCAGAGTAAACATAGAAAAAGTATGTGCTCGTGCGATGTGTATTAACAAGCACTTTTATGAGTATTTCTTTTTTCCTTTTACCTATCCACTCAAAAATGTACAAAGTGTCATCGAACTAAAGAGATGTGTATCTCTAATAGATTGAAAAAAAATTAGAGAAATAGATTGAAAATGTTGGAGCAGCAAGCAACACCTAATCTCAACTGCATTTGAACATTCTGGTTTATCTGTACAAAACTTGTTGTGGCGCATGCATGCTAGAATAGCAATCAGCTTCACTCAAACTTGGATGGGAACCCTTCGATTGAGGCACACAACACAACATCAATTTGATGCACTGCCTGCAAAACAATAACACTCCCTGCCCAACACGGGTGACTATGGATACCATCCAGTCAAGGTTACGATTGGTGTTGCACCAAAACTTTAAAATGCCTCCTCATCCTCCTCCCTTTTCCTGACAAAGCGGATTTTACCATGAATTCTCCAATCACAAAACTAATTTGGATCAACTCAAGGCACATAGAAGTAATGTGTCATGCATCATTCCCCAATGCTTCCCAATCCCACCAGATTGCAGAAACGGGATCAACGGAATCGGCAGAAATCCCTCTCTCCCTCTCCTCTCTCTCTCTCTCTCTCTCTCTCT
>LR738713.1:635230332-635243560 GCA_902687465.1 Secale cereale | reverse complement strand
CTCTCTTTCTCTCTCTCTCCTCAACTGACAAAGTGCTATCATATGATATTTGTGTTGTTGCTTTGCACATACTCATATGATATTTGTTGTTGTTGTTGTTGTTGTTGTTGTTGTGTGTGTGTGTGTGTGTGTGTGTGTGTGTGTGCGCGCGTGTGTGTGTCTATATATAATTGTGCAACACTCAATCCAAGCATACACATGTGTGACCCTATATATGGTTGTTGGTAGCGATCTTTCAACCTATAAAAGATGGCCGACCTAAACCGGCCTAGCTAACTAGCCAAAATGTAAAAAAAATATCAGTTTCTCGACACATGGACGGACAACCAACCTAGCTAGCCGGTGAGTGGATCATGGCAAATGTTTTTTGTGGACGTGCTAATTAATGTTGGGGCTTGCTGGTTGCATAATGTTTCATAGAGGTTTTATGAAACGAGTGAGTTCATATATTAACTACATAAGCCTTGCAGTCACACATAGCTAACTTTGCGTTGTGGGATGGAGTTGATACATGCATGACACCATCGCTCTTCTCGTCCGTACCTTCAAAAATTGATAATCAAAGTGTAACCTTCAAGCTTGTGTGATCATTGCGTGAAACAACAATGAACGTATGTTTTACCGTGTGTTTTACCGTTCGCTTGCCTCTTATATGCTTGTGTGTTGGATTGCTTGCTTGTCACTATGGCGCAAGATAATATCAAATTGTGTGACTTCTCCAATACCAACAATAATGATTTTATTAGCACTCCGGTTGCTCCTATCTTAGATGCTGAATCTTGAGAGATCAATGCTCCTCTATTGAATCTTGTCATGAAAGATCAATTTTCTGGCCTTCCTAGTGAAGATGCCGCTACCCATCTAAACAACTTTGTTGATTTGTGCGATATGCAAAAGAAGAGGGATACGGATAATGATATTATTAAATTGAAGCTATTTCAGTTTTCACTTAGAGATCGTGCTAAAACATGGTTCTCCTCTTTGCCTAGAAATAGTATTGATTCATGGAATAAGTGCAAAGATGCCTTTATCTCTAATTATTTTCCTCCCGCTAAGATTATCTCTCTTAGAAACGTTATTATGAATTTTAAGCAACAAGTTCATGAGCATGTTGCACAAGCTTGGGAGAGAATGAAATTAATGATACGTAATTGCCCTACACATGGTTTGAACTTATGGATGATTATACAAAAAAATTATGCCGGCTAGAATTATGCTTCTAGAAATCTTTTAGATTCGGCTGCGGGGGGTACTTTTATGGAAATCACTTTAGGAGAAGCTAGCAAACTCCTAGAAAATATTATGGTTAACTACTCTCAATGGCACACCGAAAGATCTACTAGTAAAAAAGTGCATGCTATTGAAGAGATTAGTGTTTTGAGTGGAAAGATGGATGAACTTATGAAATTATTTGCTACTAAGAGTGCTTCTTCCGATCCTAATGATATGCCTTTATCCACGTTGATTGAAAATAATAATGAATCTTTGGATGTGAATTTTGTTGGTAGGAAGAATTTTAGTAACAATGCTTATAGAGGAAACTTTAATCCTAGGCCTTTTCCTAGTAACTTCTCTAATAATTACGGTAATTCCTACAATAACTCTTATGGAAATTTTGGTAAGATGCCCTCTGAATTTGAGACTAGTGTTAAAGAGTTTATGAATTCGCAAAAGAATTTCAATGCTTTGCTTGAAGAAAAATTGCTTAAGATTGATGAGTTGGCTAGAAACGTGGATAGAATTACTCTTAATGTTGATTCTTTGAAACTTAGATCTATTCCACCTAAGCATGATATCAATGAGTCTCTCAAAGCCATGAGAATTTCCATTGATGAGTGCAAAGAAAGAACCGCTAGGATGCGTGCTAAAAGAGATTGCTTTATGAAAGCGTGTTCTTCTAGTTATCATGAGAATAAAGATGAAGATCTGAAAGTGATTGATGTGTCTCCTATTAAATCCTTGTTTTCTAGTATGAATCTTAAATAAAAATGGGACTGGAGATGAGTCTACTTTAGTTAAAAGGCATCCCAATGATTCGGAGTTTTTAGATCTTGATGCTAAAATTGTTACAAGTGGGATCGAAGAGATCAAAACTTTTCATAGCGATGAACCCACTATCTTGGATTTCAAGGGATTCAATTATGATAATTGCTTTTTAATAGATTATATTTCCTTGTTGCAATCCGTGCTAAATTCTCCGCGTGCTTATAGTCAAAATAAGGCTTTTACCAAACACATAATTGATGCTTTAATGCAATCTTATGAAGAAGCACTTGAATTAGAAGTTTATATCCCTAGAAAGCTTTATGATGAGTAGGAGCCTACTATAAAAATTAAAATTAAAGATCATGAATGCTTTGCTTTGTGTGATTTGGGTGAACACAATTCCAAAAGCTTTGTGTGATATGTTAGGATTCCATGAACTTGATGATTGTTCTTTAAATTTGCATCTTGCGGATTCTACAATTAAGAAACATATGGGAAGGATTAATGATGTTCTTATTGTTTCCAATAGGAATTATGTGTCCGTGGATTTCATCGTTCTTGATATAGATTGCAATCATTCATGTCCTATTATTCTTGGTAGACCTTTCCTTAGAACGATTGGTGCAATTATTTATATGAAGGAAGGAAATATTAGATTCCAATTTCCGTTAAGGAAAGTCATGGAACACTTTCCTAGAAAGAAAATAAAATTAACTTATGAATCTATTATGAGAGCCACTTATGGATTGCCTACTAAAGATGGCAATACCTAGATCTATTCCTGTATCGTGCCTAGCTAGGGGCGTTAAACGATAGCGCTTGTTGGGAGGCAACCCAATTTTATTTTCTTTGTTTTTTGCTTCTATTTAGGAATAAATATTGCATCTAACTTCTGTTTAGATGTGGTTTTGCGTTTTAATTAGTGTTTGTGCCAAGTAGAACCTTTGGAAAGACTTGTGTGAAGTTTATGTGATCATGCTATAAAAAACAGAAACTTTAGCGCTCACGAGATTGGCTGTCATTTTTTACTAGAGAGTGCATTTTAGTTGATTCTTTTTGCAGATGATTAATAGACAAATTCCTCACGTCCACCAATTTATTTCAATTTTTTTTAGAGTTACAGAAGTATTCGAAAGTTACAGATTACTACAGATTGTTCTGTTTTTGACAGATTCTGTTTTTCGTGTGTTGTTTGCTTATTTTGATGAATCTATGAGTAGTATCGGGGGGTATGAATCATCGAGAAGTTGGAATACAGTAGGTTTAACACCAATATAAACAAAGAATGAGTTCATTACAGTACCTTTGAGTTGTGGTTTGCTTTCTTATACTAACGGAGCTCACGAGATTTTTGGCTAAGTTTTGTGTTGTGAAGTTTTCAAGTTTTGAGTATGGATTTGATGGACTATGGAACAAAGAGTAGAAAAAAACTAAGCTTGGGGATTCCCAAGGCACCCAAGGTAAAATTAAAGGACAACCAAAAGCCCAAGCTTGGGGATGCCCCTGGAAGGCATCCCCACTTTCGTCTTCGTCTATCGGTAACTTTACTTGAGACTATATTTTTATTCACCACATGATATGTGTTTTGCTTGGAGCGTCATGTATGATTTGAGTCATTGTTTTTTAGTTTGCCACAATCATCCTTGCTGGACACACCTTTTGAGAGAGATAAATATGATTTATAATTTATTAGAATACTCTATGTGCTTCACTTATATCTTTTGAGCTAGATAGTTTTGCTCTAGTGCTTCGCTTATATCTTTTAGAGCACGGTGGTGGTTTTATTTCGTAGAAATTATTGATCTCTCATGCCTGATGCCTCACTTATATCTATTTGAGAGTCTCTTAGAAAAGCATGGTAATGTGCTTTGGTTATAAAACTAGTCCTAATATGATAGGCATCCAAGATGAGTATAGTAAAAACTTTCACATAAAGTGCATTGAATACTATGAGAAGTTTGATACTTGATAATTGTTTTGAGATAAGAGGATGGTGATATTAGAGTCATGCTAGTAGAGTAGTTGTGAATTTGAGAAATACTTGTGTTGAGGTTTGCAAGTCCCGTAGCATGCACGTATGGTAACCGTTGTGTGACAAATTTGAAGCATGAGGTATTTCATTGAGTGTCATCCTTTGTGTGGAGGTCGGGATCGCGCGATGGTTAACTCCTACCAACCCTTACCCTAGGAGCATGCATGTAGTACTTTGTTTTGATGACTTGTAGATTTTTGCAATAAGTATGTGAGTTCTTTATGACTAATGTTGAGTCCATGGATTATACGCACTCTCACCCTTCCACCATTGCTAGCCTCTCTTGTACCGCACAACTCTCGCCGGTACCATACACCCACCTTATACCTTCCTCAAAACAGCCACCATACCTACCTATCATGGCATTTCCATAGCCAATCCGAGATATATTGCCATGCAACTTTCCACCATTCCATTTGCTATGACACGCTTCATCATTGTCATATTGCCATTCATGATCATGTAGTTGACATCGTATTCGTGGCTAAGCCACCATGCATAATTTTTCATACATGTCACTCTTGATTCATTGCACATCCTGATACACCGCCGGAGGCATTCATATAGAGTCATATTTTGTTCTAGTATCGAGTTGTAATATCGAGTTGTAAATCAATATAAGTGTGATGATCATCATTATTAGAGCATTGTCCCAAAAAAAGGAAAGGCCAAAGAGAAAAAAAAGGCCCAGAAAAAAGGGACAATGCTACTATCTTTTTCCACACTTGTGCTTCAAATTAGCACCATGATCTTCATGATAGAGAGTCTCTTGTTTTGTCACTTTCATATATTAGTGGGAATTTTCATTATAGAACTTGGCTTGTATATTCCAACGATGGGCTTCCTCAAATGCCCTAGGTCTTCGTGAGCAAACAAGTTGGATGCACATCCACTTAATTTCCTTCGTTGAGCTTTCATATATTTATAGCTCTAGTGCATCTGTTGCATGGCAATCCCTACTCACTCACATTGATTTCTATTTATGGGCATCTCCATAGCTCATTGATACGCCTAGTTGATGTGATACCATCTTCCTCTTTGTCTTCTCCACAACCACCACTCTATTTCACATAGTGCTATATCCATGGCTCACGCTCATGTATTGCGTGAAAGTTGAAAGAGTTTGAAAAAATTTAAGTATGAAACAAGTGCTTGGCTGAGACCGGGGTTGTACATGATTTGAGTATTTTGTGTGACGAAGATGGAGCATAGCCTAACTATATGATTTTGTAGGGATGAACTTTCTTTGGCCATATTATTTTGAGAAGACATGATTGCTTTGTTAGTATGCTTGAAGTATTATTATTCTTATGTCAATATAGACTTTTGTTTTGAATCTTTCGGATCTGAACATTCATGCCACAATAAAGAGAATTACATTGAGAATTATGTTGGTTAGCATTCCACATCAAAAAAATTGTTTTTATCATTTACCTACTCGAGGACGGGCAGGAATTAAGCTTGGGGATGCTTGATACGTCTCCAACGTATCTATAATTTTTTATTGTTTCATGCTATTATATATTCTGTTTTGGATGTTTAATGGGCTTTATTATACACTTTTATATTATTTTTGGGACTAACCTACTAACCCAAGGCCCAGTGCAAATTGCTGTTTTTTTTTGCCTATTTGAGTGTTTCGCAGAAAAGGAATATCAAACGGAGTCCAAATGGAATGAAACCTTCGGGAGAGTTATTTTTGGAACGATATCTTCACGAGAGACTTGGAATACAAGTCAGAGAAGAAACGAGGTGCCCACGAGGGGGCAGGGCGCGCCCAGGGGATAGGCACGCCCCCACCCTCGTGGGCCCCACGTTGCTCCACCGACGTACTTTTTCCTCCTATATATACCCATATACCCTGAAAACATCGAAGAGCATGAAGAAACCCTAATTCCACCGCCGTAACCTTCTGTTCCCGTGAGATCCCATCTTGGGGACTGTTTCGGAGTTCCGCCAGAGGGGGCATCGATCACGGAGGGCTTCTACATCAACACCATAGCCCCTCCGATGAGTTGTGAGTGGTTTACCACAGACCTTCGGGTCCATAGTTATTAGCTAGATGGCTTCTTCTCTCTCTTTGGATCTCAATACAAAGTTCTCCTCGATCTTCGAGGAGATCTATTCGATGTAATCTTTTTGCGGTGTGTTTATTGAGATCCGATGAATTGTGGGTTTGTGATCAAGATTATCTATGAACAACATTGGATTCTTTTCTGAAATCTTTTATGTATGATTATAATATCCTTGCAAGTCTCTTCAAATTATTGGTTTTGTTTGGCCTACTAGATCTATAGTTCTTGCAATAGGAGAAGTGCTTGGCTTTGGGTTCAATCTTGCGGTGACCTTTCCCAGTGACAGTAGAGGCAGCCAGGCACGTATAGTATTGTTGCCATCGAGGATAAAAAGATGGGGTTTATATCATATTGCTTTAGTTTATCCCTCTACATTATGTCATCTTGCTTAAGGCGTTACTCTGTTCTTATGGACTTAATACTCTAGATGCATGCTGGATAGCGGTCGATGTGTGGAGTGATAGTAATAGATGCAGAATCGTTTCGGTCTACTTGTCACGGACGTGATGCCTATATACAATGATCATGCCTAGATATTCTCGTAACTATGCGCTTTTCTATCAATTGCTCGACAGTAATTTGTTCACCCACTGTAGAATTCTGCTATCATGAGAGAAGCCACTAGTGAAACCTATGGCCCCCGGGTCTATCTTCATCATATTACTTTCCTTCCCACTAGCCAATTTCTGTTGCCATTGCTTATTTGCTTTATTTACTTTCTGTTCCTATACCAAAACTACCAAAAATATCATCATATCCTATCTATCAGATCTCACTCTCGTAAGTGACCGTGAAGGGATTGACAACCCCTTATCGCTTTGGCTGCGAGGTTCTTATTTGTTTGTGCAGGTGTGAGGGACTCGCGCGTGGTCTCCTACTGGATTGATACCTTGGTTTTCAAAAACTGTGAGAAATACTTACGTTGTTGTGCTGCATCACCCTTTCCTCTTCGAGGGAATACAACGCAAGCTCGAGAAGTAGCAGACAACCCCGCGGCGGCGGCGGCCTCGACTAGGTCCCGGAGGAGCATGCCGCTCTCCAGCGTCAGGAGCCGCTTCGCTGCCTCGACGCGCATCGTCCGGTTGAGACGCGTCGTACTTATGAAGGTGTCGTCGTCGCCGGCGGGGCACGCTAGCTTGGGAATGTTGTGGGAGTGCTTGGTGGCCACCCTCACCTTCTGTTTCGTGGACGCCACGGCCGCCACAAGCTCCTGCTCGGTCCGCGGGTAGGTGACCTTGGCCGTGCGGCAGATGGTTGTTGGAATAAGCCACGACGTGTGTGGTCGGGCTCGTCGGGCAGGACAGATGCGCGCGGGACGTGCGGGACGCACTAGTGCAGTCGGGCTCGTCGGGCGCGTCGAATGCGCATGGGACGTGCGGGACGCAACAGCGTGGCGTATCTGTGTATCGTGTGTGTGCTTGTGGCAGTAGTGTGTGCGTGCGCATAATGGTAGTTGTTGGGCTGTTAGCTGCGGCCGGTCGCGTCGTGCGTGAGGCTAGCGGATTGCTCGCATGCAGCTAGGCAGGAAAGCCGCATGTATTCTGTTTGAGTTTGTTGCGAGCTGAAAGAAAAAAAAAAGGACGTTTGAGCGCCGGGGCGTTGAAGCGCCGAGACGTCGGTCGTCAGAAAAAAGTGCCTCGTTCAGTCCGGCGTGAGAGAGAGCTAGTCTAGGACGGCAACAACAATGGTGCGGTCCGTGAAGGAGCCGTACGTGTTGGTGATTGTGCAGTTGGACGTGTCATGCGTGCACATCACCGGGTCCGACGGAGGGCTGCAGCCGGCGAGCTGGACGAGGACTCCTAGTGAGAGAACCGCCAGCAAGCTTTCCATTGCTCTCTTTTACCCTCGTGACTTCGACATTTTCATTTTTCTCTTGGCTGGGTACCTGTACTGCAGCCTGGGGTTGTAGCCAGTAGCGACAAGCTAGGCCTTAAATAGGCACAAGGTCAAGCAAGTGTTGCGGCATGGCGCATGCATGCATAACTTCGATCCTACTACTCGCATCGATCGAGCATGGGCATCTTTCCCTTAGAGCATAGGCATCTTTCCCTTATGTAAACCTTGCATGTTCCTCGCGAGTGCTCCCTCGAACAGTTTTGCTAGAACTCATTTAGATGAGATATAATTTGGTTTCATTCATCTTTTATAGCAATTGTATGTGATGTTATAAGATACGTGTGTGATGACGTGGGTTGTATCTGTTCTTGTTTTCCAGATGAATGAGACCAAATTATATCTTATCTAAATGAGTTCTAGCAAAACTGTTCAATATAAGTGAACCGATAGAAAAGTTAGTTGTGCGCAGACTAACAAATGGACGTACGCAAGTGAACTGATAGAGAAGCTAGTTGTGCGCAGACTAACAAGTGTAGTACTCCCTCCGTCCCAGAATACTTGTCATCAAAATGAATAAAAGGGGATGCATCTAGATGTATTTTAGTTCTAGATACATTTCGTTTTTGTCCATCTTGATGACAAGTATTTTCGAACAGAGGGAGTACCATCTTAATTTTCTACATATATGCATGTGAACTGTGAGCTGTGTTTCTAAGGGTTGAAGTGCTTGTATGGCTAGAAATATTGTCAACAAGGTTATCCTCTCATAAATATCTTTTTACCGGTGCAGGGAGCTACCGGCAAACCATCCACCGTTCACATGCTTTGAGATCTGTATTTAAGTGGGACCCATTCATATGTATAATCATGTATAGATTGTGACGATTAATTTTATGTATATAGTCAAATCAATGTCAGATTAATAGGCCCATGTGAGGAGGTACGCATGCATGCAGTGGGAGGTACACATGCATGCAGCATCTCTCCTCTCTCTCTCTCAAAGAAACCCATGCATTTTATTTTTGTTTACATTTTTAGATGGCCAATATTTTTTACAGCATTGTTCTATTATTTAAAAATTTCATATATTCAAATTCTTGAACATAAGATCTTTAGAATGAGACCAATCTTGAGTATATTTAAACTAGTTTAACTTTTTGGTATTTCAATCATATCAAAATATTAATTTCACTCATTTCAAATTACAATTTTCAAAATGATTGAAATCAGTTATTGAAATGATTGAAACCACTTTTCTGAATATAGTTTTCTTTGTGAGTTTCATATTCCAGCTTGCGAAACTGTTTCTTCAATGGAGTAACTGTGATGTGTTTTTCTGAAACTAGTGAAATCTATTTTTTGTAATGAGTGTAATCAGTTTTTTGAAACAAGTCAAATATAGTATTTCAATTAAGCGAATGTAATGTGTTTTCTGAAATGAGTGAAATGAGTGTAATACGTTTTCTGGAATACTTATTTTGGAAACTAGTGAAATGAGTGTAATACATTTTTTTAAATGAGTGTAATGTGTTTTCTAAAACTAGTGAAATGGGTGAAATCTATATTTTGTAAACGAGTACAGTGTGTTTTCTGAAATGAGTGAAATAAGTTATTTCAATAAAAGTGAAATAAAACCAAATTTTGTCGTGAAACTAATTTTTCAGCGTTTGAAACTGATATTTTTTATGAGCAGAATACATTTCAATATATTTTGTAAATTCACAGTGAGATTAGTATTGCAAATGAGAGTAATGTGTTTTCTGAAATGTGTGAAATCTATTGTTGAAACAAGTGAAATGGTTTTTTAACTGATATTTTTTTTAAAAGAGTAAAATATGTGTATTGAAATGAGTGAAATAGTTTATTGAAATGAATGAAATAGTTTTTTGAAACAAGTGAAATATAGAATTTCAATTGAGTGAGTGTAGTATGTTTTTCTACAGTTAGTTTTCTTGAAACGAGTGTAATAGTTTATTGAAATGAGTGAAATAGTTTTTTGAATGAGTGATATCAGTTTTCTGAAACTCGTTTGAAATATACTCAAGTTTGGTCTTGTTTTACAGATCTTAACGTCAGAAATTCAAATATATAAAATATTTCACAAATAGAAATTTGGTTCATAAGTTATTAGTCATTCGAAATGTGAACATGAAATAAAATACAACAGGTTTGTTTGGGGAGAGAGAACACTTTAGAATGCATGCAGCGATCCACCCCCACTCTTGCCTGCAAAAGTTGCACACTAGTGGGCTCCACTTGTGTATTTCAGTGGTATAATAATTTACCTGAATACTTGTCAAACTGCACGAATCTTGATGAAACTGACGGACGGTGGATTGCACATCGGTACATCCCAGCACTGGTAAAAAAATCGGTTATACTCTAGGTTTTTTTAGGGTAAGTTATCCTCTAGGTTAGCTATCTTTTTCTGGCTGGTTGCAGGTCAAGGCTTCGAGCTCAAAGGAACAAAATGTTTAGTCAACTCTGCGTTAGCGTAATTGTGTGTGTTTTCATCCATCTAGCTGGGAAAATATAAATAAGACGGCATCCGTCCGTCTTTCGATTACTGGAGCCCTTAACAGTTGACATTACAACATCAAAATTACATGTATGCCAAGGGCTAAGGGCTTGTGTCACGAAAAACTTCGTCACCAACTTTATCCTGTCTTTTTTTGGTGGTTGTAAGTCAAGGCCTCAAAGTCAAAGAAACAAAAAAAAAAATCTATGCATGATAGCATAATTGTGTGGTTCTTCATCCACCTTGCTGAAAGTTTGTTTTTCAGAAAGAAAGCATCTTAAATTAACGAATCCCTTAACAGTTGACATTACAATATCAAAACAACATGCATGTCACATTATTTCATTAGCCCGATTTTCCTAAAGGCCAAAGGGCTTGTATCACTAAGAACTTCATCAACGACCTTATCCTCTAGGTTGGCTATCTTTTAAGGGTGGTTGCAGGTCAAAGCTTCGAAATAAAAACAAAAGACCCAGTCAACTATGTGTTAGCGTGATTGTGCGGTTCCCACCCATCTAGCTAAAAGATTTTTTTTTTAGAAAGAAGGCATACATCGGATTTAATTATTGAAGCCCTTAACGGTTGATATTACAACATCAAAATTGCATGCATGTCACAAAGTTTCATCGGCAGAATGTTCCTAAGGGCGGCTAAAGGGCTTGTATCACCAAGACTTCGTCAATAATGGTATCCTCTAGGTTGGGTGTCTTTTCTAGGTGGTTACAAGTCAAGACTTGGAAATTGAAGAAGAAGAAAATGTTGTGTCAAATCTATGTTAGCATAATTATGCGGTTTTCCATCCATCTTGCTGAAAGCCTTTTTTTTAGAAAGAAGGCATCAACACAGCTTTAAATGAATGAAGCCATTAACCTTGACATTATAACATTGAAATTGCATGTGTGTCACAAAATTTCGTTAGCAGGATTTTTTGAAGGGCTTAAGGCTTGTAATTGTATCACTAGAAAGTTCATATACAACGTTATCCTCTAGGTTGGTATCTTTTTTGGGTGCTTGCAAGTCAAGGCCTTGACATCAAAGAAACCAAGCATCTAGTCATATCCGTGTTAGCGTAATGTTGCATTTTTCCATCCGTCATGCTTAAAGCTTTTTTTAGATAGAAGATAGCCGCCTCGCTTCAAATTAATGAAGCCCTTAAAAGTTGACATTACAATAAATCAGAAAGAAAAGAAAAGGGCGAGATACAAAGGTGCAAATGAAGCATCAACAAAGACGCCGATTACGACATGCAATATATAGTTTCATACTAGAGGCATCATGAACTATAGTTTCATATTTTATTTATTTGGCATCTACATTATTAATATTATTTCATATACACTTGGTCAAACATAGAGATATTGGACATTTGAGAAAATTAATATACCTAATATTTTGGACAGAGGAAATGCTACCTAATAATAATTGAAGTTGCCGGCAAAAGAAATTAAGCAACATGCATGCGACAAGGCTGACTAACATGCAAACTTATAGACTCAATCCTTATCCAATAAGGTGGCGTTCTCAAGGTCAGCTTGTCCTCTTCTAGTTTTGGTGATTGACACGGTTCGCTCCTTGGCTTGATTTGTACCTGAGTTAACAGTTAGGCTGCGTTTGGCAGCTCAGTATTTGTAAAGTTTTACAAGAATACTGTGGTTTTGAAAAAGAACTACGGTTTTAAATATTTTGACATGTTTGGCGTCAATTAATACTCCAGTTTTATAAACTGTAGTATATTTGATACTGTGGTTTTTTTGTGGTATTTGAAAAAGAGGTCCAGACCTCTTTTTCTGTAAACAGAGAAACGCTCGCTCGACTTCTTCTTCAAACGGTTATCATCCGCCATTTCATGTCTTCTCTGCAGCCAACATGGCCAGAAAAGTAGGTGCTGTTCTACGTTGACTACTCTGCCACTCCTACGTCCGACCTCCACTGGACTACTCCGTCGTTGATCTCTTTAATACGTTGGGCAGCATACTAAGCTAGCTAGAATTTCTGTCATATCTGGCCAGAGGCGCATGTACAACACTACAACAACAGCTGGAAACATGTGCATGCCGAGGCTTAGATCGTTGTAACTCCTTGAGTGTAGCTGGGTTTGGTTCAGCGGTCAAACCAGGGAAAGTGAGAAAAACTGCATTTGCCAAACACCTACATAGTTTGGCTGAAACTGAGAAAAAACGGTGGTTTCTAAAAACTGAAGTATTCATTGCCCATGTATTGGAATACTGAGGTTTTCATTTACTATGGTTTTGAAAAAATGGTGCTGCCAAACTAGGCCTTAATCTTTTTTTTTTGCGGGTATAGTTAACAGTTAATCTGACTTGATGGATATCACTCCTTTTAATGTGACTCACCTAATTCATTCTCATCTCGCAGTCTTGGTCCCTATGTTCCATAAGACCTTGCAAATGCGTGTTCTTTGAGTCTTCAACCCACTTTCTAGAATAACTTTGGCCCACTGCAGGAGAAACTTCCTTAGAAACAATGGTGATGTGTATACTAGAGAAAACAAATGTATATGTGATTCATATGTCATAGCATAGGCATGGAAATGCCCTGCTTGTCACCATCTATCTGATATGATGTGTAATTGAGCAATTTTGCTGTCTGCCAGTTTTTGATCTTTGCCATCAGCTAGCAAACGGCATACAACAAAGAACTGGCAGACGGCAAAGAAGGTCTTTGCCATCTGTCAGCTCTTTGCCGTCCGTTGGCAGACGGCAAAGAGGTGCTGGTGGGGTCCACTGGATGCCAGTACGTTGCAACGGTCCACCTCCCCCC
>LR738713.1:635149978-635230230 GCA_902687465.1 Secale cereale | reverse complement strand
CTCCTCTTTGCCGTCTGCCAGCAGGCAAAGAGAGTAGTAGTAGTTAACGGGGTTAACGGCCCACCCCCACCTCCTCTCTCTCTTCTCTCTCTCTCTCCCTCTCTCCTCCCCGACCCCGAAACAATATATATTTGGTCAAACTATATTGACTCCAGTCAAACCTAATATGCGGAGTAAACATAGAAAAAGTATTTGCTCGTGCGATGTGTATTAACAAGCACTTGTATGAGTATTTCTTTTTGCTTTTACCTATCCACCCAAAAAATGTACAAGATTTTTTGCCGTCTGCCAGCAGGCAAAGAGAGTAGTAGTAGTTAACGGGGTTAACGGTCCACCCCCACCTCCTCTCTCTCTCTTCTCTCTCTCCCTCTCTCCTCCCCCGACCCCGAAACAATATATATTTGATGACAGCCCACAACATATTACCTAGTTCACATATATATATCCTCGTATATACCAAGGAAAAGCACATCATTAATTTCAGGTCCGACAAGTAACCAGAAAGGAGCATGGTCCATACGGCTTTGCCAAATTTGACGTCCTTAATAATCCTTGAAGAACGAGCAGACACGAGCCTCCTTGTACACCTTCCCTGGCCTACAGAAGTAGCCTTGCTCGGGAGCACAATGTGAGTTGTTGGAGCAGACGCAAAGTCCTTCAATAGCACAACGTTTTTTGATGATGTTGGGACTTCCATTGATACCGAGAACCTTGTCCGTCCACTCGTTGGAGAAGAGCCCCTCTGGATCGTACCTATCTTTCACCCTAAGAAACTCATGGACTTTTGGGTACTTCGCGATGGCACCATCGAAGGCGAAATCGCGGCTCTTACCCCAGTGCGAGATGCCGCCGTACTTATGCAACCCCATCTGCTCGATCTCGTCCACTACATCGGCATGTGCACGCGGCATACCTTCGGTGTGGCTCCGGTAAAAGATGATGTCGACACCGATCGAGTCCTCCGGCTTGCCGAGATAAGCGGATGACGCCTTGACGTATCGTAGGAGCACGCCTATGCTGGGGTCGACAGAAGAACAAAACGAGTCCGGATTGAGGTTCCGGAGACGTTGCATGTCGGCTACGAATGCCGGTGCCTTGGACAGCGGGACACTGAAGCCGGAGTTGTAGTTGAAGAAGCCTCGGATGCGTGGGTCCCAGGCGCAGGAAGTGAGGAGGCCATCCTCGGGGCTACTGAAGCACGTGCCGAACGCCTGGATGCGGTGCTGGTACCCCACCACCGGGTATCCCGTGAAGGAGACGCCATCGTTGGTGAATACATTGAACCGCTCTGACGCGGCCGCCTGCTGCTGCGCCGCCTCGCACCGGGCGGTGTCGGTGCCATTCTCCTGCAGCCGCTCTTCGGCGGCTCTTGCAGCGATGAGGTCGCGGGTGCTGACAAGGGGCAAGTCGTAGAGGCCATTGCCGGGGGTGGAGACGTCGACGCGGTCGTCCTGGCGGTAGATCACCTTGCGCTGGTGCGGCAGCCACGTCATGTCGCCGAACTCGTGAAGATGGCCCCACCTGGCCACCTGCTCTTGGAAGTCCGAGTCGTCGCGCTTCACCAGCGTCACCGACCGCTTGAACAACGGCTGCATGGCCAGAGTCACGTGAGAGATCACGCCGAGGACTCCAAGTGAGACCTTGGCCGCGTCTAGGTCCGGGTGGCCTGCCCCGAGCTCCCTCACCACGGCGAACCCCTCGCTCGCCGGCGCCGGAGTTACGATCCTCAGCCCGACCACGTACTCGTGCGCGGCGCCTCCCTTCCCCCACAGCGAGCTCCCGTGCGCTCCCGTGCTCAACAGGCCCCCGATGGTCAGGCCGAGCCAGTACGGCGAGTGCGGCAGGGACAGCCCGGCGGCGGCGGCGGCTTCGACCAGGTCCCGGAGGAGCATGCCGCTCTCCACCGTCATGAGCCGCTTCGCTGCGTCGACGCGCACCGTCCGGTTGAGCCGCGCCGTGCTTATGTTATGATGGTGCCTTCGTCGCCTCCGGGGCACGCCAGCTTGGGAATGCTGTGGGAGTGCTTGGTGGCCACCCTCACCTTCTGTTTCGTAGACGCCACGGCCGCCACGGCCGCCACGAGCTCCTGCTCGGTCCGCGGGTAGGTGACCTTGGCCGCGCGGCAGATGGTGCGGTCCGTGAAGGAGCCGTACGTGTTGGTGATGGTACAGTTGGACGTGCCATGCGTGCACATCACCGGGTCCGGCGGAGGGCTGCAGCCGGCGAGCTGGACGAGGACCCCTAGTGAGAGAACCACCAGCAAGCTCTCCATTGCTCTTTTTTGTCCTCGTGACACTGTCATTTTCATTTTTCTCTTGATGATTGGTTGCCTGGAGTTGTAGCCAACAGAGACAAGCTAGGCCTTAAGTAGGCTTAAGGTCAAGTCTCACGTCTTTTTTTTAGGATCTGGGTGGTTGCAAGTCAAGGCCTCAAAGTCAAAGAAACAAAAAACTCTATGATACCATAATTGTGTGATTTTTCATCTATCTGGCTGAAAGTTTGTTTTTTGGAAAGAAGGCATCCACCGGGCTTTAGATTAATGAATCCCTTCACAGTTGATATTACAATATCAAAACTACATGTATGTCACATATAATTTCGTTAGCCGGATTTTCCTAAAGGCCAAAGGGCTTGTATCACTAAGAACTTCATCAACGACCTTATCCTTTAGGTTGGCTATCTTTTATGGGTGATTGCAGGTCAAGGCTTCGAAATCAAAAACCAAAAGGTTCAGTCATCTATGCGTTAGCATGATTATGCAGTTCCCACCCATCTAGCTAAAAGATTTTTTCGAAATCAAAAAACGAAAGGTTCAGTCAACTTGTGTTAGCATGATTGTGCAGTTCCCACCCATCTAGCTAAAAGATTCTTTTTTCTTTAAAAGAAAAGGCATACAGGCTTTAAATTAATGAAGCACATAACGGTTGATATTACAACATCAAAATTGCATGCATGTCACGGGGTTTTGTCGGCAGGATTTTCCTAAGGGCGGCTAAAGGTCTTGGATCACCATTCACCAAGACTTCGTCAACAATGGTATCCTCTTAGTTTGGTGTCTTTTCTATGTCGTAACAAATCAAGACTTGGAAGAGGACGAGCATTACGGCAAAGTCTCCTTCCTCCTTCCTAAGAAAGGTCTTCTTCCTCATGCAGTCGGCGCCGCCGCGGATCCACCCCGCCTCCGATGGCTTTTGGCATGTGGAGGTGCGGAGGATCTTGGATCCCCGCCGGCGGGAGTGATCCGTTCTTGTTTTTGCTATGTTGAACTTCTTGGTTGGGGTTGTGTGGTGGTTGTGATGTCCCTCGTAGCAATAATGTCTCCCACGTCCTATCGCCGTTCCAATGGTCCAAAGAGCGTTGTCGGAGAATGTGTGGAGGTGTGTCTCCTTCGTATCTCATGGGATTCGGTTGGTGCTGGTCTTCAGTAGATCTATTTGGATCATGTTTTTGTTCGTCTTCGTTCGTGTAGTTTCAGGTTTGATATTTCCGATCTACAACTCTCTTCATAGACTATGGTTGTTGCTCTGGTGTGATGGTCCTTTGGGGCCTTAACACAACGACTTTCCGACTGTCTAATACAACAAGGTTTGCTCGGCTCCTGTGATGGAGGGCGATGACGGCGGCGCGCCTTCGGCTCGCTCCAGTGCTTGTAGTCGTCGCTAGATGGTCTATAGACCTGGTTGTAATTTTTATTACCTCTTGTGTTCCTTGTACTGCCATGATTGATGAATAGATTGGAAATTTCTCTTGCAAAAAAAAATCTAGACTTGGAAATTAAAGAAACAAAATTGTTGTGTCAAACCTATGTTAGCATAATCCATCCATCTTGCTGAAAGTTTTGTTTTTAGAAAGAAGGCATCAACCCGGCTTTAAATGAATGAAGCCATTAACTTTGACATTACAACATTGAAATTGCATGTGTTTCACAAAATTTCGTTAGTAGGTTTTCTTAAGGGCTTAAGATCTACAGGCGGGCGCATCGAATCTGACCCCTCACGCGGACGCGACCGGGCGTGTCCGCGGACAGTGACCGATCACGCCTTAAATATTTAATTATACAACCGGACACCTCAAATTAGAAACCTCACATCCATATTATTACATGCAACGTGAAACCTAATATAACCAGAGCTCGCCCGGTTCTGCCGTAGCCATCTCCGGTAGCCGGCTGCGCTCCCCAGAGTGTTGGTCCGGTCGTCAGGGAAGGTAGAGTAGGGCATGGGACACGAGCCAGCGCACGGGGCTCAAGATGCCGCCGTCTCCCATGCCCTACTCTTCCTTGTCGGAGCCCGAAACGCGAACGGTGTAGCGGTGGACGTCATATCGATAATGGATCTGTCCTAGGATGAGCCGACGATGTCCACCACGATGCGGTTGCGGCTCCCGAACTACTACACCATACGGAGCGCTAGAGAATGTGACTCCACCTCACCGACGTCCACCGCCGCGAGGGCTACCGCCGCCTCCCGCGCTTGCTGCCTCGCACGATGGGCACGTCGTGCCATGTTCTCGTCGAACGAGACCCATGTGTGTCTCGATGCTCGGCGCACCAACAGAGGGGCTACGTGTCCGCCATCGCGTTCGAACGCCAGTCCGAGTGCTGCCGGGCATAGGCCACCTCTCGGGAGCGGTGGAGCGCAAGCCGGACAACCATCTCCTCCTTGGGGCCGCGTGGGATGAGCTCGGGGTCGATGGGTCTGGAGTGAAGGACTTGGATCTGTTGCCCGTCATGCCGGAGACTGCCAGAGACCGTCGGAGATGAGATTGGGTGACGGAGGGGAGTGAAGCGGCTAGGGTTTGGTCTGGCTAGAGGATGGGGAGGAATATATGTGGGGCGGGTTGGCCAGTGTGGGCCGGGTCCGACGTGGAGGGAGTGCCCGGGCACGCTCAGGCGCCCTCATATCAATCCTCCCCATATTTGGGCTGGGTATGAGGGGTGTCGGTCAGCCTGTGCGTTTGAGGCTCGTTTGAGGCGTTCGTCTGGGTCAAAATTTCGTGACCGGTCAGTGATCGGGTGGCCCACCCAGACATTTGTGGATGGTTTGGGGCGCCCATCTGTAGATGCTCTAAGGCTTGTAGTTGTATCACTATAAACTATCCTCTAGGTTGGTATCTTTTTGGGTGACGCTACCCATCGGTCGGCGGATCTTTTAAAAAGATCCACCGCATCCGTTTGATCGGGGCCATCCACCGGCCTGACCCCTTCCTCACCATTGTAAGAAAGTGAGTGTTGCAGAACCCTTTGCAACCGACCTCTTGTTGTAGAAACATTTGTAACAAAGATTCTGTTGTAGAACTTTTTTTCCGTCTGAACTCTTTTGAAACTTGAGTGTTACGGAAGTGCTTTTGCAACAAAAATGATATTGCCGAATTTGTTTGTCTTAACTTTTTGCCAACACGGGTGCTAATTCCGCAACACAGTTGATATTGCAGAATTTATTTTTTGGCTTAACTTTTTTGCAACATAGATGTTGTTGCGGAAGGATGTATGCAACATAGATAATGTTACAAAAAAACTGTAAGTGATAGAGGCACACGTCCAGTGGTGGAGGTCATGGCCGGTTGTGCGTCGGCGGATCAAAGACGTATCTGGTGGCTGCGCACGTGGCGGAAGTGCACGCATGATCAGCCGGCTGACTCTAATCTTTACCCTATCTTTTTGGGGTGGTTGCAAGTCAAATTTGTGTAGCGTAATAATGTGGTTTTCCGTCCGTCATGTTTACAGCTTTTTTTAGATAGAAGACAGCGACCTTGCTTCAAATAGATGAAGTCCTTAAGTTGACATTACAATAAATCGGAAAGAAAAGAAAACGGTGAGATACAAAGGTGCTAATGAAGCATCAACAAAGATGCCGATTACGACATGCAATATATAGTTTCATATTAGAGACATCATGAACTATAGTTTCATATTTTATTTATTTGGCATCTTCATTGTTAATATTCTTTCCTATAAACTTGGTCAAACATAGATATGTTGGACATTTGAGAAAATTAATATACCTAATATTTTGGACAGGGGAAATGCTACCTAATAATAATTGAAGTTGCCCGCATATGAAAAGTACTCCCTCCGTTCCTAAATATTTGTCTTTCTAGACATTTCAAATGGTTATAACATACGGATGTATGTAGACATATTTTAGAGTGTAGATTCGCTCATTTTGCTTCCTATATAGTCACTTGTTGATATCTCTAGAAAGACAAATATTTGGGAATGGAGGGAGTAACATGCATGCGACAAGGATGGCTAACATGCAAACTTATAGCCTCAATCCTTATCCAATAAGGTGGCGTTCTGGAGGTCAGTTTGACCTCTTCTAGGTTTGGTGATTGACACGGTTCGCTCCTTGGCTTGATTTGTATACCTGAGTTAACCGTTAATCTGACTTGATGGATATCGCTCCTTTTAATGTGACTCACCTAATTCTTTCTCATCTTGCAGTCTTGGTCCCTATGTTGCATACGACCTTGCAAATGTGTGTTTTCTGAGTCTTCAACGCACTTCCTAGAATAACTTTGGCCCACTGCAGGGAAAACTTCCTTAGAAACAATGGTGATGTGTATATTAGAGAAACCAAATGTATATGTGATTCATATGTCATAGTTATGCATGGAAATGCCCTGCTTGTCACCATCTATCTGATATGATGTGTAGTTGAGCAATTTGTGGCAGCAATTCTGTGTTTCGCATGTGCCACCTTACCACGCAGAACGCCGCTTTTACTCTCCATCCCTCTGGGGTTTGGGCCTGCCATGTCTGTGTGACTCAGGGTGGGACGCATCCCTACTATGGATATGAGCTGAAATGTTATGCATAGCAAACAACATTTGATCTCAACTCAATTCCAAGTCCATTTGTGCAAACTGTTGTATGCTAGACAACAACTAGCTTGTTGGATACTGCGGTGTGGAAGCCTTTTCGTGAGACATACACCCTCTGTCTCGGTGGGGAGGATCATGGGCAGGCGGCCCCCCGTTCTCCCGATGCTCACGCTCAGAGTGGTGCTTTGTTACAGACGAGGTGTACGGCGACGACTTGCGCGGTTGCTGCCGTGCCGCGAGCCAGAGGTAGTGCCGGATCTGGAGGGGGTGTGGGCAGGTGGCCTCCGCCCCTACCTCTCACGTGGCGCCCATGGAGGGGGTACCTTCTGCTGCAGCCCCTGGATTCGGACCTAGGACGGTGCTGCCGACGGTGCCTGGCAGCACCCCGGCTGTTACAGCTTAGTTGGGCCATGTTGGGGGTTGGGCAGGAGGCCCGACCACAAACGGGACCTCGTGGAAGGACATCATCGCTTTTGGAGGGATTCCGGATCCGGCATCTGAAGGTCGATGGATGAGCTGTCGCCTCCAGGATCAGCCGGATGTTGATGACATGCAGCTAAGGTGCGCATGCGGGCGGCCAAGCTTCATGACATTGAGGTCACTACTGGTATGTCAGTCAACACTTCCAATTCTACTTTGCATTTTTCTAATGATGAGATTATACATAATGCAAATCAGTTGGGAGTTTCACTAGGTTGTAATGATAGTGAAATTTCTAAATGCGTTAATGATATCCTAGATCTTGAAGCGGAGCGCGCCTTAGGAATAATTAGAAACTTAGCGGCTGTCAGACCTTTGAATGAGTCGGATATAGATGCGTTGGGGGTTAATGTGCTTCATAGCTTCTGTGCGGATCTTGCACCCTCCCATCCTGAGATTGAGAAGGATGAGTGTTCTATTTCCCCAAGAGCTTCTATTCTTACAGATTCTCAGGAGGCTGGGTCCACTAAACGCGGTTGCGAGGACCGGGTAGAGGACCAAAACAAGCCCAAACCCAAGTGGAAGCGAAAAATATATCCGGCTTCGGCTGTGCATTGAAGTGCTAGGATATGGACCACCAAAAAATCATGATGAACTATGAAAGGAATTTTTTGGAATAGCAGAGGTCTTAAGGACTTGGCTAAAAGAAGATTTCTAGCGGATGCTTCTATAGAACACAAGTTGGACTTTATCGCCCCCTCTGAAACTGGAAGGGACGACTTTACCCCTCAGTTCCTTAGCACTATTTCGGGAAGAGTTGATTTCCATTGGCATTGCCTTCCTCCAAGAGGAAGATCCGGTGGGATTTTACTTGAGGTCAAATGCGATACTTTGGAAGTTCGGAATGTGGTCATGTGAGACTTTGCGGTTAAGTTCCGGGTCAGATTGAAGGCCGATGGATTTAATTGGGCATTCGTGGCGGTCTATAGCGCCGCACAGCCTGAACTCAAACCAGATTTCTTGGCGGATCTAGTCCGTATTTGCGGTAGCAAGCAGCTCCCAATCCTGGTTGGAGGTGATTTTAATATCATCCGAAGACGGGAGGAAAAGAACAATGATAACTTTGACGGCAAATGGTCGTTTATGTTTAATACAATCATTGAAAGCTTGGATCTTAGAGAGATTGAGCTTTCCGGTAGAAAATTCACTTGGGCCAATACGTTACCAATCCCAACGTTTGAGAAGCTGGATCGTGTCCTCGCTAGCATCGAATGGGAGCATAAGTTCCCCCTAGTGACGGTACAAGCGTTATCTCGTGCGATCTCCGACCATACCCAATTGCTGGTTGACTCAGGAGAGGCAACGCATGTGGGAAACAAGAATACTTTTTCTTTCGAATTAGCATGGTTTGAAAGAACAGGGTTCCTGGATCTGATAGCTAGAGAATGGGCTAAAGATTCAGGAGGGAGATCAAATCTAGAAAGATGGCAGAATAATATTAGGCACCTAAGACAATTCTTACGTGGGTGGGGCATATAAGATTGAAAAGGAAAGGGTCCTTTTACTTAATCAATCCCTAGACTTAAAATCCGAGTCTTCCATTCTGGATTCCAGGGAGCTGGAAACTAAAGTGGAGGCAGAAATGAGACTGAAAGAACTGCTTCGAGAGGAGAAATTGAAGTGGGCACTGCGAGCTAAAGTTGTAAAATCGTCCAAGGGGATGACAATACAATTTTTCCATATGATTGCGAATGACAAGCATCGAAAGAAGAGAATCTTTCAGCTTGAGCAAGATGAGGGGACGATTGTAGGTTAGGAGAACCTAAAACTATACATCACCAATTACTATAAGCAACTGTTTGGACCTCCTGAGGATAATTTCGTTTCCTTGGATGAGTCGAGGGTTCAGGATGTCCCCCAACTAGCAGCGGATGAGAATGATATTTTGGCCGCCCCATTTTCGGGGAAAGAGGTGTTTGAAGCAATTTCACAAATGAAGAATAATAAAGCGCCAGGGCTGGATGGTTTTCCGGCGGAGTTCTACAAAAAGTGCTGGCACATCATTCAGGGGGATTTGCTCCCAATGATCCAGGATCTATTCTTGGGATAGTTGCAGCTATTTCACTTGAACTTCGGAACGATTACTTTGCTTCCTAAGAAAACAGAGGTTGTGCGAATTGAACAGTTCAGGCCGATATGTCTTATTAATGTCAGCTTTAAAATATTCACCAAAGTTGGGACTAATAGGCTTACGCAGATTGCGCATTCTGTGGTGCCGCCGTCTCAATCTGCTTTCATGCCGGACAAAAACATCCTAGAAGGGGTTGTGGTCCTACATAAAACGCTCCATGAAATCCACACACAAAAGCTATACGGGGTGTTTTTCAAAGTGGATTTTGAGAAAGCGTACGACAAGGTAAAATGGCCATTTCTTCGGCAGGCCTTGCATATGAAAGGGTTCGATCAGTCCTGGAGGAACCAAGTAGATTGTTTCACGCAAAAAGGGAGTGTTGGAATCAAAGTGAATGGTGATATAGGTCATTATTTCCAAACACACAAAGGTCTGAGACAAGGAGACCCGATGTCTCCGATTCTATTCAATATTGTGGTCGACATGTTGACAATCCTAATAGGAAGGGCTAAGGAAGATGGCCAAGTAGGTGGCCTCATCCCACATTTATTTGACGGAGGAGTGTCCATCTTACAATACGATGATGATACTATCATCTTCATGGAGCATGATTTGGCTAAAGCAAGAAATATGAAGATTGTGTTGTGCCTATTCGAACAAATGTCGGGGTTAAAAATTAACTTCTATAAAAGTGAATTGTTCTGCTTTGGAAGAGCTAAAGAGGAACAAGAAGCTTACAAACAATTGTTCGGTTCCAATGTGGGGTCGCTACCCTTCACGTATTTTAGGTATTCCAGTCCACTACCGCAAGCTTTCAAACAAAGAATGGAAGTGCAATGAAGATCGATTTGAAAAAAAAACTAAGCTACTGGAAGGGTAAGCTTATTTCATACGAAGGCCGACTAATTTTGATTAATTCGGTTCTCACAAGTATGCTCATGCTTCTCTTGTCCTTTTTAAGGTACCAGTCGGGGTACGAAAAAGGCTAGATTTCTATCGATCGCGCTTCTTCTGGCAGAGCGATGAATTTAAATGAAAACACAGACTCGCTAAATGGGACATCATTTGTCGGCCGAAAGACCAAAGGGGTCTTGGCATTGAAAATTTAGAGGTGAAGAACATATGTCTTCTCAGCAAGTGGTTGTATAAGTTATCTGTAGAGACAGATGCCATATGGGCCCAGATTCTTCGTGATAAGTACCTTCAATCAAAAACTTTGTCCTAGGTAATGGTCAGGCCGACTGATTCGCCTTTTTGGAAAGGACTGATGAGAGTGAAATCAGTCTTTTTTAACAAGACAAAATGTGTAGTTGGAATTGGTAATTCCACAAGATTCTGGGAGGATACATGGCTAGGGGAGACGCCCCTGGCTCTACAATATCCTTCTCTCTATAATATTGTTCAGCGAAGAGACGCTTATGTTGCAACAGTATTACAGTCCAGTCCTCTTAATATTCACTTCAGAAGGACGTTAGCGGGTAACCGTTGGGAGGCTTGGCTCCATCTTGTGAGAAGATTGATGGATGTCCAGCTTTCTCAACAGCCTGATCAGGTGCGCTGGCAACTAATTAAGAATGAAGAGTATTCGGTTAAATCCATGTATTTGGATGTTATCAATACTAGTACAATCCCTTTTTCGAAACATGTTTGGAAATTTGAAGTGCCTTTAAAAATCAAAGTGTTTATGTGGTTTGTCCATAAACAAGTCATTCTAACTAAGGACAATTTGGCAAAGCGCAACTGGACAGGACCTACAAGATGTAGCTTCTGTGATAGTGATGAATCCATCAAACACCTCTTTCTTGACTGCCCATTGGCAAAAATTATGTGGCGATCGGTCCACCTAGCATCTAACATTACTCCTCTGAATACCATTAGCACGTTGTTTGGCATGTGGTTAGATGGGATAGATCCAGAAACAGCGAGTCATATTCGTGTAGGAGTATGTGCTTTATTATGGGTAGTTTGGAACTGCAGAAACAATTTGGTTTTTAACAGAACAACACATATTCATTTCTTGCAGGTTATTCTCCGGGCCACTACACTGATCCATATGTGGTCGCTACTCACTCCGACGGAGGCCAGGGAGCGTTTGGTTACTGGATCTATCCGTTGGGAGACAGCAGCACAGGCTATCTTCAACCGGTTTGGATGGCGGTCATGTAATAGGATAGGTGTTTAGTTTCCTATCTTAATTTTTGCCTGCCGGTTGTGGATATCCTGTCTTTTTTTGTTCATGCTCTCTGTGAGCCTTTTCCCTTATGTGAGACCTGAAGACTATTTGTTCAAACCTTTTGATTATCAATAATATGGTCGTATGCATCGTTTTGATGCAGAGGCCAGGGGCTAACCCCCTTTTCAAAAAAAATACACCCTATGTCCCATAATGTACTGATATATTGGTTGTAATATCATCTTATATTATGAGACGGCGAGAGTACAACCTATGGACTAATAACTTGTTGCACTGCCCACTGGAGAATAGCACTTGCTGGACAACGTAGATAAATACGGCATACACTACCCTATTCTGATGAACACATTGTCCGTCTCCTCGCACATGATTTAACAAATCTTGCCACAAATTTCCAGTTTACGACACTAATTTCGATCAGCTCAAGCGATAACATAGAGATGAGTTGCACCTCCTTCTCGGCTGCTTCCCAATCCCATCACATGTGCATGATCGTCTCTTTCTCACTCTCCCTCCATTTGCAAGTGAATGCACATTTCAGGTTTGGATTTGGTGATGATAAAGGGTTTTCCGAGTTCCGGCAGTGGGGGTTGTTCCTATATATGTTTGTGTCAGCGACCCTTACCCTTGACAAGGTGGGCCATTGTCATATGGCGGGGCCCAGCCCAGAAGGCAAAGGAAGCAAGGCTACATATAAAGAGAAGGAGGCCACATAATACATGCTATTTTTTTACCTCCATACAAATAGTCATTCCCCCCTCACCCCCTAGCGTCGCCTCCCCTGGGCGACGCCATGTTACCCAAACCCTAGCGCCGCCAGGTCACTCCAGTCTCCGTTCTTCCACCGCTGCAGCCAGCCAAGTCCGTGGTGGCGGCGGGCCCAACACCAAAGCGCTAGGGCGGGTGATGTGATGCGGGATCTCCCGAAGGTGGCAAGGGCGACTCCGGCGTTGGATCCGCGAGCAGCAGGTAGGGCGGGGCCCCTTGCCTGTCAGGACCCCGATCCTAAGTCACACCGATCTAGCTATAACACGTCATATCACTTTGCGGCCTCACGCACGGTATCCCCACGGGTGCCACCTTACCTGGCCCGGGACCGTTTGCGCATTTTGGCACACGTATATGACAGTGTCGCTAGCATCCATATGACAGAGAAACCGGGCCAACATGCCTAGTTATAAACCAAAAGTGGCACTAAATTACAGAGACAAGCATCCATGACCCAGCAACGAACGTGTCGGTCATCAACGTATGAACCCAAGTCGTAGCAAGCTACATGGACTTAAAGGAACAACGCGTGACATTTCCCCTAAGGGACAGACACAGGAACGAAGAAGGACACATGCCGGCCAACCTACGTGTTCCGAGCAGTAGCAAGCTACCAAGGCTCATTGGAAGCACTAGGAGGCATTTCCCTTTAAGATAGGCTACCAAAGGAAAACAACTAGGTGTCGGATCCCACACATACCAAGCATTTCAATCATACACACAATATGCTCAATATGTGCAAATACAACATTGCATCACAACAGAACTCTATGACTCCAAGTACTTTATTTAAAAGGCTCCAAGAGCCATACATAACATATCCATACAGGTAGGGGTCACATGACCCAACACTCAAGTCATACAGTCATACAAGCACAAGCGGAAGCTACATGTCTGAGTATAGACAACTTAGAAAATAAAACAGGCTTGGTGTAGCCTGACTATCTACAAGGCCCTTCACAAGCTCCAGATCTTCGTCTGGGTAGCAAGCTACTCGTCGACGTCAACGTCTATGTAGAACCCATCAGAAGAGGCAGGGTTTTCCTCTGCAACAGTTATTAAGCAAACATGAGTACAAAGGTACTCAGCAAGTCTTACAACAGAACCTATCATACATGCAACATTATCAACAGGGGGTAGTGGAGTTCATAGCAGAAAGACAGCTTTGACTCTTGGCTAACCTATACTACAACTCTCAATAGATTGCAAGATATCATTACGTACACGAGTCCTCTACTCACCACAACAATACACCACCGAGGAACCTCTTCCGTCATCCTACGGAAGGGCCATCCACGGCACTCACACTTGTCTTGAGGCTTTTAGTAGTATCCATCAACTTGTCTATGAACTGTAAGAGTAATCAAGTAGTCCGTACCGCGAACAACGGCTATTCGAATAGATTGGTAACCCTGCAGGGGTGTACTTCTTCACACACGCTTCCACCACTTCTCGTCGTTTACTCGACATGTACTCGGCAACCTTCAAGCGGAAGCCCAGCGAGGGTGTCGGCCACGACCTGACTAACTACACAAGTCTCTCGTCCAGGTTTATCGCCTATTTAGGTTCCATCCGTGGGGAGATCTGGCCGGGGTGTCGCTCACGGCCCCAAACGATGTGTACAGGGTTCCCGAGTCACCAAACGGGCAACCGGTACACCGTGCCACATACCTGTCGCATCACAACCCACCCCGAGGGTCAGCGCTGCGCACGACCACCAGTAAACTACAAACACCAGAAACTAATTGCAACTCCTGGACAGATATCAAGGATAATTAATAAGTCGAGAGGGTCAATTAAGGATCCCAATGTGTGGTAGTAGCTGAAACTTGAACCACACATACAGATCTCGGGTCCTATGAACGGTTCCAATGAAACAACCCACCACGTACTCCTACATGGCCTTTCATCGATACCTTTACCAAACATGTTCCACACTTCCTTCTCTTTATCGGTATGATCGTTTCACTCTGATCCATTCCCCAGATGAACCAGACCTGACACAACTCTAAGCATAGCAGGCAACATAAACAAATAGCATGGTGGATCACACATCACATGGCTCAATCAACTCCTACACATGCTAGTGGGTTTCAACTATTTACTGTGGCAATGACAGGTCATGCAAGGGAATAGGGTTCAACTACCGCAGCAAGTAGCAGTTCACACGCTGTTGCCTTAATGCAGTAAAAGAGAGCAGGAGCGAGAAGATTGGGTTTGTATCGGAATGATCAATGATTGCTTGCCTGACAGAGTGGTTGTCGGGTACTGCTCTTCAGCTGGATACGCAGGAGTATCCTCGGGAGCAGGACCTAACAGGGAGAATACCGGCGATACAATCAATAAGCAAACAAATGCAACAATATGATGCATGCTCATGATATGGCAAGATGCATGTGTTTTGGGCTAATGCAACTATAACCAGTAGGGTTTGAGCCCATTTGAATCAAAGATTCAAATTGAAACCCAAACTATTATTTAATTAAGTGCATTATCATGTTTTAATGCGAACAGCAAGGTTAGCTTGCTCAAACATGCATGAAACCAGTGCCATTGGAAAGATTGGATTTTTCTGATCAATTTTCATATATAAATCTTTTCCATCTGAGCTACTGTTGAATTTATATGATTTTTTGAAGTTTAAGGCATTTTCAGGAATTTCCTGAATTGTTTTTAAATCAAATAATCCCAGAAAATACTTTACTGCGTCAGCATGACATCATGCTGACGTCAGCCAGTCAACAGGGCATCTAGGTCAAACCTGACCAGTGGGTCCCTCATGTCAGTGGCTCACTAAACTAATGACAACAATTAGTATTTAATTAAAACCTAAACTGAACTTAGTCAACGGCCGGCCCCACATGTCAGTGACACAGGGGGGTCAAACCTTGGTCAAACAGGGCTAACTCACCGGCGTTTAGCCGCCGGCGAGGCCAAACGCGGCGGTGAGGTGCGGGTTTTGTGCTCCGGCTGCCAAAACGACGGCGGAGCACACCTACGGGCAGCTGGGAGTGAGCCGCGTCGAGGGGTGGTGGTGGCTGGCCTCGGGGTCGCCGGAAACGACGCCAGTGACGAGTCCAGCGGCTGCCGGAGTTCGGGCGAGGTCGAACTCGTCGGTGCGGTGCTCGTAGAGGTGCGTGGAGTGATCCTACAGCACGTACACAGAACGGTGAAGCTGGTGGGCACGTTGGCCGGGCCATTAGATGGCTGGAGCCTCGTCGGCGACGAGCTCCGCGGCGGCGCGTGCAGGTGAGCCTCGTGCGGTGCGTTCAGTGCAGGAGAGAGCTAACGGAGAGGGGGAGGACGGAGCTGAGCTCACGGCGGTTGCAGTAGACGTCGAGGCGGGCTCGGGGACGATCGGAGCTGAGCGGGGCGGCGATGGGGATCTCTGCGGCCGGAGTTGGGGAAGATGGGGTCGGGGGCGACTCCAGAGCGGGCGAGCGCTTGGGGCTCAGCCTGCTCGACATAGTCGATGACGGTGGAGCGAACGGACACGATGACGGAGCTCAGGTACGGCGGTGGACGCGGCTATCACGACGGCGCGGGCGCGGCGGCGGCGGCCATGGTGCGGGGAAGGCGAGGGAGAGGAGCTGGGGAGGGTGGAGAGTGTCAGCGAGCTCTGGGAGGAAGTGGGGGATCGATCCCACCCACCAGAACGGCGAGGGGAGGAAGCAGGGCGGCGAGCAGCTGCGTGGCGCGCACTGCGGCCGCCGTCGAGCACCTACCTGCCTGCCTGGCCGAGCCAAGCAGCTCGCTGGAGCGGTGGCTGGGCTGGGCCGGCAGGTGGGCCTGTTAGGCGCCAGGTAAGCTCTCTCTCTTCTCTCTTTTCTATTTCTTTCTGTTTCATTTCTTTTGCAACTTTGTTGAATTATTAAAAATGCCGGAACATTTTTATAGCTCATAAAACTAGTCTTGCCCACTGTAAATATTTTGAATAGCATGGAACATTTTAGTTTATGATTATTTGGGCACACAAATTATTTTATAGCATTTGAATGCCCAAATGCAAATACCATATGAATTAATCCAGAGACCTTGGATGTCCTAGAAAATTGTGCACCATTTTTGGCAGATGTTTAAGACCAAGGCAAAAATGATGAACATTTTTTAAGGGCATTTTGGGTACATTGGAGAAGATTTTATTAAACCCTAGTTGTTAGAAGAGGGGTGCTGGTGTTTCTGTCATTCCCATTTCAAGTTTCTTTGGAAAGTAAACATGATGCACACTCTAGCTAGTCCTAATGCAAGCATTGACTAGGGATGTGACAACTCACCCCCACTCAAAAGAATCGCGTCTCGAGATTCGGGTTCCTCCGGAAAGAGGGTGGGGTACTCAAGTCAAAGACGATCCTCCCTTTCCCAAGTAGCTTCACTCTCGGAATGATGTGACCATTGAACCTTGAGAAACTTGATATTGTGGCGTCGAGTGGTGCGCTCGGTTTGATCAAGAATACGAACGGGGTATTCTCGATATGTGAGATTGTCCTGGAGATCAAGCGTTTCGTGGTCCACTCCGCGGATAGGATCCGAGAAGCAACGCCTGAGTTGAGAGACGTGGAAGACATCATGAACTATGGAAAGGTGCGGAGGTAGTTCCAATTGGTAGGCAACTTCTCCTCGTTTGGCAAGAATGCGAAAAGGACCGATGTAACGAGGGGCCAGCTTGCCTTTGATACCGAAGCGATGGGTTCCCTTAAGAGGAGTAACCCGAAGGTAAGCCTTATCGCCGACTTCAAAAGTCACAGCCTTATGATGACTATCATATTGGCTCTTCTGGCGGGACTGGGCTGTTTTCAATTTCTCACGAACGATGCGAACTTGCTCTTCTGCTTCCTGGATCATATCCGGACCAAAGAATTGTCTCTCCCCGGTTTCTGACCAGTTAAGAGGTGTTCGACACCTTCGTCCATATAGAACTTTAAAGGGAGTCTTGCCCAAGCTGGCTTGATAACTATTGTTATAAGCGAATTCGGCAAATGGAAGACACTTCTTCCAATCCATACCGAAAGAGATGACAGAGGGTCGAAGCATGTCCTCCAGAATTTGATTGACTCGTTCCACTTGACCACTTGACTGGGGATGGAAGGCGGTGCTGAAAGAGAGATGAGTTCCCATAGCATTCTGGAAACTTTCCCAAAATCGTGAAGTGAAAAGACTTCCACGGTCTGAGTTAATCTCCAACGGCACACCATGAAGTGATACTATCCGAGAGATATACAATTCTGCTAGCTGGCTAGCGGTAATACTCTCTCGAACAGACAGGAAATGGGCAACTTTAGAGAGGCGGTCGATAACGACGAAGATAGCATTATTCCCTTTCCTGGTCCTGGGAAACCCGGTAATGAAATCCATACCGATCTTGTCCCATTTCCACTCAGGAATAGCTAAAGGTTGAAGGGTGCCAGCAAGTCGTTGATGTTCTGCTTTAACTCGACGGCAAACGTCGCAGTTAGCAATGAACTGAGCGATTTATCTCTTCATCCTAGTCCACCAGAACCTCTGGCGTAGGTCCTGATACATTTTGGTACTACCAGGATGAATCGTGAGAGGAGATTCATGAGCCTCCTTAAGAATCATCTGTCATATTTGTTGTTTCTTGGGTACCACCAAGCGGTTCTCGAAGTACACAACACCTCGATCATCCATAGAGAAACTTCTAGCAACTCCGCTAGCAATGTTCTCCTTGATCCGAGATATACCTCTATCATACCGCTGGGCAGCTATGATTTGATCCATAAGGGTAGGTTTCGCCACCAAGGTGGAAAGGAATCCTTGAGGAACAATGTGAAGGTTAAGCTTACGAAATTCCTCGTGAAGAAGTGGTTGTCCTTGTTGTAACATCAGGTTGTTACAATATGACTTACGACTTAATGTGTCGACCATGACATTGGCCTTCCCAGGGGTGTAAGTGATTCCTAAGTCGTAATCTGTGAGCAACTCAACCCAACGTCTTTGCCTGAGATTTAGATCTGGTTGGGTAAAGATGTATTTCAAACTTTGGTGATCAGTGAAGATTTCACAACGATTACCAAGAAGGTAATGTCGCCATGTTTTGAGTGCGTGGACTACAGCTGCAAGCTCTAGATCATGTGTAGGATAGTTATCCTCATGTGGACGCAACTGTCGGGATGCGTAGGCAATCACTTGACGATCTTGCATGAGTGTGCAACCTAGTCCTTGTCGCGAGGCGTCGCAATAGATGATGAAATCCTTGGAAAAATCTGGTGGTACCAATACGGGCGCAGATGTCGGGTGTCTTTTCAGTTCCTGAAAGTTGGACTCGCACTGTGGGGTCCACTCAAACCTTTTATCTTTCTTGAGGATTTCAGTTAGAGGTTTAGCAACCTTGGAGAAATTCTCGACAAAGCGTCGGCAATAGCTCGCTAAGCCAAGGAAACTCCTAACTTGCTTGACCGATTCAGGGGGAGTCCAATCAAGGACGGCTTGAACTCGCTCGGGATTGACAGCAATACCCTTGTGAGAGATCACATGACCTAGATAGGTCACTTCCGGCAACCAAAATTCACATTTAGAGCTTTTTGGCATAAAGACGGTGCTCTCGAAGTTTCGTCAATACCAGCCTTAGATGCTCGGCATGATCTTCCTTGTTCTTGGAGTAAATGAGTATATCATCGAGGTATACCACGACGAATTTATCCAAGTACTCCATGAATATAGAATTCATTAGCCGGGAGAAGGTGTCTGGGGCATTGGTTAATCCGAAGGACATGACGGTATACTCATATTGGCCATAACGAGTAACAAAAGCCGTTTTAGGAATGTCCCCGTTCTTGATTTTGATTTGATGGTAGCCCAACCTTAAATCCATTTTTGAAAAGACTGAGGATCCAGCGAGCTGATCATACAGATCGTTGATCCTGGGGAGCGGATACTTGTCCTTTATGGTGACCAGATTGACAGGTTGGTAATCTACAACCATCCATTTCGTTCCATCCTTCTTCTTGACGAAGAGGACGGGACAAGCCCAAGGGGAAGAACTAGGACGGATGAAACCCTTTTGCAAGGACTCATCGAGTTGTTTCTTAAGCTCAGCTAATTCTAGGGGTGCCATCTTATAAGGTCTCCTAGAGATTGGGACAGTTCCAGGGATAAGATCTATCACGAACTCGACATCTCTGTCAGGTGGAACACCTGGCAGTTCTTCTGGGAAAACATCCGGAAAGTCACGGACTACCGGGATATCTTCGAGTTCTGGTAGAGGGCTGGCATTAAGAGAGTAGAGCTGACACTCAACCATCCGGGTCAAAACATTGACTGTCTTGCCGGATGGGTGTGTAAGTTGAACGGTCCTAGTGTAGCAATCAATCTTGGCATAATGAGTTGTCATCCAGTCCATACCCAAGATGATGTTTATGTCCGAGGACTTGAGAGCGATTAGAGATGCAAGGAAAACAAGTCTTTCGACAAGAATTTCATTTCCATGGCTTACCCTAGAGGTTTGCCACTTTGAACCAAGAGTTTGAATAACCATGGAAGTAGGCATGTCACAAAAAGTCATGTTGTGCATTCGAGCATAGCTCTCAGATATGAACGAATGAGATGCTCCAGTATCGAAAAGAACAGATGCCGGATGGCAGTTAACGAGAAGCGTACCAAGGACGACGTTAGGATCCTCATAAGCTTCCTCAGCAGAGCCATAGTTGACATGACCACGTGCAGTGGGGATTGGCTTGACATAATTCACCTTGCCGGTTGGCTTACCACGGCCAACGGGTTTTCCTAGTTGGTTCTGGGGACACTCTCGCATGTAGTGCCCCGGTTCTCCACACTTGAAGCATGTCACAGTGCCAGTGCGTGGAGCAAAGTTGGTAGGTGGTCCTCCATAAGTCTTGGCAGGTGCATACTGTTGAGTTGGGCGAGGCGCCTCATAGGATGGCCTCGGTGTGTACTTGGGTGGCAGAGCAGTGTTAGGAACCCATACACGGCGCTTGTGAGAGCCAGAGCCGGATGAGGAACCAAAGTCACGAGGATGCTTGCGTGTGGCTTCGAAATCAGTCTGGCCCGTCTCAGCACTGATGGCTTTGTTCACCAACTTCTGGAAGGAAGTGCACTCGTGCAGACGTAGATCTCGGCGGAGTTCGGGGCTGAGTCCCTTGCGGAACCTCGCCTGCTTCTTGGCATCGGTGGATACTTCCTCAGGTGCATAGCGTGCCAAGTTGCCAAACTCGCGACTATAGCCATCCACAGTTAACCGGCCCTGGGTGAAATTGCTGAATTCCTCCCGCTTGCGATCCATGAGACCTTCCGGAATGTGATGTTCACGGAATGCCTCACTGAACTCAACCCAAGTAGTGATTTGGCCAGCAGGACGCATAGCCTCAAAGTTCTCCCACCATAGACTGGCAGGGCCCTCAAGATGGTAGGCGGCGTAGGTAACCTTGTCAGCTTCGGCCACACGGGCAGAGTGTAGCTTGTGGGTGATACTACGAAGCCAGTCATCCGCATCCAGAGGTTCAGTGGAGTGATGGAACTTCGGTGGGCACATCTTGATAAAGTCATTGATTGACACCACGTCATTCCTCTGACAGAACCCAGTGTTCTGCTCTATACGTTCCAACAGACGGTTGGTCTCTCTCTTGTTCCGTTCTGCCTCAAGCATAACTTCAGCCAAGGAGGGTGGCTGGGGCAGATTCTCATCTCTAGCCCCACTAGCCTCACCCTGCTCCTGAGCAGCAGGAGTGCTGCGAGTGTTGACCATCCTAGGAAAACAAAACAACGGTTTAGACAAGGATGGCAAAAACTTGACATAGGAGTGCAGAATGTAATGGATGACACGGAATGCAGAGATGTTCATCCATACGACATGGTAATATAGAAACTGCCATATATACACCAGTGGTCATACACACCATACATAGTTTAGTACAAGCCAAGGCTAAAGTACAACTGTGGTGAAAGACGATACACCCCATCAGAGGCATTCCAAGCTCCTATACATTATTTAACTACACCTCCGGAACTCGGTACTAGCTAAGTCATATTCCACAAGACACGCAGGACTGTGGAAATACAACTACTACGATACTACTACTGCCACGGTCTAGCTCAGACATTCCCGTAGTAATCTTCGTAAAGATTACCACCGTAGCCTGGGAGTGGAACAGACGGATCTTGAAACTCTCGAGCACTCGAAGGCTGTGGACCATAGGGACATGGATGTGGCCTCGGGCCTGATGCTGGTGGTAACCGACGCCCACGTGGAGGTGTAATACCCCCAACGTCACGCCAATCCATACGATCAGGCAGACGAGTCCGCACGGGGTACAAATCCCGCATATCCAGATATCCGGCGTGCACAGTAGGTGCAAGCCGTGTCAAAGTAGTCCAGTGGGCGGCTCGAGTGTTATACAGCTCCATTCGGAGGGCACGGACCTCACGGTCCCTATCCTCCAGCATCTGAACAGTAGTCTGAAGCAGTGGCTCTTCATGAGCAGCATCAGTATACAGACCAGTGTAGTAGCCTTCCTCTCCGGGAAGTGAGGCTGGCATGTAACAGAACTCAGTGTTCAGCAACAGGGCATGCCTAGCCCGGAGGATGGTCATCATCGAATAAGCGGCATCCTGCACTGCCATCTCGATAGTAACCCCGAGTCCATATGACCAATGGATGGGGTCGTTAGCTCCGGGATACGAGGGGTATATCCGGACTGTGCAGAAATACTGACTCTGATTGAAATCCCGGTACTGTTCCTCCACGGTGTACTCAGGATACCAGCGGTAACCGGTCTCAGTCAACACACGGACTAGAATGGCCGTGTGACCGGCACATTAATGCACCGAGTCAAACGAACCACCTGGTGAGGTGTGCGGCCAGACATCTGAAACACGAGGTAATGCAAAGGCATTAGTGTTTCTGGAAGAAATCGGGCAGCATAACAACTGTAAATGCTCGAAAAGGATTTTGAGACATCATACAAATGATAGCATAACCACTCAACATTATCATATCAAGGTTCCGGGTCCAACAAATCATCATACTAAAAGGACAGAAACTGAACTGAGGCTTGAAACCAACAATCCTAAGAGTCTACGGATTAGTAACACGTGAACCTAGTAAGGATAAGAGGCCTAGTCCTAAATCCCCGTGGAAAGAATAGACTGACTCCGATCAGAAGGCATAAGGTAAAGGAGTAAAAGAGCCTTACGTTCCCTTCCACAATCAATTCCCCTACATATAACTAAGAATTTTTCTAGACTCAACATCGACCAGTTGGGCTTGAGAAACCTACAGGCAGTCCGGCTCTGATACCAACGCTGTCAGGACCCCGATCCTAAGTCACACCGATCTAGCTGTAACACGTTATATCACTTTGCGGCCTCACGCACGGTATCCCCACGGGTGCCACCTTACCTGGCCCGGGACCGTTTGCGCATTTTGGCACACGTATATGACAGTGTCGCTAGCATCCATATGACAGAGAACCCGGGCCGACATGGCTGGTTATAAACCAAAAGTGGCACTAAATTACAGAGACAGGCATCCATGACCCAGCAATGAACGTGTCGGTCATCAACGTATGAACCAAGTCGTAGCAAGCTACATGGACTTAAAGGAACAACGCGTGACATTTCCCCTAAGGGACAGACACAGGAATGAAGAAGGCACATGCCGGCCAGCCTACGTGTTCCGAGCAGTAGCAAGCTACCAAGGCTCATTGGAAGCACTAGGAGGCATTTCCCTGTAAGATAGGCTACCAAAGGAAAACAACTAGGTGTCGGATCCCACACATACCAAGCATTTCAATCATACACACAATATGCTCAATATGTGCAAATACAACATTGCATCATAACAGAACTCTATGACTCAAAGTACTTTATTTAAAAGGCTCCAAGAGCCATACATAACATATCCATACAGGTAGGGGTCACATGACCCAACACTCAAGTCATACAGTCATACAAGCACAAGCGGAAGCTACATGTCTGAGTACAGACAACTTAGAAAATAAAATAGGCTTGGTGTAGCCTGACTATCTATAAGGCCCTTCACAAGCTCCAGATCTCCGTCTGGGTAGCAAGCTACTCGTCGATGTCAACGTCTATGTAGAACCCATCAGAAGAGGCAGGGTTTTCCTCTGCAACAGTTATTAAGCAAACATGAGTACAAAGGTACTCAGCAATTCTTACAACAGAACCTATCATACATGCAACATTATCAACAGGGGGTAGTGGAGTTCATAGCAGAAAGCCAGCTTTGACTCTTGGCTAACCTATACTACAACTCTCAATAGATTGCAAGATATCATTACGTACACGAGTCCTCTACTCACCACAACAATACACCACCGAGGAACCTCTTCCGTCATCCTACTGAAGGGCCATCCACGGCACTCACACTTGTCTTGAGGCTTTTAGTAGTATCCATCAACTTGTCTATGAACTTTAAGAGTAATCAAGTAGTCCGTACCGCGAACAACGGCTATTCGAATAGATTGGCAACCCTGCATGGGTGTACTTCTTCACACATGCTTCCACCACTTATCGCCGTTTACTCAACATGTACTCGGCAACCTTCAAGCGGAAGCCCAGCGAGGGTGTCGGCCACGACCTGACTAACTACACAAGTCTCTCGTCCAGGTTTATTGCCTATTTGGGTTCCATCCATGGGGAGATCCGACCGGGGTTTCGCTCACGGCCCCAAACCATGTGTACAGGGTTCCCTGGTCACCAAACGGGCAACCGGTACACCGTGCCACGTACATGTCGCATCACAACCCACCCCGAGGGTCAGCGCTGCACACGACCACCAGTAAACTACAAACACCAGAAACTAATTGCAACTCCTGGACAGAGATCAAGGATAATTAATAAGTCGAGAGGGTCAATTAAGGATCCCAATGTGTGGTAGTAGCTGAAACTTGAACCACACATACAGATCTTGGGTCCTATGAATGGTTCCAATGAAACAACCCACCACGTACTCCTACATGGCCTTTCATCGATACCTTTACCAAACATGTTCCACACTTCCTTCTCTTTATCGGTATGATCGTTTCACTCTGATCCATTCCCCAGATGAACCAGACATGACACAACTCTAAGCATAGCAGGCAACATAAACAAATAGCATGGTGGATCACACATCACATGGCTCAATCAACTCCTACACATGCTAGTGGGTTTCAACTATTTACTGTGGCAATGACAGGTCATGCAAGGGAATAGGGTTCAACTACCGCAGCAAGTAGCAGTTCACACGTTGTTGCCTTAATGCAGTAAAAGAGAGCAGGAGCGAAAAGATTGGGTTTGTATCGGAATGATCAATGATTGCTTGCCTGACAGAGTGGTTGTCGGGTACTGCTCTTCAGCTGGATACGCAGGAGTATCCTCGAGAGCAGGACCTAACACGGAGAATACCGGCGATACAATCAATAAGCAAACAAATGCAACAATATGATGCATGCTCATGATATGTCAAGATGCATGTGTTTTGGGCTAATGCAACTATAACCAGAAGGGTTTGAGCCCATTTGAATCAAAGATTCAAATTGAAACCCAAACTATTATTTAATTAAGTGCATTATCATGTTTTAATGTGAACAGCAAGGTTAGCTTGCTCAAACATGCATGAAACCAGTGCCATTTGAAAGATTGGATTTTTCTGATCAATTTTCATATATAAATCTTTTCCATCTGAGCTACTGTTGAATTTATATGATTTTTTGAAGTTTAAGGCATTTTCAAGAATTTCCTGAATTGTTTTTAAATCAAATAATCCCAGAAAATCCTTTACCGCGTCAGCATGACATCATGCTGACGTCAGCTAGTCAACAGGGCGTCCAGGTCAAACCTAACCAGTGGGTCCCTCATGTCAGTGGCTCACTAAACTAAAGACAGCAATTAGTATTTAATTAAAACCTAAACTGAACTTAGTCAACGGCCGGCCCCACATGTCAGTGACACAGGGGGGTCAAACCTTGGTCAAACAGGGCTAACTCGGCGGCCAGGCCAAACACGGCGGTAAGGTGCGGGTTTTGTGCTCCGGCTGCCAAAACGACGGCGGAGCACACCTACGGGCAGCTGGGAGTGAGCCGTGTCGAGGGGTGGTGGTGGCTGGCCTCGGGGTCGCCGGAAACGATGCCGGCGACGAGTCCAGCGGCTGCCGGAGTTCGGGCGAGGTCGAACTCGTCGGTGCGGTGCTCGTAGAGGTGCGTGGAGTGATCCTACAGCACCTACACATAACGGTGAAGCTGGTGGGCACCTTGGCTGGGCCGTTAGATGGCCGGAGCCTCGTCGGTGACGAGCTCCGCGGTAGCGCGTGCAAGTGAGCCTCATGCGGTGCGTTCAGTGCAGGAGAGAGCTAACGGAGAGGGGGAGGACGGAGCTGAGCTCACGGCGGTTGCAGTAGACGTCGAGGCGGGCTCGGGGACGGTCGGAGCTGAGCGGGGCGGCGATGGGGATCTCTGCGGCCGGAGTTGGGGAAGACGGGTTCGGGGGTGACTCCAGAGCGGGCGAGCGCTCGGGGCTCAGCCTGCTCAACGTAGTCGATGACGGTGGAGCGGACGGACATGGTGACGGAGCTCAGGGACGGCGGTGGACGTGGCTATCACGACGGCGCGGGCGCGGCAGCGTCGGCCATGGTGCGGGGAAGGCGAGGGAGAGGAGCTGGGGAGGGTGGAGAGTGTCAACAAGCTCGGGGAGGAAGTGGGGGATCGATCCCACCCACCAGAACGGCGAGGGAAGGAAGCAGGGCGGCGGGTAGCTGCGTGGCGCGCACTGCGGCCGCCGTCGAGCACCTGCCTGCCTGCCTAGCCGAGCCAAGTAGCTCGCTGGAGCGGTGGCTGGGCTGGGCCGGCAGGTGGGCTTGTTAGGCGCCAGGTAAGCTCTCTCTCTCTCTTCTCTCTTTTCTATTTCTTTCTGTTTCATTTCTTTTGCAACTTTGTTGAATTATTAAAAATTCCAGAACATTTTTATAGCTCATAAAACTAGTCATGCCCACTGTAAATATTATGAACAGCATGGAACATTTTAGTTTATGATTATTTGGGCACACAAATTATTTTATAGCATTTAAATGCCCAAATGCAAATACCATATGAATTAATCCAGAGACCTTGGATGTCCTAGAAAATTGTGCACCATTTTTGGCAGAGGTTTAAGACCAAGGCAGAAATGATGAACATTTTTTAAGGGCATTTTGGGTACATTGGAGAAGATTTTATTAAACCCTAGTTGTTAGAAGAGGGGTGCTGGGGTTTCTGTCATTCCCATTTCAAGTTTCTTTGGAAAGTAAACATGATGCACACTCTAGCTAGTCCTAATGCAAGCACAGACTAGGGATGTGACATTGCCTGTGCGGAGGCGACCAGATCCATGGTCGGTATGGTGCTCTTCTCCTCCGTGGAGTCTGAGCCTGAAGATGGATGGCGACATAAGCCGCGGATCTGGCGTCCCGTCCAGGTCCGCCCTAGTGTGGTTTTATTCAACTAGCGACGCGCGGAGGGACCGGTGAGAGGCAGCTGCAGGCTCCCTGCTGATGTGCCGACGACGGCTTTCTTCTTCACAACGAGGCTTCGTACGGTTTAAGACAGTTGCGAGATCGGGGGGCTGCGACTTCCGGTGAAAATGCGCCGATTACGATCATGGCGGACTATGGCGGCGTTTGTGATATCGTTTTGGAGCAAGTGCTAGCTGGAGGGGACAAGAGGAGGAGCGGTGTTACATCTACGGCAATGCCGACGGTGGATCCAGGCAGCATGGCACTGCGGTGGTTCGGCGACATGCGCGTGTGGACGGATACGTGCTGGATGGTGGCGTTGTCTGGCGTCGACAACATGCCAGGCAAGGTCGATGCATCAGTTCCTTCTCTGGAGATGGACTAGTGGAAGATAGTGGCGGTAGCCTCTGAGAGGGCGTCAGTACGGTAAGTAACCCAGTCTTGGTATGTGCCTGGGCTGGGACATCCGCCTTTAGATGTTAGGTTTAGGTGCAATGTCTGTTTGGTATTTGGCTCGGACATTCGGCATCCCTTCATCAAGGGGGTAGAGTAGCACCAAGTGTGGCCTAGAGGGTAGCTTCAGACTTGTTGTTGTATTACTTTGTATGGCCTTTGTGAATAATTAATAAAATGGCTGCATGCATCGTCCAGATGCAGAGGCCAGGGATATATCCTCCTTTTCGAAAAGAAAACAGAAGGACTCGGCTTGGATCAGAAGGCTTCGGCCTGGCTTGGCTTCTGTTCGCTAACTGCTCTCCTCTTCCTTTCATGTTCGTCCTGTTCATCGTCTCCCTCCTCTGATCTCCTTCTTAGTCTGAGATTCTCCCCTATAACTTGAGAGTCATAACCGAATTCATGGTGATTAAGTCAATATAGCAGTGAGAACCTAACTGTTGTTGTGACCATTCACACCCCATAAAAAGAACGGCCAACTTGAATCACGGACGTACCTAGCGAGTGAAGAAACGTAGCAAATTGTTGCTTTATGAACGTAATAAATAGTCTACCCGCTCGTTGCAATTCATGGTTTCTTCAGAACCACCTACATGTTTGCACGCACATATTCCTTTTCTTGATAGAACTCATGTCAACAAATTCAAATTGGTACTCATGCAGCATGAATTATCTTATGTCTACAATCCGTTGCTTACATGATAAGAAATCAAAAGACACGACGGTCCCACATATTGCTCTAGTTTCTACCCTAAACCCTTGCTTCACACAATTCCTAAAGCACGTAAATGAGAGAAGTTAAGAGTGCCATGCCATGGCATCTTTTGTTTCAAGAATTAAGAGTAGTATTCACTACACCACTGCATGGACCACATCAATGATGCTTACTTTGTATGCATGAGATATATACATGGCTATAATAACTTGTACACGGTTGATGCCGTGGGTACGTATATCATGTGCATGCCTATTATAATGCATACTGATACTGGTCTCCAAATTAAATAGTTTGTTTCTAAAGACGAGCTTTCAAAATAGTTAGAATAGTTCGTTGTTCTGTCCTTGTGCCCGCCCAGTTCTTATTATTTCTAGTGACACCGCCGACATTTGACAGCAAGAAAATATTAAGGCGTGTTAACAAACTTGGACTATGCATGCTATCATCTGTAGCGGTTGCCTCCAGGTCTCCAACATCTTAACAATGGAAAGGCAGTCAACAATGGAGTTATACTCCAAATGTGCTAATAACAGAAGTTCCTATCAGCGTCATGCTAACTTGCTAAGTAAGAACAACAGAAAAATTGATGTAATTTTCTAGCTTGGTTCTTGGTGCATAAATGACAATAGGTCCCTTCGCCCACTAACAAACTTAGGATACAGTTGTATCATAATGTTACGTTGTGTATTGTATTTGTTGGTACATGGTGAAACATTATGCTACGCTTCGAAACAAGAAGAAATTCATCAATATGTTATATAGATTTCTAAACAATACTTTGCCAAAAAAGAACGTAAGCACGATTCTTGAAGAAGCAACAGTTCATGGATGTATCCCACATACGCAGGATTTGTAAGTTCTCACAATCTAGACGTGCATGACTCTCAAAGAAACAACGAACGGTGGATGCATCCTACATATGCAGGATCTGTAAAAGTTGTCACAATCTAGATGTGCACGATTGTACATGGGGCATGTGATGTTGCATCAGTCAGGCAGGTGGATATTCCATGCACATACATGCATCGGTGTACCCGTCTGGCCACTTTGTACACCAGTTTGTCTAATTGTTTAAGACAAGAGCATGCTCATATGCACATGCATGACCTGGTTGTAACTTTTGAAACAATAAAAATAAATCCATACTCCAATGGTTGGACTGAGACAAGAGCAAAGACATACATATTCTCTCAGCAGATATATGCACTCTCTCTGTTTTGGTTTACTTTGAACTAGATAATTGCAAGTGTGTTGCAATGAAATGTAAATATTCTAGTACGTTGGCCCATGATTTGCCTGCTCATATTAATGTTATTGTGTAAACAAATATTTGTTAAATTCTGCCCATCATTTACCTACCTAAATATACATTGGGGTTTTATTAGATAATCATTTATTTGGCACTCCCTCAGTCCCAAAATAAGTGTCTCGACTTTGTACTAACTTTAGTACAAAGTTGTACTAAGTTTGAGACACTTATTTTGGGACGGAGGGAGTAATAACTTATTGACTTACAAGAGAAAACTAATTTTGTTTGGTAAGTCAACGTACATGAGGATGGTCAAGCGTTCTGCCTGACAGGAAATGAAACCTTACGTCTCTTTTAAGTAGTAGAGATATTAGTTTTGTGTTACGCCAAATTCTTTGAAGTTTACCCAGGTTTAAAGGAAAAAAATCAACATTCAACAAATCAAATCATTATCATTGGAACCATCATGGAATATATTTTTATATTATACATGTTTAGGTGTTGATATTTTTAACAATATATATTTGGTCAAACTATATTGACTCCAGTCAAACCTAATATGCGAAGTAAAACTAGAAAAAAAGTATTTGCTCGTGCGATGTGTATTAACAAGCACTTGTATGAGTATTTATTTTTTCCTTTTACGGTTTTACCTATCCACTTAAAAATGTAGAAAGGGTCATCAAACTAAAGAGATGTGTATCTCTAATAGATTGGAAATATAGTTTTTTGAGAGAAATAGACTGAAAATGTTGGAGCAGCAAGCAACACCTAATCTCAACTGCATTTGAACATTCTGGTTCATCTGTGCGAAACTTGTTGTGGCGCCTGCATGCTAGAATAGCAATCAGCTTCACTCAAACTTGGATGGGAACCCTTCGATTGAGGCACACGACACAACATCAATTTGATGCAATGCATGCAAAACAACAACACTCGCTGCCCAACACGGGTGGCTATGGATACCATCCGGTCAAGGTTACGATTGGTGTTGCACCAAAACTTTGAAATGCCTCCTCCTCCTCCCTTTTTCCTGACAAAGCGGATTTTACCATGAATTCTCCAATCACAAAACTAATTTGGATCAACTCAAGGCACATAGAAGTAATATGTCATGCCTCATTCCCCAATGCTTCCCAATCCCACCAGACTGCAGAAACGGGATCAGCGGAATCGACAGAAATCCCTCCCTCCCTCTCCTCTCTTCCTCTCCTCCTCTCTCTCCCTCTCTCCTCAACTGACAAAGTGCTATCATATGATATTTGTGTTGTTGTTTTTTGCACATACTCATATGATATTTGTTGTTCTGCACCCGTTATGCCCATATATGTATAATTGTGCAACACTCAATCCAAGCATACACATGTGTGACCCTATATATGTTGGTAGCGACCTTTCAACCTTTAAAAGATGGTCGACCTAAACCGGCCTAGCTAACTAGCCAAAATATAAAAAAATATCGGTTTCTCAACTATAGACGGACAACCAACATAACTAGCCGGTGAGTGGATCATGGCAAATGTTTTTTGTGGACGTGCTAATTAATGTTGGGGCTTGCTGGTTGCATAATGTTTCATAGAGGTTTTATGAAACGAGTGAGTTCATATATTAACTACATAAGCCTTGTAGTCACACATAGCCAACTTCGCCATGTGGGATGGAGTTGATACCTGCATAACACCATCGCTCTTCTCGCCCGTACCTTAAAAAATGGATAATCAAAGTGTAACCATAAAGCTTGTGTGATCATTGCGTGAAACAACAATGAACGTGTGTTTGGTTTAAGACAAACCTTATCCTACCAAATAATTGCTAGCAAAATCTTAGGTCTCAAGCTATTGATTATGCAAGAGTTGACTACTATAGATTAAAAAAATGAACTATGGCAACAAAATGGGCATTGGTATGCCAAGAAACTAGCATCCATCCAAACAAGGACCAAACCAAGAAAAATGATATTTGCTCAGCCGATGCCACATGTTTTCGGGCATGCCAGGTTGGGGTTCGTCTCAGTTTCATCGGCCATTTGACACAAAACAAAGTATGAAGGCAGATGGTGATGGTGCCGGATGCACTCAGCAAACAAAGTCTATCGATATTGCCTGACCAAGCATATAAGTATTAGCATGTTTGCTGATCCCAGAATGTGATGAACTAGTTAAATTAGTTGTGTGCATATGTTGCTGGTGTGGTCAACAACTAGAGCATCTGGTCCATAACTTTCTGTTTCTTTCGGTTTTCACACGCAACATGTTAGCAAGATAAAAATAAGAAACACGATAGGGGAGATGTCATATTATTTCCAACTCGTGTGTTGATTCTTGAATTCAAAAATAAAGACAGGTCGAAAGCACCAGCATTGCTGGTGTGGTCAACAACCCAAGTTGAGTGGCCAAGAGAAAAAACATAATCAACTACTATGCAACAATTTGTGCCAAATCAATCACTAGATAAAAAATTAAATGCATGGCTTCAACAATAATGATTTGTCAGCCAGTTCAAATACCTGGCTTATACTGCCAATTTGTGTCAAATCAAACGCTGGAAGAATAACAAAAGACCAGGGCACGCGTGGTGGCGACTCACTCAGATCTTGGACTAGAATTGTTTGGATCAACACATACAGCAACAGCTACACTTATTGCCCAATTGCATATTGCTGCCCAGCTCGAGGTGTTCACAGGAAGCTGGTATGGATGCTTGGTGAGGCAAATATCAATAGACTTTGTTTGCTGAGCCCAATTGCACATGCTACCATTTAATGAGCATGGATCAAGCAGCTAGTACGTGCTACCACTATAGATGTCTTCATCCATTCAAGGCACGGGACACCCCGTCAAGCCTGGTCCGTCAGCACAGAATCCTCGTCAGAGAGCGGTGTGTCTTTGTCTCCCGGTCGATTCGAAGCAGGTAAGAAAATGATGTAGCCGGATGTGTAACACCTACTTCCTCGTTGCGTCCTAGTCCATGCATCCCATGTATGGTCATCAACTAACTTCTCGTGCAATACTAACACTAGAGGGTTTGCAACTTTGCGCATGATGATGGGGATGAGTGAATAGGTCAGCATGATCGATGATGTTGCATTGCGTTGTGCCGCCACTCATATCAATATATATGATGATGCAATGCTCAATCGACTCAAGTAAGTGCATGTATGTCCTTGGTTGGTGGTGACCCTTCCGCCTATAAAAGACGGTCGACCAACCTAACTAGCTTTTTTCGGTAAAGGACATTCCATTCAATTGATATATCGAGTTGATACAAACACATCGAAAGAATGCTCGGCCTCTGCATAGCTCGATGCACACAGCCAATAAGTCTAACCGTCCTCAAAAAATAAAAATAAAAGTTTTAAAACTCGAAAATAAATAAATCTAACCAGCCTATGATGTGGCAGATCCTAACCGGAGATCACACCGCCATCCATGGGGGTAGAAAACCTCCCTGGCCATACGCTCCAGCCGCGTAGATGCCATCATAAATAGGTCCCTGTCCTCCGGCCTCTGCAGGATAGACCAAGTACGGAGCCATCGCGTACATGCATGAATAACCTGCATAGGAGATGAAACACATTTTTTATTAAAAACCACATCATTCCTGGTAAGCCACAGTGCCCATCATAAGGCAGCCACCCCCATAAGAATATGTGCAGAAAACTGTTTATCAATACCCCTCAACCAGTTGCCGAACATGTTACGTGGACTACGTGGGGGTATAAATTTGAAGCTACTTGAACTATGGCCCAAACCGACCAGCGAACTTACACTCAAAAAGTAAGTGTTTAATAGACTTGTCATGTTGGCAAAGTACACATGTCTTGGTGCCTTGACAGTTGCGTCGTGCTAGATTATCTCTAGTTAAGATGACCCATTTGTTTAGGAACCATAGGAATATCTTTACTCTAGGGATTTTAAGCTTCCACAATTTCCTGTTATCAACCGGAACATCACAATGAACCATTGCGTCATACATGGATTTGACTGTAAACTTGCCATTGTGATGCAACTTCCATCGAAAGATGTCCGGTTCATCTGACAGCTGAATAGCCTCCAGGCGTATGAGTAACTCATTCCAAGCTGCCAGACGAGGTCCTAAAAGGTCCCTACAGAAAGAAATATCAGGGTGTTCTTGCTCTAAAACTTGTTTGATGGTGACAAATTTATGTCTAACAATCCTATACAAGTTCGGGTATTGCACCATTCGTGGTTTGGTCCCTAGCCAGGTGTCTTCCCAGAATCGAACCTGGGAACCGTCCCTAACCGAGAAAGTTCCAAATTGGAAAAAGAATTCCTTGGCCTTCATGACACCAGACCGAAAATCTGAGTCACCAGGTTTCCAATAGACTTGAGAAACGGCTTTGGATCCCACGTACTTGTTACGAATGATTTCCTGCCATACTGTGACACCCCGAGACCGGTGCGCCAGGTGTCAGTCAGTTATTCGTCGTCGTTGCCATGTCATCTGCTTGCGTGTTGCATCTTTGCCTTGTCATCTTGTGTGTTGCATCATCATGTTTTCAAAACTTGCATCCGTCTGAGTCCGCTCGTCCTTTCCGTTGTCCGTTCTGAGCCCAGACACACTTACACGCGCACGCGGTGCCTCCGAATATTTATTTTATGAGTGGGCAAAAAGCGTTCTCGGAATGGGTTGAAACTTGGCGTGTTGTCTTATTATAGCATAGGTAGACCGCCTCTCAATTTTCGTCGCATTCGGAGTTCGTTTGATAGCCCAACGGTTAACCGTGTTAACCGCCGAAAGCCTTTTCTCTTTTGGCCCAGCACCCCTTTCACACAGCCCACCTAGCCCATTCTAACCGCTCCATGCTCTTGGCTGTTCGATCACGATCACGTGGCCGCAAACCACTCCTCATTTGGACATTCCTAGCTCCATCTAGCTATAAATATGTGCCCCTTCCTCCATTTTCGCGCAGATGAAACCCTAAATTTCTCCTCCCCGCGCCGTCGGACATGTCCGCGGAGCAGCCGGACATGTCCGCACAGCAGCCACGTCGCTTAGCCAATAGGAGCTCGCCACGTCACCTCCCACCACCATGTCTCACCTCCCCACTGGCCAGCCGCCCCGCGCCCACATCCCCACGCGCCGGGCCGGCGAGCCCATCTCCGGCCCATCCCCGGGCCGCGCCGGGCCCGAGTCGCCTGCGCCCGCCGCCAACCTATGTCCTCGCCGTCGTCTCAGCGCCGCCGCCGTCGCCCGCCCCTCCCGCCGTATCCCGCGACCGCCGCCGCTCCACCAGCCCGTGCCCCGCTGCTTCCTCGACTGGGCTCGCCGCCGCCGGCCTCGGCTGACAAGGAGCCCCGGCGCCGCCCCCGCCGGTGCGTCCCAGGCTTGCCGCCGGCTTGGATCCGGCCGGGCCGGACCGGATCCGGCCGCCCCAGTCCCGATCTGCTCGTTCCTGGCCTCCTCGCCGTCCGGGAACCTCGCCGGAGTTCCACCGGGATGCCGCAGCCTCGCTCGACCTCCTACCGGAGAGGGAAGACGACGCCCTGCGGCGGCCTCCTAGGCCTCATGGGTCCGCACGGCCCAGCAGCACACCCCGAGGCCCAGCGCCTCGGCCCGACCCGCCAGCAGGCCTGCGTCCCTCCTTCTTCTTTACTGGGCCGAGCCCATGGGTGCGCAAACCCGCTAACCCTCGCCCTGTGCGCGTAATATTATTTGACGCTCGGTTGTTTTTTTTTCTATCTTCGAAAAACGGCTAAGTCCCTGTAAATGCTTATTATATGTGCATGTTTGCATAGTGATAATTTTTTCTGTGCTTATCCAAATTGTGCAAATAATATGTCAAAATGATCGTGGTGATATGCTCTACACTTTGATCCATTGTGCCATGCTTGTTTGAGTTCATTTAGATGCTCTAATCTCTGTTGCAAGAGTGCTACTTGTTATAAACTGCTGCTACTTGTTATTTTGTTGCCATGTTTGAGATATGATAACTTGGTGCATGTTTATCCAAATGATGCATATGATATGTCAAAATGTTCATTATGAAGTGTACTACATGATGGTTGCGGTAGCATGCTTGTTTGAGTGCATATTGCCATGTTAATCTCTGTTGCAAAAGTGCATTTGTCTGTTAAGTGCTAAAACTTGTTATGAGATGCTGATTTCAATTGCTCTTTGCTATTGATGTGTTTGTCCTCATTCCACATGTTTAGATGTTTTAGAAGCACCATAATATGGCCTTTGCTGTGGTGCATTTAACTTTCCATGATATGCCTTGTGTTGATTTAAACATGCTTGTAAACATGCCATGTTGTTATTACTGTTTTATACTTAGTGAAAAAATTGCTAAGTCTGGAATCTGTCATAACCTGATGCTATGTTTGCTTGATGCCCTAGTCAAATTCATGCATGTTTTGGAGTGGCCAATGATCATTCCTTCTTGTCCATGTTGTTGTCTATCCATTCATGCCCTTACTTGCACATATGACCTGTTGTAGCTTATTTATTTCTTGCTCTCAAGTTGCTATAAATTATACCTGTCTGGATTTTATCAGCATGTTCAATTTGGTGGAGCTTGTTGCTATTGATCCATGCCTCCTATGGAGTTGCTCCAATGGAGTTGTTTGCTGTAGGAGATGTCTACTACATGTCCATGCTCTTTATATGCTTAGTAGAGTTGATATGCATGTTGTTTTGTGCCTCCCAAGGCAGCATCGTGATGCTGTTTTTGCCTTCCCAGATTTTGGCTAAGTCTGGATAATTTTATTGCAACTTGCCATGCTTGTTTAAATGGGTTCTAGCAAGCTTTTGGGTGTGTTCTAAGTTCCTACTTGTCAAGTAACATGTCTACTTCACATCCATACTTCTTGTTATGATGTTTGGGTGTTGTAGCTTATATTTACCTTGCTCCAAAGTTGCTATGTGGTTGTTAACTTCAGCTTGTTGTTATATCTTGTTTCATGTGTATCTTTTAGCCCGTTGCTCCGTTTTGAGTGTGCCCTACATGAAACTTGTGTGATTTTGCATGTAGAATCATAATATCATGTTGTTTACCTATTTGGAGTGTGTTTGCTTGATGTTTGGGTGCATCTTGCACCGTTGCCATGTTTGACTTGTCTTGATCATATCTTCTAGGCCGTAGCTCCGAATTAAACAAACTTTATATGAAACTTGACTAGAATTTCATGTAGATCATCATGGTGCATGTTAATCTGCTGTTTAACCACTTTAACTTAAGGTATCCTCAGATCTGGACTAATTTCAAACTATGCATATGAGGACTTACCGGATTTGTTATATGTAGTTTCCGGCCTCATTTAAACTTGTTGACTTGTGTTGTTTTTGAGTGCTTCCTGCCTTGCCATGTTTTTGCATCATATATAGACTTGTCTTGCATCCTACTTCGTTGAGCATATTGTCATGTTCTTGTGTTGTTTTTGAGTGCTTCCTACCTTGCCATGTATTGCATCATATATAGACTTGTCTTGCGTCATACTTGGTTGAGCATATTGTCATGTTCTTGTGTTGTGTGTTTACCGTATTGCTTGCTTCTTATCCTAAGTGCTTGTTCCGTTGCGATCGTGAGGATTCGTTCATCTACTCGTGGTTCTTCTTCAAGGCTTCTTCTCCGTCTTCTTCACGGATCCGTTCTTCTTCCTTGCGGGATCTCAGGCAAGATGACCATACCCTTGGATACCTTTACTACCATTTCCATGCTTAGTGTCTCGATGCTATCGTTATATGTCACGCAACCCATCATTATTGTCAGCCCCTCTCCTTGTTGCCATGAAACCTCTAACCTTTGACACCTTCCTAGCAAACCATTGTTTGGCTATGTTACTCGCTTGCTCAGCCCCTCTTATAGCGTTGTTAGTTGCAGGTGAAGATGAAGATCGTTCCATGTGAGACCTTGTTGTTGGAATATCATAATATCTATTATTATTATTAACACACCTATATACTGGGCATGGGTGGAAGGCTTGGCCTTTTGCTCGGTGTTTTGTTCCACTCATGCCACCTTAGGAGCCGATAAACCGGCATTATGTTCCTTGATTTTGCGTTCCTTACACGGTTGGGTATATGGGGAGCCCCTGACACTTCGTCTTTGAATAAAACTCCTCCAGCAAGGCCCAACATTGGTTTTAATTTGCCTCATATTAACAACTTAATTAATTAATTAAATTGCATAGGGGGTCGCGTCCCCAAGTATTCTTCTACATAGCAGGGGGGCAGTGCTGATGGTGTTGGTCCCAAACTAGAGCCACTTGCAGTGCCACCCAGTTATCTGGGGTCTTCGGTTACTGTACATATTGCTCATCCGGACGTGGCTGAGACGAGATACGCGCGGCTACTATCAGGGTGTCGGCACGCCGGGAGGTCTTGCTGGACTTGTTTTACCATTGTCAAAATGTCTTGTGCATCGGGATACCGAGCCTGATCGGATTTCCCTAAGATAAGGGGTAATAATTATTATTACTTCAACTGATCGTGAGAGCTTGTGATGGGCTAAGTTGGGACACCCCTGCAGGGTTATGATCTTTCGAAAGCCGTGCCCGTGGTTATGTGGCAGATTGGAATTTGTTAATGTCCGGTTGTAGAAAACTTGACAGAGGATCCGAAGTAAAACACACAACTGTGTGAGTAACCGTGACTGTCTCTTTTCACTTTGAGAAGAGAACGCGATGGGGTTATGTTTCCCTCATAGGTAGTTCAGGATCTTTAGCGATCATTACTAGTTTGCGACCGTTTGCGTAGATGCTCATCTTATTCTTGTACTGGTAAGTTAGCCACCATATTTTGCTTAGTCGCTGCTGCAACCTCACCACTTTACCTCTTCCTACCCATTAAGCTTTGATAGTCTTGTTACCCATGGTTATGGGATTGCTGAGTCCTCGTGGCTCACAGATACTACAACAACAGGTGCAGGTGCAGGTTTCCGATGTCTTGACGTGAGAGCGATGCTCGTTGTGTTGGAGTTCTTTCTTCTACTTCTTCTTCTTCGGTCTTGGGTTAGGTTCCGGGTCGGCAGCCTGGGATAGCAGATGGATGTCGTTGTTCTTTTCATGTTTCCATCCGTAGTCGGATGCCTTGTATTGATGTTGTTGTATTCATGTGACTTGTATTTATTGTTGTATCCCCATGTATGTATGTAATGGTACGATGTAATGATATCCATCTTGCTAAGCGCCCGAAATGCGGTTGTGCCCCAATCACGTAAGTGTCACGTGATCGGGATAGAATCGCATCTTGGGCCTGACAAGTTGGTATCAGAGCCTCGACCGACCATAGGAGCCCCCTTGATTGATCGTAGCTTGGCCGTTGTTGGGTCTAGCAGAAAACTTTTTCGGAGTCTAGTTATATCGGAGAGTAGGAATTCTTTTTACTCCCCTGTCCCTTCATTGCTTTGTTGAGGAATCTTGACGTAGGTGTTTTGATTTACCCCTCTTCCCCTTCAAATTTTTTTAGGATCACGCGGTTAGTTTTTGTTTGTTGCATTGTCAGTTCTTTCATCTAGTGCATCTCTCGTCAAGTGGATGCGACCCTCTTCTTCTTTGCAAGTGCATCATCAGTTCTTTCAACCGATGTTGTTTTCCCGCCCGTCGTGGTCTTTCTTTTTCCCACCCGCCCACCCTTTTGCTTCTCGGACCGGAGTCCTTAATCGAGTATCCATCCTACTCGTGTGAATCCTTTGCATTCTTTCCCCAGTTATTTCAACTGGTGAATTCTCGTCTAGTTCGTCATCATTCATCTCCTTTATTCTCTGATGAATTCTCCTCTCGATTCGATATTCTTCACCTCTTCTTCTTTTCCGGTGGATTCAACTCAAGTATTCGGTGTTGTTCTTATTTTTCCCTCTGATCAAATGTTTTTTCCCTTGCTCGTTTACCTCTCGCCATTTAATTATCCGGAGTTCTGAATACTTCTCAGGAGAATTGTCCGTGTTCCAATTAATTCGAGGTTGTCACCTCATTTGAGCCTTTTAATCATTCCGGTGCTTCATCTCATTTTCAATTCTCAACGGTGGTTTTCTTTTCGGTGGGCCCTAACCCACAGGTCTTTCCCAGGATCTTACCTGACTCTTCTAATTTCCTAGAGTGTTCACAAATTCTTTTCAAGTGGACATAAGTATGGATTCCATCAGTCATATGCCTTCTCCAAGATCGCTTTCAATTCTTTCGTCGTGGGTTCAACCTTTCTTCATCTGGAGTATTTCATGAATTCTTTTCATTGTGTTCCTCCAAAGGCCATCTTTTCACAAGATTTCTTCGTTCTCAGTTTTCAACTTCGTCCCCCAAATATTCTTCATTGATGCCTCTTCGTTCGTCTCACATTCGTCCGGTGCTTCATTCAAGTATTCTTTAACCAGTTCACGATCTCTTCGTCCTCTTGCATCTAAATTTCCTCAAGTACTTATCCTTTTCCCAGCGATTCATTCTCTTGTGTTCACTTAATTTCAATTCTTCACGGTGGCTTGTCCTCTTGCATCGTTCAATTTCATTCCTTACGGTGGTTATTATCGTTCTTCACTCGATTTTAATTCTTCCCGGTGGTTCGTTTCTTTTCTTCACCAGGTTTCAATTTCTTACGGCGGTTCGATTAAGAGTTTTTTTCCGGTGCTTTCATATCAATCCATTCATTTTTTTTCCAAACCTACCGGTGCTTCATGAAGATTTTCGCAAGTTCGCGATATATCCCTCTTTAATCATTTCAACGAGATTAAGTGATATGCAAATCCATTGTTTCTCATCAATTTAATTGGTGGAGGATAAGCATAACATAATTCTTATTCATTCTCCTCATGTTGATTAATTTCTTCCTTCGGAGTTATTCTTGATGAATAACTTCTAGTTCCAAGTGTTTTAATCTTTTATTTTCCAGAGTTCAAATTTTCTCGGCCTTCTCGTCGGACTCTTGTCTAAATTGTCGCAAGGCTTTAATCTTATTCTTTTCATCCATCATTCTATATCATCATCCTTTTGTTACCGGAGTTCTTCTTGGTGATTCATCATGATTCAAATCATCCTACAAGTGTTCTTCAAATTCTTCTCGAGCAGCTAAAGCTTGTTCTTTTACCTCTCGAGTGCAAATAATTCTCCGTATTCTTTTGAAGTGGAGTTTTGCAATTCTTCTTTCTCAGCTAATCCTTCTTTTGGTTGCGGCATAATTCATCTCAAGTCTTGAGATGTTTAAATAAGTCCACGACAAGCAAATTCTTTTGTTGTTGATTTTCTCAACAACTCCGTTCAAGTCTTTCTCGTGAAGATGCTCTTTCAAATCCTTTCGTGATGGAAGTTGTCATCTTATCTTATCTGTTCTTTTCATTCCATTTTTTCAATCCTTCCGGAGGCTTTATGTTGTTCCTCTCATCAAGTTTCTGTTGGGGAACGTAGTATTTTAAAATTTTCCTACGATCGCGCAAGATCTATCTACCAGATGCATAGCAACGAGAGGGAAGAGTGTGTCTACGTACCCTCGTAGACCGGAAGCGGAAGCGTCAAGTGACGCGGTTGATGTAGTCGAACTTCTTCGCGATTCAATCGATCAAGCACCGAACGTACGGCACCTCCGCGTTCAGCACACGTTCAGCTTGATGACGTCCCACGAGCTCTTGATCCAGTTGAGCTTCACGGGAGAGTTTCATCAGCACGACGGCGTGGTGACGGATATGATGTATTCACCGGCGCAGGGCTTCGCCTAAGCACTGCAACGGTATGATCGAGGTGTGTTTCTGTGGAGGGGGGCACCGCACACGGCTAAAACAATTCAACTTGTGTGTCTTTGGGTGCCCCCCTGCCCCCGTATATAAAGGAGCAAGGGGGAGGCCGGCCGGCCCTTCTATGGTGCGGCTAGGGTGCAATCCTACTAGGAATAGAATTGCAATCCTATTCCTAGTAGGAACTACCAAAGAAGGAAGAGAGGAAAAGGAAAAAGGAGGGAGAGGTGGCGCCCCCAAATCCTAGTCCAACTAGGATCCCTTAGGTGGGGCGCCGGCCAGCCCCTATGGGCTGCCTCTCTCTTTCCCTTAAGGCCCACTATGGACCATCCCCCTTCGTAGGGGGTTCCGGTAACCCCCTCCGGCAATCCCGTTAAATCCGAAACTTTTCCGGAACACTTCCAGTGTCCGAATATAGTCGTCCAATATATCAATCTTTATGTCTCGGACATTCCGAGACTCCTCGTCATGTCCGTGATCTCATCCGGGACTCCGAACTACCTTCGGTACATCAAAACTCATAAACTCATAATACCGATCGTCATCAAACGTTAAGCGTGCGGACCCTACGGGTTCGAGAACTATGTAGACATGACCGAGACTCATCTCCGGTCAATAACCAATAGCGGAACCTGGATGTTCATATTGGCTCCTACATATTCTACGAAGATCTTTTATCGGTCAGAACCGCATAACAACATACGTTGTTCCTTTTGTCATCGGTATGTTACTTGTCCGAGATTCGATCGTCGGTATCTCCATACCTAGTTCAATCTCGTTACCGGCAAGTCTCTTTACTCGTTCCGTAACACATCATCTCGTGACTAACTCATTAGTCTTTTTGCTTGCAAGGCTTATTGTGATGTGTGTTACCGAGAGGGCCCAGAGATACCTCTCCGACACTCGGAGTGACAAATCCTAATCTTGATCTATGCCAACACCACGAATACTTTCGGAGACACCTGTAGAGAATCTTTATGATCACCCAGTTACGTTGTGACGTTTGATAGCACACAAGGTGTTCCTACGGTATTCGGGAGTTGCATAATCTCATAGTCATAGGAACATGTATAAGTCATGAAGAAAGCAATAGCAGTAAAACTAAACGATCATAGTGCTATGCTAACGGATGGGTCTTGTCCATCACATCATTCTCCTAATGATGTGATCCCGTTGATCAAATGACAACTCATGTCTATGGTTAGGAAACATAACCATCTTTGATCAATGAGCTAGTCTAGTAGAGGCATACTAGGGACACTCTGTTTTGTCTATGTATTCACACATGTACTAAGTTTCCGGTTAATACAATTCTAGCATGAATAATAAACGTTTATCATGATATAAGGAAATATAAATAACAACTTTATTATTGCCTCTAGGGCATATTTCCTTCAGTCTCCCACTTGCACTAGAGTCAATAATCTAGCTCACATCGCCATGTGATTTAATACCGATAGTTCACATCACCATGTGACCAACACCCAAAGGGTTTACTAGAGTCAATAATCTAGTTCACATCGCTATGTGATTAATACCCAAGAGTAATAAGGTGATCATGTTTTGCTTGTGAGAGAAGTTTAGTCAACGGGTCTGTCACATTCAGATCCGTATGTATTTCGCAAATTTCTATGTCTACAATGCTCTGCATGGAGCTACTCTAGCTAATTGCTCCCACTTTCAATATGCATCCAGATTGATACTTAGAGTCATCTGGATTTAGTGTCAAAGCTTGCATCGGCGTAACCCTTTACGACGAACTCTTTATCACCTCCATAATCGAGAAACATTTCCTTAGTCATCCAATTACTAAGGATAATTTTGACCGATGTACAGTGATCTACTCCTGGATCACTATTGTACTTCCCTGTCAAACTCATGGCAAGGTACACAATGTGTTTTGTACACAGCATGGCATACTTTATAGAACCTATGGCTGAGGCATAGGGAATGACTTTCATTCTCTCTATATTTTTCTGCCGTGGTCTGGCTTTGAGTCTTACTCAACTTCACACCTTACAAGTCAGGCAAGAACTCCTTCTTTGACTGATCCATTTTGAACTACTTCAAAATCTTATCAAGGTATACTCATCGAAAGTCTTATCAAGCGTTTTGATCTATCTCTATAGATCTTGATGCCCAATATGTAAGCAGCTTCACCAAGGTCTTTGTTTGAAAAACTCCTTTCAAACACTCCTTTATGCTTTCCAGAAAATTCTACATCATTTCCGATCAACAATATGTCATTCACATATACTTATCAGAAAGGTTGTAGTGCTCCCACTCACTTCTTGTAAATACAGGCTTCACCGCAAGTCTGTATAAATCTATATGCTTTGATCAACTTATCAAAGCGTATATTCCAACTCCGAGATGCTTGCACCAGTCCATAGATGGATCGCTGGATCTTGCACATTTTGTTAGCACCTTTAGGATTGACAAAACCTTCTGGTTGCATCATAAGTCTTCTTTAATAAATCCATTAAAGAATGCAGTTTTGTTATCCATTTGCCAGATTTCATAAAATGCGGCAATTACTAACATGATTCGGACAGACTTAAGCATCGCTACGGGTGAGAAAGTCTCATCGTAGTCAACTCCTTGAACTTGTCGAAACCCTTTCGCAACAAGTCGAGCTTTGTAAACAGTAACATTACCGTTTGCGTCGGTCTTCCTCTTGAAGATACATTTATTTTCGATGGCTTGCCGATCATCGGGCAAGTCAACCAAAGTCCATACTTTGTTCTAATACATGGATCCCATCTCAGATTTCATGGTCTCAAGCCATTTTGCGGAATCTGGGCTCATCATCGCTTCCTCATAGTTCGTAGGTTCATCATGGTCTAGTAACATGACTTCCAGAACTGGGTTGCCGTACCACTCTGGTGCGGAACGAACTCTGGTCGATCTACGATGTTCAGCAGAAACTTGATCTGAAGTTTCATGATCATCATCATTAGCTTCCTCACTAATTGGTGTAGGAATCACTGGAACGAGTTTCTGTGATGTACTACCTTTCCAATTCGGGAGAAGGTACAATTACCTCATCAAGTTCTACTTTCCTCTCACTCACTTCTTTCAAGAGAAACTCCTTCTCTAGAAAGGATCCACTCTTAGCAACAAAGACCTTGCCTTAGGATATGTGATAGAAGGTGTACCCAACAGTTTCTTTTTGGGTATCCTATGAAGATTTACTTCTCCGATTTGGGTTCGAGCTTATCATGTTGAAACTTTTTCACATAAGCATCGCAGTGCCAAACTTAAAGAAATGACAGCTTAGGTTTCTCAAACCACAGTTCATACGGTGTCATCTCCACGGATTTAGATGGTGCCCTTTTTAACGTGAATGTAGCTGTCTCTAATGCAAAACCCCAAAAGCGATAGTAGTAGATCGGTAAGAGACATCATCGATCGCACCATATCTAATAAAGTACGGTTATGATGTTCGGACACACCATTACACTATGGTGTTCCAGATGGCGTGAGTAGTGAAACTATTTCACATTGTTTTTACTGAAGGCCAAACTCGCTAACTCAAATATTTTACCTCTATGATCATATCGTAGAAACTCTTATTTTCTTGTTACGATGATTCTCCACTTCACTCTGAAATTCTTTGAACTTTTCAAATGTTTCAGACTTGTGCTTCATTAAGTAGATATACCCATATCTGCTCAAATCATCAGTGAAGGTCAGAAAATAACGATACCCGCCGCAAGCTTCAACACTCATTGGTCCACATACATCTGTATGTATGATCTCCAACAAATCTGTTGCTCGCTCCATAGTTCCGGAGAACGGAGTTTTAGTCATCTTGCCCATGAGGCATGGTTCGCAAGCACCAAGTGATTCATAATCAAGTGATTCCAAAAGTCCATCACTATGGAGTTTCTTCATGCGCTTTACACCAATATGACCTAAACGGCGGTGCCACAAATAAGTTGCACTATCATTATTAACCCTGCATCTTTTGGCTTCAATATTATGAATATGTGTATCACCACGATCGAGATCCAACAAACCATTTTCATTGGGTGTGTGACCATAGAAGGTTTTATTCATGTAAACAGAACAACAATTATTCTCTAACTTACATGAATAACCGTATTGCAATAAACATGATCAAATCATGCTCAACACCAAATAACACTTATTTAGGTTCAACACTAATCCCGAAAGTATAGGGAGTGTGCGATGATGATCATATCAATCTTGGAACTACTTCCAATACACATCGTCACTTCATCCTTTAATTAGTTTCTGTTCATTATACAACTCCCATTTCGAGTTACTACTCTTTAGCAACTGAACCAATATCAAATACCGAGGGGTTGCTATGAACACTAGTAAAATACACATCAATAATCTGTATATCAAATATACCTTTGTTCACTTTGCCATCCTTCTTATCCGCCAAATATCTAGGGCAATTCCACTTCTAGTGACCATTTCCTTTGCAGTAGAAGCACTTGTTTCAGGCTTGAGTTTAGCTTTGGGTTTCTTCACGGGAGTGACAACTTGCTTGTCATTCTTCTTGAAGTTACCCTTCTATCCCTTTGCCCTTTACTTGAAACAAGTGGTCTGGTTAACCATCAACACTTGATGCTCTTTCTTGATTTCTACCTTCGCCGATTTCAGCATCGTGAAGAGCTCGGGAATTACTTTCGTCATCCCTTGCATATTATAGTTCATCACGAAGTTCTACTAACTTGGTGATAGTGTCTAGAGAACTTTGTCAATTACTATCTTATCTGGAAGATTAACTCCCACTTGATTCAAGCAATTGTACTACCCAGACAATCTGAGCACATGCTCACTGGTTGAGCTATTCTCCTCCATCTTGTAGGCAAAGTACCGTCAGAGGTCTTATACCTCTCGACACGGGCATGAGTATGAAATACTAATTTCAACTCTTGGAACATCTCATATGCTTTGTGGCGTTTCAAAACGTTTTTGAAGTCCCGGTTATAAGCCGTAAAGCATGGTGCACTAAACTATCAAGTAGTCATCATATCGAGCTTTTGTCAAAACGTTCATAACGTCTACATCTGCTCCTGCAATAGGTCTGTCACCTAGCGGTGAATCAAGGACATAATTCTTCTGTGCAGCAATGAGGATAATCCTCAGATCACGGAACAATTCCGCATCATTGCTACTAACATCTTTCAACTTGGTTTTCTCTAGGAACATATGAAAAATAAACGGGGAGCAACATCGCGAGCTATTGATCTACAACATAGATATGCTAATACTACCAGGACTAACTTCATGATAAATGAAAGTTCAATTTAATCATATTACTTAAGAACTCCCACTTAGATAGACATCCCTCCGGTCATCTAAATGATCACGTGATCCAAATCAACTAAACCATGTCCGATCATCACGTGAGATGGAGTAGTTTCAATGGTGAACATCTTATGTTGATCATATCTACTATGTGATTCACGCTCGACCTTTCGGTCTCCAGTGTTCCGAGGCCATATCTGCATATGCTAGGCTCGTCAAGTTTAACCCGAGTATTCTGCGTGTGCAAAACTGGCTTACACCCGTTGTATTTGAACGTAGAGCTTATCACACCCGATCATCACGTGGTGTCTCGGCACGACGAACTTTCGCAACGGTGCATACTCAGGGAGAACACTTATACCTTGAAATTTAGTAAGGGATCATCTTATAATGCTACCGTCGTTCTAAGCAAAATAAGAAGCATAATAAGATAAACATCACATGCAATCAAAATATGTGACATGATATGGCCATCATCATCTTGTGCTTTTGATCTCCATCTCCAAAGCACCTTCATGATCACCTTCGTCACCGGCGCGACACCTTGATCTCCATCGTAGCATCGTTGTCGTCTCGCCAACTATTGCTTCTACGACTATCGCTAGCGCTTAGTGATAAAGTAAAGCAATTACATGGCGATTGCATTTCATACAATAAAGTGACAACCATATGGCTCCTGCCAGTTGCCGATAACATTACAAAACATGATCATCTCATACAAAACCGTATAACTCATCATGTCTTGACCATATCACATCACAACATGCCCTGCAAAAACAAGTTAGACGTCCTCTACTTTGTTGTTGCAAGTTTTACGTGGCTGCTACGGGCTTAGCAAGAACCGTTCTTACCTACGCATACAAAACCACAACGATGTTTCGTCAAGTATGTGTTGTTTTAACCTTCACAAGGACCGGGCGTAGCCACACTTGATTCAGCTAAAGTGAGAGAGACAGACACCCGCCAGTCACCTTTAAGCAACGAGTGCTCGTAACGGTGAAACCAGTCTCGCGTAAGCGTACGCGTAATGTCGGTCCGGGCCGCTTCATCTCACAATACCGCCAAAGCAAAGTATGACATGCTGGTAAGCAGTATGACTAGTATCGTCCACAATCTCATTGTGTTCTACTCGTGCATATCATCTACGCATAAACCTGGCTCTGATACCACTGTTGGGGAACGTAGTATTTTAAAATTTTCCTACGATCACGCAAGATCTATCTACCAGATGCATAGCAACGAGAGGGGAGAGTGTGTCTACGTACCCTCGTAGACCGGGAGCGGAAGCGTCAAGTGACGCGGTTGATGTTGTCGAACTTCTTCGCGATCCAACCGATCAAGCACCGAACGTACGGCACCTCCGCGTTCAGCACACGTTCAGCTTGATGACGTCCCACGAGCTCTTGATCCAGTTGAGCTTCACGGGAGAGTTTCGTCAGCACGACGGCGTGGTGACGGATATGATGTGTTCACCGGTGCAGGGCTTCTCCTAAGCTCCGCGACGGTACGATCGAGGTGTGATTCTGTGGAGGGGGGCACCGCACACGGCTAAAACAATTCAACTTGTGTGTCTTTGGGTGCCCCCCTGCCCCCGTATATAAAGGAGCAAGGGAGGAGGGGCCGGCCAACTCTCCTGGTGCGGCTAGGGAAGGGATTCCTACTAGGAATAGGATTGCAATCCTATTCCTAGTAGGATTCACCGAAAGGAAGAAGGGGGAAAGGAATAGGAGAGGTGGCGCCCCCCCAATCCTAGTCCAACTAGGATTCCTAGGTGGGGGCGCCGGCCAGCCCTATGGGCTGCCTCTCTCTCACCCTTTAGGCCCACTATGGACCATCCCCTCTCGTAGGGGGTTCCGGTAACCCCCTCCGGCATTCCCGATAAATCCGAAACTTTTCCGGTATACTTCCGGTGTCCGAATATAGCCGTCCAATATATCAATCTTTATGTCTCGGACATTCCGAGACTCCTCGTCATGTCCGTGATCTCATCCGGGACTCCGAATTACCTTCGGTACATCAATACTCAAAAACTCATAATACCGATCGTCATCAAACGTTAAGCGTGCGGACCCTACGGGTTCGAGAACTATGTAGACATGACCGAGACTCATCTCTGGTCAATAACCAATAGCGGAACCTGGATGTTCATATTGGCTCCTACATATTCTACGAAGATCTTTTATCGGTCAGAACCGCATAACAACATACGTTGTTCCTTTTGTCAAACGGTATGTTACTTGCCCGAGATTCGATCGTCGGTATCTTTATACCTAGTTCAATCTCGTTTACCGGCAAGTCTCTTTACTCGTTCCGTAACACATCATCTCGTGACTAACTCATTAGTCCTTTGCTTGCAAGGCTTATTATGATGTGTGTTACCGAGAGGGCCCAGAGATACCTCTCCGACACTCGGAGTGACAAATCCTAATCTTGATCTATGCCAACACCACGAATACTTTCGGAGACACATGTAGAGCATCTTTATGATCACCCAGTTACGTTGTGACGTTTGATAGCACACAAGGTGTTCCTACGGTATTCGGGAGTTGCATAATCTCATAGTCATAGGAACATGTATAAGTCATGAAGAAAGCAATAGCAGTTAAACTAAACGATCATAGTGCTATGCTAACGGATGGGTCTTGTCCATCACATCATTCTCCTAATGGTGTGATCCCGTTGATCAAATGACAACTCATGTCTATGGTTAGGAAACATAACCATCTTTGATCAATGAGCTAGTCTAGTAGAGGCATACTAGGGACATACTGTTTTGTCTATGTATCCACACATGTACTAAGTTTCCGGTTAATACAATTCTAGCATGAATAAAAGACATTTATCATGATATAAGGAAATACAAATAACATCTTTATTATTGCCTCTAGGGCATATTTCCTTCAAAGGGATCATCTTATAATGCTACCGTCGTTCTAAGCAAAATAAGAAGCATAATAAGATAAACATCACATGCAATCAAAATATGTGACATGATATGGCCATCATCATCTTGTGCTTTTGATCTCCATCTCCAAAGCATCGTCATGATCACCTTCGTCACCGGCGCGACACCTTGATCTCCATCGTAGCATCGTTGTCGTCTCGCCAACTATTGCTTCTACGACTATCGCTACCGCTTAGTGATAAAGTAAAGCAATTACATGGCGATTGCATTTCATACAATAAAGCGACAACCATATGGCTCCTGCCAGTTGCCGATAACATTACAAAACATGATCATCTCATACAAAAACCGTATAACTCATCATGTCTTGACCATATCACATCACAACATGTCCTGCAAAAACAAGTTAGACGTCCTCTACTTTGTTGTTGCAAGTTTTACGTGGCTGCTACGGGCTTAGCAAGAACCGTTCTTACCTACGCATACAAAACCACAACGATGTTTCGTCAAGTATGTGCTGTTTTAACCTTCACAAGGACCGGGCGTAGCCACACTTGATTCAGCTAAAGTGAGAGAGACAGACACCCGCCAGTCACCTTTAAGCAACGAGTGCTCTTAACGGTGAAACCAGTCTCGCGTAAGCGTACGCGTAATGTCGGTCCGGGCCGCTTCATCTCACAATACCGCCGAAGCAAAGTATGACATGCTGGTAAGCAGTATGACTAGTATCGCCCACAACTCATTGTGTTCTACTCGTGCATATCATCTACGCATAAACCTGGCTCATGATGCCACTGTTGGGGAACGTAGTATTTTAAAATTTTCCTACGATCACGCAAGATCTATCTACCAGATGCATAGCAACGAGAGGGAAGAGTGTGTCTACGTACCCTCGTAGACCGGAAGCGGAAGCGTCAAGTGACGCGGTTGATGTAGTCGAACTTCTTCGCGATTCAACCGATCAAGCACCGAACGTACGGCACCTCCGCGTTCAGCACACGTTCAGCTTGATGACGTCCCACGAGCTCTTGATCCAGTTGAGCTTCACGGGAGAGTTTCGTCAGCACAACGGCGTGGTGACGGATATGATGTATTCACCGGCGCAGGGCTTCGCCTAAGCACTGCAACGGTATGACCGAGGTGTGTTTCTGTGGAGGGGGGCACCGCACACGGCTAAAACAATTCAACTTGTGTGTCTTTGGGTGCCCCCCTGCCCCCGTATATAAAGGAGCAAGGGGGGAGGCCGGCCGGCCCTTCTATGGTGCGGCTAGGGTGCAATCCTACTAGGAATAGGATTGCAATCCTATTCCTAGTAGGAACTACCAAAGAAGGAAGAGAGGAAAAGGAAAAAGGAGGGAGAGGTGGCGCCCCCAAATCCTAGTCCAACTAGGATCCCTTAGGTGGGGCGCTGGCCAGCCCCTATGGGCTGCCTCTCTATTTCCCTTAAGGCCCACTATGGACCATCCCCCTTCGTAGGGGGTTCCGGTAACCCCCTCCGGCAATCCCGTTAAATCCGAAACTTTTCCGGAACACTTCCGGTGTCCGAATATAGTCGTCCAATATATCAATCTTTATGTCTCGGACATTCCGAGACTCCTCGTCATGTCCGTGATCTCATCCGGGACTCCGAACTACCTTCGGTACATCAAAACTCATAAACTCATAATACCGATCGTCATCAAACGTTAAGCGTGCGGACCCTACGGGTTCGAGAACTATGTAGACATGATCGAGACTCATCTCCGGTCAATAACCAATAGCGGAACCTGGATGTTCATATTGGCTCCTACATATTCTACGAAGATCTTTTATCGGTCAGAACTGCATAACAACATACGTTGTTCCTTTTGTCATCGGTATGTTACTTGTCCGAGATTCGATCATCGGTATCTCCATACCTAGTTCAATCTCGTTACCGGCAAGTCTCTTTACTCGTTCCGTAACACATCATCTCGTGACTAACTCATTAGTCTTTTGCTTGCAAGGCTTATTGTGATGTGCATTACCGAGAGGGCCCAGAGATACCTCTCCGACACTCGGAGTGACAAATCCTAATCTTGATCTATGCCAACACCACGAATACTTTCGGAGACACCTGTAGAGCATCTTTATGATCACCCAGTTACGTTGTGACGTTTGATAGCACACAAGGTGTTCCTACGGTATTCGGGAGTTGCATAATCTCATAGTCATAGGAACATGTATAAGTCATGAATAAAGCAATAGCAGTAAAACTAAACGATCATAGTGCTATGCTAACGGATGGGTCTTGTCCATCACATCATTCTCCTAATGATGTGATCCCGTTGATCAAATGACAACTCATGTCTATGGTTAGGAAACATAACCATCTTTGATCAATGAGCTAGTCTAGTAGAGGCATACTAGGGACACTCTGTTTTGTCTATGTATTCACACATGTACTAAGTTTCCGGTTAATACAATTCTAGCATGAATAATAAACATTTATCATAAGGAAATATAAATAACAACTTTATTATTGCCTCTAGGGCATATTTCCTTCAGTTTCGATCCATCGTCTCATGGTCTATTCATTCCATTTCTAGCCGGAGTGCTGCCCGAATTACTTTGTTCAAATTCCTTTTCCATCTCTTTTAACCGGAGTGTTTTCGAATTCATTCTTATTTCTTCAACCCGTGGTTCATATCCTTCAACCTTTTCGTTCTCATCGTATTCCTTCTTCCTCTTGTCTAACGAAGTCTTTGCAACTTCGTTCATCTCTGTTGTATCCTTTCTTTCAAGTGGCTCAACCTCTTAATATTCTTTGGTTTCACTCTTTAGTCCTCGAAGAACTTTGTTCTTCCTTTTTCTCTTCCGTCTCGTTCCTAAGATCCCGGGATGAGATCTCTTGTTAGTAGGGGAGTGTTGTGACACCCCGAGACCGGTGCGCCAGGTGTCAGTCAGTTATTCGTCGTCGTTGCCATGTCATCTACTTGCGTGTTGCATCTTTGCCTTGTCATCTTGTGTGTTGCATCATCATGTTTTCAAAACTTGCATCCGTCCGAGTCCGCCCGTCCTTTCCGTTGTCCGTTCGTAGCCCAGACACACTTGCACGCGCCCGCGGTGCCTCCGAATATTTATTTTATGAGTGGGCGAAAAACGTTCTCGGAATGGGTTGAAACTTGGCGTGTGGTCTTATTATAGCATAGGTAGACCGCCTGTCAATTTTTGTTGCATTCGGAGTTCGTTTGATAGCCCAACGGTTAACCGTGTTAACCGCCGGAAGCCTTTTTTTTTTTTGGCCCAGCACCCCTTTCACACAGCCCACCTAGCCCATTCTAACCCCTCCTTGCTCTTGGCCGTTCGATCACGATCGCGTGGCTGTGAACCGCTCCTCATTTGGACACTCCTAGCTCCCTCTAGCTATAAATATGTGCCCCTCCCTCCATTTTCGCGCAGATGAAACCCTAAATTCCTCCTCCCCGCGCCGCTGGACATGTCTGCGGAGCAGCCGGACATGTTCGCGCAGCAGCCACGTCGCCTAGCCAATAGGAGCTCGCCACGTCACCTCCCGCCGCCATGTGTCACCCTCCCAATGGCCAGCCGCCCCGCGCCCGCATCCTTGCGCCGGGCCCGCGAGCCCATCTCCGGCCCGTCCCCTGGCCGCGCCGGGCCTGAGTCGCCCACGCCCGCCGCCAACCTCTGTCCTCGCCGTCGTCTCAGCGCCGCCGCCTGCGCACGGCCCCGTCGCCGTCGCCCGCCCCTCCCGTCGGATCCCGCGACCGCCGCCGCTCCACCAGCCCGTGCCCCGCTGCTTCCTCGCCTGGGCTCGCCGCCGCCGGCATCGGCCGACGAGGAGCACCAGCGCCGCCCCCGCCGGTGCGTCCCAGGCTCGCCGCCGGCTTGAATCCGGCCGGGCCGGATCGGATCCGGCCGCCCTAGTGCCGATCTGCCCGTTCCCGGCCTCCTCGCCGTCCGGGAACCTCGCCGGAGTTCCACCGGGATGCCGCAGCCTCGCTCGACCTCCTGCCGGAGAGGGAAGACGACGCCCTGCGGCGGCCTCCTAGGCCTCATGGGCCCGCACGGCCCAGCAGCACGCCCCGAGGCCCAGCGCCTCGGCCCGACCCGCCAGCGGGCCTGCCTCCCTCCTTCTTCTTTACTGGGCCGAGCCCATGGGTGAGCAAACCCGCTAACCCTCGCTCTGTGCGCGTAATATTATTTGACGCTTGGTTGTTTTTTTTGTCTTAGAAAAACGGCTAAGTCCCTGTAAATGCTTATTATATGTGCATGTTTGCATAGTGATAATTTTTTCTGTGCTTATCCAAATTGTGCAAATAATATGTCAAAATGATCGTGGTAATATGCTCTACACTTTGGTCCATTGTGCCATGCTTGTTTGAGTTCATTTAGATGCTCTAATCTCTGTTGTAAGAGTGCTACTTGTTATAAACTGCTGCTACTTGTTATTTTGTTGCCATGTTTGAGATATGATAACTTGGTGCATGTTTATCCAAATGATGCATATGATACGTCAAAATGTTCATTATGAAGTGTACTACATGATGGTTGCTGTAGCATGCTTGTTTTACTCCATATTGCCATGTTAATCTCTGTTGCAAAAGTGCATTTGGCTGTTAAGTGCTGAAACTTGTTATGAGATGTTGATTTCAATTGCTCTTTGCTATTGATGTGTTTGTCCTCATGCGACATGTTTAGATGTTTTAGAAGCACCATAATATGTTCTTTGATGTGGTGCATTTAACTTTCCATGATATGCCTTGTGTTGACTTAAACATGCTTGTAAACATGCCATGTTGTTATTACTGTTTTATACTTAGTGAAAAAACTGCTAAGTCTGGAATCTGTCATAACCTGATGCTATGTTTGCTTGATGCCCTAGTAAAATTCATGCATGTTTTGGAGTGGCCAATGATCATTCCTTGTTGTCCATGTTGTTGTCTATCCATTCATGCCCTTACTTGCACATATGACCTGTTGTAGCTTATTTATTTCTTGCTCTCAAGTTGCTATAAATTATACCTGTCAGGATTTTATCAGCATGTTCAATTTGGTGGAGCTTGTTGCTATTGATTCATGCCTCCTATGCATGTTGTTTTTTGCCTCCGAAGGCAGCATTGTGATGATGTTTTTGCCTTCCCAGATTTTGGCTAAGTCTAGATAATTTTATTGCAACTTGCCATGCTTGTTTAAATGGGTTCCAGCAAGATTTTGGGTGTGTTCTAAGTTCCTATTTGTCAAGTAACATGTCTACTTCACTTCCATGCTTCTTGTTATGATGTTTGGGTGCTGTAGCTTATATTTACCTTGCTACAAAGTTGCTATGTGGCTGTTAACTTCAGCTTGTTGTTATATCTTGTTTCATGTGTATCTTTTAGCCCGTTGCTCCGTTTTGAGTGTGCCCTACATGAAACTTGTGTGATTTTGCATGTAAAATTATAATATCATGTTGTTTACCTATTTGTAGTGTGTTTGCTTGATGTATGAGTGCATCTTGCACCGTTGCCATGTTTGACTTGTTTTGCTCATATCTTCTAGGCCGTAGCTCCGAATTAAACAAACTTTATATGAAACTTGACTAGAACTTCGTGTAGATCATCATGGTGCATGTTAATCTGCTGTTTAACCACTTTAACTTAAGGTTTGTTCAGATCTGGACTAATTTCAAACTATGCATATGAGGACTTACCGGATTTGTTATATGTAGTTTCGGGCCTCATTTAAACTTGTTGACTTGTGTTATTTTTGAGTGCTTCCTGCCTTGCCATGTTTTGCATCATATATAGACTTGTCTTGCATCCTACTTGGTTGAGCATATTGTCATGTTCTTGTGTTGTTTTTTAGTGCTTCCTACCTTGACATGTATTGCATCATATATAGACTTGTCTTGCATCATACTTGGTTGAGCATATTGTCATGTTATTGTGTTGTGTGTTTACCGTATTGCTTGCTTCTTCTCGTTAGTGCTTGTTCCGTTGCGATCGTGAGGATTCGTTCATCTACTCGTGGTTCTTCTTCAAGGCTTCTTCTCCGTCTTCTTCACGGATCCGTTCTTCTTCCTTGCGGGATCTCAGGCAAGATGACCATACCCTTGGATACCTTTACTACCATTGCCATGCTTAGTGTCTCGATGCTATCATTATATGTCACGCTACCGATCATTATTGTCAGCCCCTCTCCTTGTTGCCATGAAACCTCTAACCTTTGACACCTTCCTAGCAAACCATTGTTTGGCTATGTTACCCGCTTGCTCAGCCCCTCTTATAGCGTTGTTAGTTGCAGGTGAAGATGAAGATCGTTCCATGTTGGACCTTGTTGTTGGAATATCACAATATCTATTATTATTATTAACGCACCTATATACTGGGCATGGGTGGAAGGCTTGGCCTTTTGCTCGGTGTTTTGTTCCACTCATGCCACCTTAGGAGCCGATAAACCGGCATTATGTTCCTTGATTTTGCGTTCCTTACACGGTTGGGTATATGGGGGCCCCCTGACACTTCGTCTTTGAATAAAACTCCTCCAGCAAGGCCCAACATTGGTTTTAATTTGCCTCATAATAACAACTTAATTAATTAATTAAATTGCATAGGGGGTCGCATCCCCGAGTATTCTTCTACATAGCAGGGGGGCCAGTGCTGATGGTGTTGGTCCCAAACTAGAGCCACTTGTGGTGCCACCCAGTTATCTGGGGTCTTCGGTTACTGTACGTATTGCTCATCCGGACGTGGCCTGAGACAAGATACGCGCGGCTACTATCAGGGTGTCGGCACGTCGGGAGGTCTTGCTAGACTTGTTTTACCATTGTCGAAATGTCTTGTGCACCGGGATACCGAGCCTGATCGGATTTCCCTAAGATAAGGGGTAATAATTATTATTACTTCAGCTAATCGTGAGAGCTTGTGATGGGCTAAGTTGGGACACCCCTGCAGGGTTATGATCTCTCGAAAGTCGTGCTCGCGGTTATGTGGCAGATTGGAATTTGTTAATGTCTGGTTGTAGAAAACTTGACAGAGGATCCGAAGTAAAACACACATCTGTGTGAGTAACCGTGACTGTCTCTTTTCACTTTGAGAAGAGAACACGGTGGGGTTATGTTTGACTCGTAGGTAGTTCAGGATCTTTAGCGATCATTACTAGTTTGCGACCGTTTGCGTAGATGCTCATCTTATTCTTGTACTCGTAAGTTAGCCACCATATTTTGCTTAGTCGCTGCTGCAACCTCACCACTTTACCTCTTCCTACCCATTAAGCTTTGATAGTCTTGTTACCCATGGTTATGGGATTGCTGAGTCCTCGTGGCTCACAGATACTACAACAACAGTTGCAGGTGCAGGTTTCCGATATTTTGACGTGAGAGCGATGCTCGTTGTGTTGGAGTTCTTTCTTCTTCTTCTTCTTCAGTCTTGGGTTAGGTTCCGGGTCGGCAGCCTGGGATAGCAGATGGATGTCGTTGTTCTTTTCATGTTTGCACCCGTAGTCAGATGCCTTGTATTGATGTTGTTGTATTCATGTGACTTGTATGAATTGTTGTATCCCCATGTATGTATGTAATGGTACGATGTAATGATATTCATCTTGCTAAGCGCCCGAAATGCGGTTGTGCCCCAATCACGTAAGTGTCACGTGATCATGATAGAATCGCATCTTGGGCCTGACACATACTCCATTCTCATTGAGTAGTTTATAAACCCATTTGCTGAGAAGAGCAATATTTTTAATCTCAAGGTCTTGAATCCCAAGTCCCCCTGACTTTTAGGTCGACATAATACAGTCCACCTAGCCAGTCGATATTTCTTGGATTCATTATCACACTGCCAAAAAATCTGGATCTAAAGTAATCTAGACGCTGAAGAACCCCTTTCGGAAGATGGAAGAATGACAACATGTATAGAACCATGTTTCTGAGGACGGAATTGATCAATATCAATCGGCCCCCATATGACAAGAGTTTGGCTTTCCGACTGGCTAGTCGCTTCTCAAGTCTCTCTTCCACGTGCTTCCACACAGCGATATTTAAACGTCGATAGTGTATGGGAATACCCAGATACCGAATCAGGAACTGCCCGAGCTGGTATCCAAAAATGTCAGCATACTCAGTTGCAGATTCTGCCGCATCTCCAAAGCAAAAAAGTTCGCTCTTATGAAAATTGATTTTGAGGCCAGAGAGTTCCTCGAAAGCACATAGAAGCAGCTTGAGGTTTTTTGCTTTATCTAGATCATGATCCAAGAAAAGTATAGTGTCATCCGCATATTGTAGGATAGATAGACCCTCTTCTACCAACTGAGGAATGACACCGCTAACTTGACCGGCCACCTTAGCCCGCTCAACAAGGGTAACATGTCGGCCACAATGTTAAACAAAATGGGTGATGCGGGGTCTCCTTGGCGAAGCCCCTTTGTCTGAAAATAGTTGCCAATCTCATCGTTAACTTTGATGGCCACACTACCTCCAGAAACAAAACTATCTACCCATCGACACCATTTTGGTGAAAACCCCTTCATGCGTAAAGTTTTCAACAAAAAGGGCCATTTAACTTTATCATAGGCTTTTTCGAAATATATTTTAAAGATCACTCCATTCAACTTTTTACGGTGAAGCTCATGTACAGTTTCATGCAGCACAACAACTCCATCTAGTATGTTGCGTCCTTGCATAAATGCTATTTGAGTGGGCTTGACGACATGGTCAGCCACCCCATTCAATCGGTTAGTTGCGACCTTCGTAAAGATTTTGAAGCTTACATTTAGAAGGCAAATCGGTCGATATTGTTGAATACAACTTGCCTCCTTAATCTTGGGCAGTAGGATAATCTCCCCAAAGTTTAAGCAGGAAATATCAAGGTCTTCGAAAGTCTGCCTTGATCACGTCCCAAAAGCATTGATAAAACTCTGCCGGAAATCCATCCGAGCCCGGAGCCTTGTTGTGTTCCATTTGGAACACCGCGGTTTGGATTTCCTCCTCAGAGAACGGAGAGGTTAAGAATTCATTTTCCGGTGAGTAGAGAACATGGCTGCACAAGGTTTCATAGAAGTTATGTAGAACCAGGAGTGAGTCGATACAGCCAACTTGGCCATGTGGGGTGGAGTTCCTCCCTGCATAAAACCATGGCTCATCTCTCTTCTTTTTCGTTGATTGTGTTTGAAATAGCTAACCTCTTATGCCAAGTGATAACACCATCGCTATTCTTGTTTGTACCTAAAAATTTGACAATCAAAGTGTAAACTTGAAGCTCGTGTGAACATTGCCTGAAACAACAATGTTTGGCTACAAAAAATTTGGGCTCAAACTCTAGGAGTCGACTAATAATGGTCAAAAAACATGAAAACGTGAAGTGCAGCGGACTAAAGAGCATTGGTAGGACAAGTTTCGTCCATAAGTTTTCAGAATAGTTTGCTGCCACATGTTTATTAGCACGTCAGCTTGGCGTTCTTTCCACCGGCCTTTTGACGGCAAGTAAATTTTAAGTCAGATGATGATGATGCCAGATACGCCTGACCAAGCATATTAGGGCATGTACAATGGTTCTAGCTTAAGGATGCCACGTAAGATAAATGATGAGGTGGAGGAGAGAGAAATCATAAGAGAAGGCTTGTCTTAGCTTATTTAAGCAAAGACAAGAGATGATAGCTTAGCACAATTTGTCTCACCATGTTTTTAGGAATAACTAATTATTGAAGATAAGGCTAAGAGATGACCCATTGTAGACTTGTTTTTTTGTCATCTCTAATTTACATGCAAAATTTAAGATAAGACTATCTTAGCAACCATTGTACATGCCCTTAGCAGTATCAGGTTGACTGCTTCCAAAATCTAAGGCCACTAGGGATCAGATTACTGATCCCTTGCTTCCCATCAGACCACTGGATGACCGTCGGATTAACATCATGCTATTCGTCCGATCTGTTACTACTATTGTTAGGCGCTGAGTTATTTCCTTCCTATAGTAATTAAGTGCTTCCATAATAACCACCCGCTGACCTCTCCACCATTCCTTATCTGTGCTTCTAGTAACTAACTGCTTCCAGAAATTACGTCAATTGGTTTGGTAAGCTGTGATTGCTTCCAACAAACAAATACAAAAAATTATGCTTTCCACTAATTGCGAATTTGCTTCCAATAAATAGATAAAGAAACTTTATTGTTTCTGGAGATGTTCTTTTTTTGCAGCGCAGACATGGCAATATGGCATGGAAAATTAAATTTTTATAATGGAAACACATGCCATGGAAACATATATTATTCAAACAAACTGTTTACAAAATAAAGATACTTCAAAAAAATTGTTTCAACTGTATATATTCTCGGATCAAAGTAGGACGTCTAAACTGAAATTTTGGGTTGTAGAAAACATGTAATCTGAACGTTGGAAGCATCATGCAGTAACGGTGGAAGCATACTTGGTTACTGTGTAAGAGAAGCTTGGTTTATTTGGATGCATTGGAAGCACAGTGTGATATTGTTAGAAGCATGATTAGTGTCTAACTGAAACTTTGTTCAACTATGTAGGAAGCATAAATGTTCTGTGAAACCTATAATGTTTGGTCATTGTGTAACCAGAGATTCTATTTCGTGAGAAGGAAGCGAAATAGAGATATGTTGGATGCAAAATTAAGAAGCTGGTGCATCATACATGTGCCACGTGACAATTGCACGTGCTTCAAAAAAATGAGCATGTGCTTCCAAAAAAGTTAAAAGTTGTTTCAAATGTCGCATGTACATATTTCCAACGACGAACTTTCGGATTGATGTATTTTTTTCATCAACATTGCTTCTAAATGAGATCATAATTTTCTACCAAAGAAAACAAAATTATCTTAAATTGGACATGGCTTCCATACAAGATACAACAAGACATCAACATACAACAAGATATGAACATCGAAGCACAACAAAATGAAGCCCCCTACTGGAACATGAGCACCATCCAAAGAGGGATGTGTTTGAGGACTAGCGTCCACAAGATCTCAGCAGCAACAATGAGATGAGAGTTGCCAGAGTATGGTGGTCAGATAGGGCCACGGGGAAGACTTGACATGCCTAAATTGTCCTCGTGCACGAGCAAGACTGGGGTAGGAAGCAATGGTGATACTGATACATGAAGAAGCAGGGAACCCCATGTTAGGAAGCATGCATGCTTCGTGTGTGCTTTGTCGACGTCGAACCCGTCCCTGGACGCTCCACTCCAGCTGCCATCTTCTCCCTAGCTTTGACGACCTCCTTTTTCTCCCCAAAAGCTGTGTGTCGACGCCGGGGAGCGGCAAGGAGCAGCGCAGTCGTCACCGTCGAGTTGCCGACTTTATTGACCTGCATCAGTTGAGCGTTGTGTTACCAGTGTGCTCCCATGCCGGTGAGTAGAACAACAGCCACTGGGATGCTCCATGCTGCACGGAAAGGCAGAGCAACAGGTGGAGGAAGGCGTGAATGTCGTGGAGGAGGATGGGGAGAACGGAGTCGGTCTATTTGTTGGCTATGGGAAGACGGACGCTGGTCCAAATCATTAATGAAAAAAACTTATTTTGAGGATGGCAGTTATGAGCAATTTAAGGAGATTAGCTGCCAGCAAACGAGCCATTGGATGTGGGACGAGATGGACGGTGGAGAAGAGGTCTGAGCAAATAAGAAGTATCAGACTGATGTAAAGTGTTTCCCAAAATCTAATTAACTAGTTAAAAATGGATTTGCACCCATGGTACTTGCTGATGTCATGTACTCCCTCTACTTTAGTAATCTAAACGCTCTTATATTCTACTCCCTTCGTTCCCAAATGTCTTTTTAGACATTTCAAATAAACTAAAACATACAGATGTATGTAGACATACTTTACAATGTAGATTCACTCATTTTGCTTTGTATGTATGTATGTAGACATACTTTACAATGTAGATTCACTCATTTTGCTTTGTATGTAGTCACTTGTTGAAATCTCTAGAAAGACAAATATTTGGGAACGAAGGAAGTATTTCTGTATGGAGGGAGTATCATGTTAGCCAGATCAGAAAACAAACAGGAGATATGCCATATTAATGGCAACCTGTGATGATTCTTGAGTGCAGAAACAACGACAGGTTGAAATCACCAGCACAATTTCTAGATGAAATTAACATTAGCCAAAGTAACATACCAAAAAGGGCAACAGCATTATCAGCTATGCCTGACCAAGCATTGGAGTACTAATTAACCCAAACTGCAGAAATGTTGATTTATCAGCCTGTTCAAATGACAGGCTGATACGCAAGGCTTACAGTAACAATTTGTGCCAATTCAAGCGGCGGAAGAACAGAAGAACAGCTTACAAGCCATCAAGAAAACAACAAAATTCATATACGAATAACAAAACTAAAGCGCTAAAACAAGTTTAGATCATGCAATGGAATGCAACAGAAAGCACCCTAAAGGTTTTGGCCGACAGAACGAAGGCTTGGCACATTCAGTGACCATGATCCCCTCGGGCACCATCCATTGTAGCAGCCTTCTCTACCTCAGTCTCAGCAACATAATTCATCAATTTCAGCTTCCTAAAGTGGCTGAAGATCATCCTTTGTATATTTAACCGAGACCATCGTTCTTTGTCGTCACCACGATATCTATGTTCTTCCCACCACTCGCAAGAACCTAAAAGTTTTACATCTATATGTGATCAGCTAACAAAAATAAAACTGGAAGGATAAACTGAAGATACAAGTTACTCCCTACGTAAAGAAATATACTGTAAGAGTGTTTAGACCACTACTTTAGTGATCTAAACGCTCTTATATTTCTTTACAGAGGGAGTACAACACAACAGTGGCTTTCAAATAAATAAAAGATCAACATAGATGGCAAGGATCCAAGAGAAAGCAAAACAATGGTAGAAGAAAGATCAAGCAATTCCATTTGGACCATCCTGCAACTTGAATACCATCCTAACAGAGAATTTCGATGTTACAAATGCAAGTAAATATCACCAAAAATCCAGGTACTGAAGATTATGTTCTTGCTCAACGTGCATGCTGGTATAAGTTGCAGACCTATGGAGATAATAAATAGGTGAATAATTGGCCACTTGGAGCACACACTACTTGGTGACAAAACATGGGATACAGAGAACTGTTCTTTCTTTTTTGGTATTGTTGAGAAAAGCTGCAAATGTATAATTTTAAACAAAGTACTCCCTCCGTCCCAAAAGAAGTGTCTCAACTTTAGTACAACTTTAAGTACGAACAACCAGGTCTCGTCAACTCAGCAAAAATGGAAGTGATAGCGATCTGATGAAAACACCCGTGCCACTTTCAGAGTGCAAGTAAAAGAAAGGGTCACATTGGCTAGAACATAGGGTTACCAAGATTCAGAGTTATAAAAAGAAGGTTAGAATAAACATTAACGGAAAGCGGCTATGATAAAACATTATCGAAGAACTATACCATATCAAGTATATAGATTATGAAAAGCAGCTCTGTTCTTCTATTTCAGCTCTGGACATATTCTGATGCCATCGGCACATTACCAGACCCATGAGAACTAGAGCTGTTGACAGGCACAGTGCGCTGAGCGAAACTGAGCAACTGCTTGCGCTGATACTCATTTGTGTGAGGAAGGCTGGCACGCAACAGCTCCACTGGTGTTTCCCTGCTTATCACAGCTGCAGCAGCAGGTTGCATTTGCACTGTATGAACCACAGTATCAAATTTACTCATACAATACCCCATAAGCAGCCCGAAGAAGGCATCAAATGATGCCTGCCATAGAGTTCGGTTCTGCATGCTGTAAGCAGAGGCCACATGCTGATCAGTAAGAAGCTCTGTAGCTCTGTCCAGTAGAGACTTTATGATGACAGAAGCGCCGTCACCAGCAGCATATCCCAGAGGTCGAAGAGGTGGTTGCTGTGGCGAACACGCAACAGCTGCAAGACAAGCACTGAGTCCACTCAAGTCCATCCGAACAACACAGGTGGATACGGCACTTACAAGTTTAGTTGTGGTCCCAGCTATGCTGCTATCAGAGGGCAAATTGCCAAATATAAATCTTAGATTCCGGAAAACTGCCATGCAAACAATCCTTGCAAGCTCACTACCTGAAGTAACAAGATCAATATAACGAGAAAGTAGTTTCCGACCCTTCGGAAGAGATACTATGCGGAGAAACACTAGATCATCATTTTGCGACAGAGATGCATCCTTATTAGATGCAAGTGGATCATCTAATTGCAGTGATTCTGCCAGCTGCTCGAGAAGAGCCTGTCTTCTGTTTCTAAGTTGCAAACCACCATCTGGCTGTTTACTAAAGTGAAGCAAACGATCTATATCATCCACATCCAGTAGTAGGCAAAGGCCATCTTCAATTGTGATTCTAGCAGCCAGCATCGGCTCTTGGTCAAGAGATTTTGAAGCAGATTTTTCAGTAGTGCTATCACTTGGTTCAGAGGCTTCTTCAACATCAAGGAGAGGACGGGGCCTGCGGATGGAAGAAAATGGGAGCCGCCCAAGAGCATCAACCTGAAGATACGCATGTGGCTCATCCTTACTGCGTGCACGAGAAGATGGATCTCTGATCAAGGTTGGACAGAAGTAGTGCTTCAGTTGTGCTCCTGCTGATTTTCTGGCCAAACAAGCTTGATGATAGTAATCATCAATATATGGATCGGTGATCTGAGTGGCAGCTTTCTGCATCCTTGCGATATTCTCAATTTCTTCAGTGGACATGTACTTGGATCTGAACCGCTGCCACCTATTATCCATTCTCATATTGCCAGGCTCAAAACCTTGGGGAGGATAGCGCGGGCCATGCCTTCCATGGTGTAACATCGATCTGGCTCTGGGATCACTCAAGTCAGGCATAACAAAATTTGGATCAAATCTACCCATCATTTGTGGTGAAGGATGCCGAGGACCAAACATCTGCAGATTTTGTGGCGGAGAATGTTGGGCACCAAGCATCTGGGCATGTAGTTGTGAGAACTGGGGTGGAGAGTGTTGAATTGGGAGCATTCCATTTTGTTGATGAGGTGGCTGCATTTGAGGTGGTATAAATCCATTTGGATGCTGCATCAAAGCTGGTGTAAATCTGCTACCATTCCCACGAATCAGTTCAATATTATTGTATTGCGGCTCTTGGTGTGGATATGATGACATTCTCTGCAAAGGAGATGGCCTTGGTCCGAGAATAGGTTCAATAGGATTGTACTGAGCATCTTGTTGCGGGGATGAGGATGTCCTCTGAAGTCTGGAATCAGCAAACTGGGCTGGATGAGGTGGTTGAGACCACCAGCTTTTGTTGTCCAGCCGTTGTTCAGCACCCAATGCAGGCTGTGTAGGCCAGTATGATGATTCAGCCTCTTGTGCCCAGTCAGCAGTAGCAGCTATAAAGTGCAGAATTATAATGAAACGATTAAACAAATAAAATTTATGTTAATGTGTATAGCACTCAACAAAGTAACAAGAAAACGAAGATTATTTATTTTCATTAGTTAACTCAAGATTTGCATTCAAACAATGACAGACTAGCAGTAGCAGCCATATTATAGTAATTACATTGGTCAGACATAAGATATAACAAAGCCAAGTTAAGTGCATCATGATAACTGTAGCTCTGGTAGTAAGTTGAAAGAATTTAGAGAATATCTCTTAAGCATGTGCAAACATGCTATCTAACAGCATGCATAATTGTCCTTCAAAGACAGAAACGAAGTTAAAACACAAAAGCATATTTCCTCACAAATAAATGAGTAAACCAGCATTACTCACTTTGTCCAGGTAACGATCCCCCACGGCTAACTATTCCTGATTGCTTTGGTTCGTTAACAGTTCTGGTCAGCTGAAATTGTAAATAAATAAATCAGCCTCACCAGTCAAACAGGAACAAATGAAATAGGGAAAGCATGCAAATTAGGTAAACGTTAATTTTGGTAAAACAAATGAGAGCTCATGTGACTATATTAGTATAATCTTAAAATATACATCCGATAATCTCAAATGAACTATGAACCATAGAAATCAAACCTTTGAGAATGCCCCGGCAAGATCATCAACACCAGTAAATGAACCTACACCTTCGTCCTGCAAAAGCAAAGCTTGACCAATGAGCGGTTGACCTTCCTATACGGCAGAAAAAAGAACTATTTTTGCAATCTTTTAAGGCGATCAGAAATCCAGTGGGACAGCATTCTGAAATCATTCCTAAATGCATGTTTGGGATCCAACTATGAGTGAAAACAAAACAGAAACTGAAGGGAATGAAGCACACAGTACACACAACTTGTAACGGTTCCTACCTGAAGTCATAAAAACTAAAACTTGCTTGTGCATAGTTAGGACTATCTCCCGCATAGTGCACTCAACGTAAGCTTTCTAATTTTTCCAGGATATGTAAGGAGGATTTCCAACCATGGCTGAATGCACTTTACAGAGTTAACTAATAGTTCCAAAATAGATACGCTAACTTCCTCAGTTTAAGCGGAACTTTTTCTGAATACATGATAGCATTAGTAACCCTAAAATACAATTGACTACATTAGTTACCAGGCTTTTGACCAACATACACGGAAACAGTTAGGGCGTGTTTGGTTGCCCGCGCTGCACCTGCATGGCATCCCAGATGCAGTTTTCAGCTTGTTTGGTAAACTGTATGGCCATCTGGGCCTGGCCCAGCTGATGCAAAAAGTACCCTCTCAGCCAGGCTGAGAGCTACGCAGGATTCGGCCGTTCCCTGGATGCATGCACGAGTTGTGCAAAACGCCTGCACCCACCCTTGCATCACGCGTGCAGCTTCACGCGGGGGGTCGCGACCCCTCTCGCCATAACTCCCCATTTTCAGTCGCCTCGTTTGCCCAGCCCTTCTCCTCCCATCCCTTCCGCCCAGCCTCAGATTCGCCGCCGCTACCTCCTCATCCTCGCCGCCACCGCTACCTCCTCACCCTCGCCGCCATCACCTCCTCCTCCTCTCCGCTGTTGTCCCTTTTTGCTGGCTGCCGTCAATGGGAGACAACACAGGGGGGGGGGGGCAGAGCTCGATCTGGTGTGGGATCCATGAATCCTTGCACGGGTCACCGGATCTGATGCGGTCGCGGCCGAGCTGGGCACGCTCGACGTCGAGCGCCCGAGTGGATTCCGCGACGACCGGAGGCTCGGCCCGTCTCGATCCCGCGGCGGTCGGGCACGCTGGCCGGTGGTGAGTGCCACGTGATCTGGATCTCATGGCAGCGGTGGTAGCAAGATCAAGATCAAGGAATTAATGGCAGCATCAACCAGATCGGTTGTTGCCCGTACTTCATTTCTGTTGTGGTGATCTCCAGCCTGAGATCCCCTGTCAACATCCTCTTAAACAAGGAACCATTCAGTATGTTGTGAATTTATTTTCTGTGTATGGAGTAGTACCACTTGATAGCAAGAGAAGGGAGGCAGCGATTTTTCTTAAGTTTTGAATTGTTCTGAAGAAGTTTTGAATTGTTCTGAAGAAGTTTTGACTGAATTTAGTTACATTCTACTCCCTCTGTAAACTAATATAAGAGCGTTTAGATTACTATTTTAGTGATCTAAACGCTCTTATATTAGTTTACGGAGGGAGTAGCAGATAACATGTTTTGTCATTGGGCCAGTGCCAAGGCTGATGTCGCTTGTGTTTGTTGTTGTATTTGTAAACCAAGATTGCTTGTTAATTTTCTCTGAAAGAGACATGCTTCTCTTGTTTGCTGCAAACAGTATGATCAGTTTACCAAACAACATCTCACTCATCCTGTGACACCACATTCAACCAACCAAACACATATTCAGCCTGGCCAGTCTCATAGCACACAAGCAACCAAACACACATCTCAGTGTGCCATAGCATTAGCCCAACCAGGCCACACTCAGCCAGCATGCTAGATGCGATGCAGCTAAATGTGACCCGAGCAACCAAACACGCCCTTAGCAATCACAAGAGACAATGCCAGCTTTCCTACTTTACATAACAATGTACATTCCTATTTGCCTATTTGGTCGCATGTGTACACCTATAATGAAATTGGTTGCATACTTTGCATCCTCTACCAGATTCCTGATGGCATGAACCAAACTGAAAACAAGGGCTAGAACAGATTGATCAAAATTAAGATAATTCCTAAGAGAAACTCTCCTCGTGCTCTGAAGTCCAAAGGAGTTTGCAACCCTTCTGATATAAAAGGAAGCCTCACAATGCTATCCCAATGCACAAGTTACCTATTTGGCACATCATCTCACAAACATAACGCCTATTCACTGTGGATTTGTTTTTATTTTGGTCACGTCAAAACAGAAGAGATGTCCATTATATCATATATCTTACCTCCAACATATCCCTTCCATAAATAGGAGTGTATTCTTCATCACCAGGCCCAACAAAACCAGTATCACCAGCTTCATCATCATCCAATCCACCTAGCTCAACCTCCTCCAAGACATTGTTACCAAAGAAAGCATACTGTGATGCATCAAATTTGGTATCACCTGCACAGGGATAATGTAAGAACCCAGCAACAGTAATGGATGCTATGGGAGAAAAAACAATATAAATATACTAGATCGGGAACATTCAATGAAAACAGCGTTAGACTAAGGCTGCACTTGGCATTGCAGTGGATTGTGATAACCCGTTAACCAGTCTTTACCTATTTTAATGTTTGTTCTACCCTCTTTTAATACTTTCATTTATGGCTTAAATTGCTACAGCAGATTATTAAATAAGCAAAGCACAACACAGTTCATCAACCGCAACCTGAGCCTAAAGCAGCTACAGGTTGGCTCCGCAATAGAACGCTATTGTGAGATTTTAGTCACATACATCATGCAAAAGTTAAGCTATGACCAAAAGAAGCAATTAAAACTGCAAATATAGATATAAGTAAGCTCAGCCCACCACTGTGATTGAATTCATTTAATGCTGCAGATTTTTCGCTGCCCGTAAAAGTGTGGGAACATAAGGTTAACCTGTTGCGGAAGAGAAGAAGAGGTGCCGAACTGCGGTGCTTCAGTGAGAAGCACCAACGTGCGTGATATAATCCCCCTTCTTAAACAAATGTGGTTTTACACTAGTTTTGACAAATTAGGCGTACTCTAAATGATAAAAGCAGGGAGCATAATTCAATCAACGCTGCAGATTTTCTGCTCCCCATAGAAGCGTGGGAACAGAAGAATTCTTAGAACAAATAGCTTTATTGATTTGCTTGCTCCACTACAGAGCTAACCCAAAACAAGGTGGGAACCACCGCACCAGAACTAATTCCAGCAGGCGACATTAGCTTAACTCACAAGCATGACCAGTGACTACCAAAATTAGGCACCCTATCCCAGAGAATAACATGGTAGAATCTCAGCTGATTTATTTCAAAATGAACTTTATCAGTATTACTTTTCAAAAAAAATTAAAAAGCTTCGTTCAACCCAATCATTATCACAAACTAATCTCTCCGAACATTCTACTTTCATCAGGGGAATCTCAACAAACTAATCAAAAACAAAACAAGCTCGTCACCTGGCTCCATGGCGCGGGGGTTCCTGAACCCCCAAAAATTCCGGAAAACAAGCTGAGATCTCCAAGAGCCGAGTCGAACCGCGAAGAGGCTCGGCTAGCACGAGGCGCGGCGGCGAGCAAATCCGTGGCCAAGCTGCATGGAGCGAGAACGGGTCGAATTCGATTTGCTGGCAGAAGAGGAAAACACGGGGAACAGAAACCCCAGAAGAGCCCCGCTAGGGCTTCCTCCTTACCAACACGGCCTGGATGGATCTCCCGTCCGCTCCGAGCCAATCCAGCAGAGGGGACGGGAGGGGAGACTCCCAGGCGTCGCGCTTCCGCGGGAGGGGGGGCGGAAGGGTCGGCCGGCGGCGGCGGCGGCGGCGGCTCGGGCCGCTGCAGGGCTCGGCCGGCGGCGGGGGGTGGTGGGAGAGGAGGAGATGGGGAGACGTCGTCGTGGAACGGTAGAAGCAGGTTGTGCTCGTTATCAATCGTGCCTTTTCTTTCTTTTTCTTTTTTCCACCGCGAAGCAGCTGGAGTAAACCGCATATGTTACAATGAGGACCTTGAAAGAAGGACAGTTTACATCCATGGTCTTCTTGTGTGACGCATAAAGGGCCCTAGACTTACCGAAAAAGGGTTTTCCCCCGCTTTGCATTCCAAAGCAACGGACACCATACACATAGCCTTGCTAGGGCGAGCAGCATGCCAAGCCCAAAAGAAAAGGAAGATGAAACAAATGCCAACAACGGCAGCTCGACAAAGCGTGGATGAACAGCCACCGCTACGCCCTCCGGAGACAAACCACCGCAGCCTGAGGCTCCGATCTGTTGCGTACCAAGCAGCACCTTCAGAAAGGGATGCGACGCCGACGACGCTACTGCCCGGATGAGTCCTGGGGTTTTCCCCGGTACGCGGAGGGAAGTGGAGGATGTCTACTACCGACACCCTCCAAGAAGGAATGGTGGCACCCGCTGGTGTCACCGCATCGGAGCTGGACGAACCGGCAAGGATTTCTCCCGCACTTCAACCCCGCCGCCCAACCAAAGCCGACCAACCAAACCACCGCCCAACACCATGCGCCATCGCGTTGCGCCGCCACCCACGGTGTCTCACTACGAGCACCAACACGAGGCCAAGAAGATCGAGGAGGAGAGCCAAGCGACGGGAGCAACAACACCAAGGCCGAGCGGGAGGGAACCACCTCCACCGCCGCCGTGCGAGAGGCACGCGCCTCCGGCACAGTCGCGGTCACCGGTCGGACCCGACAGCAGAAACCAGGCCACCCCTGGAAGGGCCCTAGGCTTCAAATATAACAAGCAATCTAGACCCTCCTAGACCACCCTCTCGATTATGTTATCGTCGAAGAAGTAGCGTCATGCCATGTCATCCGAACTATTTCATCATGGTGGCACTTAGCAAAGGATTTGTTGACCGCCGCCATGGGTCGGATGAAGGTGATGTTGCCATTGTGGCTTAGAGGGTTTGCCAAGGTTAGCGAGGTTTCCTTGTGAAGGGAGAGTACTTTCGGCATTGATCCATCTGTTCTTGACCACCTTGAATATTTTCTCAAGGTGCCTTCAATATCCAGAGGGTTGACAAGAAAGAATGAGAATACACGTGCACCTCATGGCAAAAACGATAAATATATCTGTACAGTACAAGAATAAATGAGGTGACTTGCCCAAATTGCTATAATTGGATGAAAGAGAATCCGCCGCAATGAAAGTAACGATAGCTCTCGACAAAATTGGGGTGAAGCCCTAGATATACATCACACGTGGAGAATGAATCGACGCGGCATAGAAATGGTCATTAATTTAAGAGTGAACTGCAACGTGAACTTGACGGAAGAAACCATTGAATAACGAATATTGAAGATTTATGCAATGTGTTGCTAAATGTACTAGTTAGAGTTTCGGCACTTTTCCCCTCTCGCGGTCAGCTCTAGCATTGGGAAGGAGGGCCAATTTCTTAGACGGACCTCCATGTTTTCTTTTCCAAATCGAGAAAGTGGAATACATGGAAAAGAAATCTCATGAGGTCCTCCAACTTTTTCTCTTCTATAAATCGGGCAGGCCAAATAGATGGGGAAGAAAAGAAGTGGCGGAGAGGCGCCGAGGTAGAGTGCGAGGAATGCCTTTCAAATTTCAACAAAAAGATAAGAGAAGAGTTTGTGGGCCTTTAGCAGGCCAAAAGAGACAGCGGGCTTGTACTGGACCTGAAGAGCATGGGCCGCTAAGAGGCCGAAAGTCAGGTCGTATTGTAAATGGCCCAACTGTGTTGTGGACCTTTAGCAGGCCGAAAGAGAAACCGTATTGGTATTGGACTATGAAGGGCATGGGCCGTTAAAAGGCCAAAACTCAGGTCCGACTATAAATGACCCAATTCATTTATGGTATGTTAACAGGCTGAAATCTCATCGGGCCGATATTGAGCCCAAATATATAGCGGGCTGTTAACGGGCTCGAACTGACGATGAGCTGCAATGGTGTCAAATCTTTAACGGGCCGTTGACGGGCCGAATTGGCACATCTCGTATGGGTCGTGGGCTTAAATGGACCTGACACAAGTAGGCCTTATATGGGCCGGCCTGCTATTTTTTACTAGGCCGGCCTTTTTCATCGGAATGGGCCACTGTTGGGCCGTTCCACGTGTCGACCTATCATAGGCATCTCCTGTCCAATGAGTGGATGACATCTGTCCCAACGGTGAGGCAACACGTGTTTCCTCCGGCCAATGATGATTTTACATGTGGAAAATCCCCATTGGTCGGGGCTGTTAATGGGTTATCGGATTCAAAACCGGACCCGATAGCTTAACGGCGTTCCGTTACGGTGGATGCCACGTGTCGGTCACCCTTGACGAAAGCACTTCTGTGACGCGCAATTTATCGTCATGGAAGTGGACACTTCCGTGATGATAATTTTGGTAATGTCGTGGAACACTTCTACGACAACACAGGTATGACTATCTTCATTCTATCATAAATTTGTCATGGATGTACATGCATGACAGAAAACGTGACCTACTGTGACAAACACGTATCATCACGGAAGTGTATTTTTTTGTAGTGTTATTTTGAGAAGACATGATTGCTTTGTTAGTATGCTTGAAGTATTATTATTCTTATGTCAATATGAACTTTTATCTTGAATCTTTCGGATCTGAACATTCATGCCACAACAAAGGGAATTACATCGAGAATTATGTTGGTTAGCATTCCACATCAAAATTTCTGTTTTTATCATTTACCTACTCGAGGACGAGCGGGAATTAAGCTTGGGGATGCTTGATACGTCTCCAACGTACCTATAATTTTTTATTGTTCCATGCTATTATATATTCTATTTTGGATGTTTAATGGGCTTTATTTTACACTTTTATATTATTTTTGGGACTAACCTGCTAACCCAAGGCCCAGTGCAAATTGCTGTTTTTTTGTCTATTTCAGTGTTTCGCAGAAAAGGGATATCAAACGGAGTCCAAACGGAATGAAACCTTCGGGAGAGTTATTTTTGGAACCGTACCTACCCAGAAGACTTGGAGTACACGCGAGGGAACGAGAGAGGTGGCCACGAGGGTCCAGGGCGCGCCCCCTCACCCTGGGCGCGCCCCCCACCCTCGTGGGCCCCCTCTGTCTCCCCCGATGCCCTCCTTCCTCCTATATATATCCATGTACCCTGAAAACATCGAGGCAACAAAGAAAACCCTAATTGCACCGCCGCAACCTTCTGTTCCCGTGAGATCCCATCTTGGGGCTTGTTCCGGAGCTCCGCCGGAGGGGGGATCTACCACGGAGTGCTTCTACATCAACACCATAGCCTCACCAATGAGTTGTGAGTAGTTTACCACAGAACTTCGGGTCCATAGTTATTAGCTAGATGGCTTCTTCTATCTTTTTGGATCTCAATACAAAGTTCTCCTCGATCTTCGAGGAGATCTATTCGATGTAATCTTTTTGCGGTGTGTTTGTCGAGATCCGATGAATTGTGGGTTTATGATCAAGATTATCTGTGAAAAATATTTGATTCTCTTCTGAAATCTTTTATGTATGATTATAATATATTTGCAAGTCTCTTCGAATTATTGGTTTGGTTTGGCCTACTAGATCTATAGTTCTTGCAATGGGAGAAGTGCTTGGCTTTGGGTTCAATCTTGCGGTGTCCTTTCCCAATGACAACAGGGGCAGAAAGGCACGTATTGTATTGTTGCCATCGAGGATAAAAAGATGAGGTTTATATCATATTGCTTGAGTTTATCTCTCTACATTATGTCATCTTGCTTAAAGCATTACTCTGTTCTTATGAACTTAATACTCTAAATGCATGCTGGATAGCGGTCGATATTTGGAGTAATAGTAGTAGATGCAGAATCGTTTCGGACTACTTGTCACGGACGTGATGCCTATATATAATGATCATGCCTAGATATTCTCATAATTATGCGCTTTTCTATCAATTGCTCGACAGTAATTCGTTCACCCACCGTAGAATTGTGCTATCATGAGAGAAGCCACTAGTGAAACCTATGGCCCCTGGGTCTATTCTCAACATATTAATCTTTCATCTACTTTACTTTGCTTTATTTACTTTCTGTTCTTATACCAAAAAATACCAAAAATATTATACTATCCTATCTACGAGATCTCACTTTCGTAAGTGACCGTAAAGGGATTGACAACCCCTTATCGCATTGGCTGCAAAGTTCTTATTTGTTTGTGCAGGTGCGAGGGACTCGCGCGTGGTCTCCTACTGGATTGATACCTTGGTTCTCAAAAACTGAGGGAAATACTTACGCTACTGTGCTGCATCATCGTTTCCTCTTCGAGGGAATACAACGCAAGCTCGAGAAGTAGCACCTGGCCGCCCCGTTGGGCAGCGGTGGCACGGGGACCCCGCCGGCGCTTATTTTCCACGTCCCGGGCACCCGCATGTCCGGCGGGACCGGGTACTCGGCCTCATAGAGAAGCCAGGCTTCGTCCTCGTGCAGGTGGCGGCGGCCGAAGTCGTTCGCCACCGCACCATCGCGTGGGTAGCGCTCGGCCATGGGGTGAAACGGAAACGGCAAGAAGAGAGGAGAAACAGGGGGCGTTGACGGTGGAGAGGGATGTCTGTGCGTGGCTCACCGGTGCGGGAGGGGTTGGCTTATATAGCCACGGCCGGGCGGCGCACGCGTGGCCGCCGTGTGTACGCGTGGCGGGCGAAAGCAGGACGCGCGTCGCCGCGCCTTCACTGCGCCGCCCGTGAGGCATCAATGAAGGCTGACCGGCGCGGCAGCTTTGGCATTGATTCCACCGTGGGAACCGAGGCGATGAGGACGAGAACCGCCGAGTCGCTGCCAAGGAGGGCCCGCCGATTTTCGCGCCAAAAACGATTCGGTCGGCGCCCCAAGCACCCCCCAGCACGCCGGGTTCGGCCTGGGTACGCCGGCGCCATTTTCGGCCTGAACCGGCGAAAAAATGACCTTTGGGGGCGCGACTGGGCCGATTTTTTGGCGCCGACGGCAAAAAGATCACTCGGGGGGCCTTGTTGGGGGCGCGGCTGGAGATGCTCTCACGCTAGCATAGGGAAGGAGGGCCAATTTCTCTCACGGACCTCCATGTTTTCTTTTCCAAATCGAGAAAGCCAAATACGTGGAAAATATATCCCATGAGGTCCTCCATCTTTTCCTTTTCTATAAATTGGGCAGGCCAAATAGATGGGGGGAAAAGAAGTGGCGGAGAGGCGCCGAGGTAGAGTGCGAGGAATGCCTTTCAAGTTTCAACAAAAAGATAAGAGAAGAGTTTGCGTCCGTCGTAGTTGAGGTGACCAACTGTTTTTGTTCGCTAGCATATGTGTGCACGCCTGACGACTTTGCCAAGCTAGTGTCTGGTGTGCAAGCTTAATATACGGTCGTGCACGTGCACGTGCACGCATATGCGACATGCCGTGCCGGTTTTCAAAATAATTCAGTGCCACCGGCCAGATTTGAACAGCCCAAAAGGTGCTGCCAGATGTGTACAAACAATATACAAAGCAAAAGCATATTGGCCGGTAATAAAATTTCTTTTGGTTTTGCAAGTGGTGAACAGAGATGCGAAATTCAAGCATGATAGGGCCTCTGACGTGTAACAGGGCAACTCAGCCAGTAACTTATCAGTTCATGTATCATCACACAAAGAAAATAGCATAAAGTACATCCCCTAGGGCGTACCTAGGGTTCCCCATATCCCCGGCGGCGTGCTGCTAGGGTTCCAGATCTACCCCCAGAAAACACATAATCTCACGTCCGATCTTCTCCGGAGGATTGCCCACGTGATTCCCCTGGTGTGTGGCTAGTGCTAGGCGAAGGTGCATGGCTGGAATAGCGAAGGAGATGACGGGATCGGAGACGGGAGAGCCAAGGCAAGCAGGAACGGACGGTGCGGCAGGCAGTGGAGATGGATCGAGGGGACGAGGGTATGATGCAGTCCTGGAGGATAGATTCGATGGTCTGAACCTCCATGGTGAGGAGGAGGAGGAGCTTGACCTCTCCGGCGAGATCGATGACTTGATTGCCGAGACGAGATGGATAGCAATCTTCAAAGTCCATACCCAGAAGCCGTTTAGCCATGTTTCACTTTTCAAGTCTATGCGCAATGCATGGGCGGCGGCACAGGGTGTTACCTTTAAACCTAAAGGGGAAAACCTGTTCCTGGCACAATTCTTGTGCTTGGGAGATTGGAACCGCGTTATGAATGGAGGTCCATGGTTATTTCGTAACTCAGCTGTGGTTCTGGAGGAATATGATGGCCTGACTAATGTGCAAGAATATAAGCTTGATCGCATCCCAGTATGGGCGAGAATCACTGGGATCCCAGAGGGGCTTATGAAGAAGACGGAGATAGCGGAGAAGATAGCAAAAAAGGTTGGTGTACCGCCAGTTAAAGTAATTGTTAATGAGGGCCGGATTAACCCAACAAAATATCTGAGGGCTCGAGTGTTTGTCAAGCTGGATACTCCATTAGTTCGTTTTGTCCCCTTGACTTTGAAGGAGAGGAAAAAGTACCCAGTCACATATGAAAAGCTCCCAGATTTTTGTGAATTCTGTGGACTCATTGGCCATGTCGCTTCTGAATGCGGCGATGGCATTCACCCAGCTGAGGAGTGTCAATGGGGGGATTGGCTGATGGCTAACTTTGATTCCCCGTTTGGTCGAGGAGATGGCAGAGGTGGAGTACGTGGGGGTGATGTACAAGGCAGAAACCGAGACTTTGGTACTGGGCGCGGGAACCCTGGGGACTCCAACCCTCAGGAGAACACGGATATGGAAGTGGAGTCTGAGGGTAACAAAGCTGTAGTTCCAATGGCACGGAAGAGGTTAATAGACCAAAACGGCAATATTGTGACTAGTGGTAGGGCTGTCGGGCATGAGCCTGTTGAAAACCCACCCGCCCGAGGCTTTGTGAGTGATAAGGTTAATCTGCTTGAGTACGGGGTAACCGAGACAACAGATAAGAGTTTGATGAGCACGCCTCAAAAGATACATGACCTGAAGAGGATGAAATCAGCGATTGATGGTGAGACAAGTTCAAACAGCATATCGGCGACGCCCCTAGAGGGTGATCGCCGGGAGCAATGAAACTTATTAGTTGGAACTGTCGGGGCATACTGGGAGCCTCGACAGTTCGCTCGCTTCTGGACCTTCAGAGGCGCTATGAACCGGATGCGATTTTTCTGTCTGAAACGCATTTGGATGAAGCTAAGGCAGAAGAGTTGAGGAGGAAATTACATATGGATGAGATGATTGTTGCTCCCAGTTTAGATGGAAGAAAGGGTGGACTACTTATGGTCTGGAAGAAGGAGGTGAGGATCTACTCCCGGGCCTCCACCCTAGATTTCATCGATGTTTCGGTAGAAGAGGAGAATGGAGATATGTGGAGACTCACTGGGATCTATGGTGAGCCGAGATGGGAACACAAGGACCGTACATATACACTGCTGCGTGACCTCCATGCCCAATCCAGGTTACCATGGGCTGTGATAGGGGACTTCAATGAGATCCTTCTCTCCTCGGAGAAGGAGGGAGGCGCTGCCCGCGCTCATCCTCGTATCAAGGCTTTCCAGGATGCGCTGTCTGATTGCTCGCTGGAAGATCTAGGATACGAAGGAGACAAATTCACCTGGTTCCGAGGAGGTTTGCGAGAGAGGTTGGACAGGGCAGTCTCAAATGCGGAGTGGCAACTAATGCACCCTTGGGCGGGTCTGAGTAATCTTGAGATGGGAAAGTCTGATCATCGGCCCATATGCTTGGACACCTCTCACTTGGCGGGAGTAGCTGAGAATAGGCCGAAATACAAAAGGAGCTTTGAAGCCAGGTGGTTAGCAGAAGAGACCGTCGAAGAAGTGGTGAAAACAGCTTGGCTAAAAGCTGGGCAGTTGGGTATAGGCCCCGGTACAGGAGCTAAACTATCCGCTGTCCATAAGGACATGCATGCATGGGACAGATCTGTTCTGAAGGAACCAAGATCAAGATTGAGAACTGCACAAAGAGAACTTGAAACTCTCATGCAAACTAGCCCGACGCCCGGTACAGTTTTGAAACAGAAAGAACTCTCCTTGTTGATCGAGAATCTTCTAGAACAGGACGAGATATATTGGGCACAGAGAGGAAAGGTTAGCTGGCTGCGCAGAGGAGACCGCAACACAGCCTACTTTCATCACTCAGCCTCAGCGCGTCGGCGGAGGAAGTTAATCAAAAAGCTTAAAAATGATGATGGTAATTGGATAGAGGGTAATGACAATCTTATGCCTATGATCCAGCAGTACTTTCATGATCTCTTTACATCTGGCTCTACAGAGGTGAGCCAGGACTTGTTAAACTCTGTAAACCCTGTGGTTACTAATGAAATGAATAATTTGCTGTTGGCGGAGTATACCAGAGAAGAAGTTCGAAAGGCTTTGTTTCAGATAGGAGATATGAAAGCTCCGGGGCCTGATGGACTTCATGCAATCTTTTTTAAAAGATTCTGGCATATAGTGGGCGATGAACTGACAGATGAGGTTCTCAACTCTATTAATACCAGGAAGATCCCTGAGGGTTGGAACTCTACCAATATTGTGCTTATTCCAAAAGTTAACAGCCCAGAACTGATCACACAATACAGACCTATCAGTCTCTGTAATGTGATGTATAAAATAATCTCAAAGATGCTTGCTAACAGATTGAAACAAATTCTTCCTGAGATCATATCCCCAACACAGAGCGCATTCGTGCCAGGTAGACTCATCACTGACAATGTGTTGGTAGCCTATGAAAGTTTCCATGCGATCAAGAAGAAAACTCAGGGATCAACCGGCTTTTGTGCTGTAAAGCTGGACATGAACAAAGCATATGACAGGGTGGAGTGGAATTTTTTGGAGAAAATTATGTTGAAGATGGGTTTTGATCCACTTTGGGTAGAGCTGATCATGGAATGCGTATCTTCGGTAAGTTACCAAGTACGCTTTAATAATACCGAGTCTGAAGAATTCTCTCCCTCAAGAGGACTGCGGCAGGGAGACCCATTGTCTCCATATCTATTTTTGCTTTGTTCGGAAGGGCTAACTAGCTTGCTAGCTCATGAACAGGAGATTGGAGGACTTGAGGGAGTTAGGGTATGTAGAAATGCCCCTGCTATTTCTCACCTGTTATTTGCAGATGATTCACTGATCCTTATGAAGGCAGACTCACACAATGCGGGCACTCTGAAGAGGATCCTTGATACTTATTGCCTGAGCTCAGGACAACTGGTGAGTAATGCCAAGTCAAATATTTTTTTCAGCCCAAATACAAGTGTCCAGGTCAGAGAGACGGTATGCCAAGAGTTAAACATCATGACAGAAGCCCTTTCAGACACATATTTGGGTCTTCCTACTATGGTAGGGGTGGACAGGAGTGACTGCTTTCAGCACTTAGTTGATAGAATCTGCCAGAGATTGAAAGGCTGGAAGGAGAAGACTCTTTCTATGCAAGGTAAGGAGATTTTGGTAAAATCTATAGCACAAGCAATACCTTCATATGCCATGTCGGTTTTTAAATTACCAAAGGGTATATGCAAATCTATTACCGATGAAATCTCTGGCTTTTGGTGGGGAGATTCGGAAGAGAAAAGAAAGATGCATTGGTTTGCGTGGTGGAAACTTTGTGTTCCGAAGAAGGAAGGGGGACTCGGCTTTAGAGACTTGCACAGTTTCAATCTTGCTTTGTTAGCAAAACAGTGCTGGCGACTAATCCAGAACCCGGACTCCTTATGTGCACAAGTTCTCAAGGCAAAGTATTACCCAGACGGAGATATCCTCAAAGCAGGACCAAAGAAAGGCTCTTCTTTCACTTGGCAAAGCATCGTAGCGGGAATCCAAACTTTCAAGAGGGGCTGTATCTGGCGAGTGGGAACAGGATCAAAAATTGATATCTGGCAAGACCCATGGATAGCTTCGAGTGTGACACGAAGAGTAATCACGGAGAAGGGGGCAACACTTCTCACCAAAGTAGAAGATCTAATTGATCCATATACGGGGCAGTGGGATGAGGACCTCATTCATGATATTTTCTCACCGGTGGATGTTTACAGGATACTGCAGATTCGGTTATCTAGTAACCTGACAGAGGACTTTGTGGGTTGGAACTATACCCGCTCTGGCACCTTCTCGGTGAGGTCGGCGTACCACAGGGAATTTGAGCACCAATACGGGCCACGCATTATGCGATCAGACGGGCAAGGAAGACAACAGATAAATGAGGTTTGGAAAGATATATGGAGTCTCAAAGTACCAGGGAAAATAAAGCACTTTGCTTGGAAAGTATTGCATGGAACTCTTCCTTGTCTAGGAGTCCTAGCAAATCGGCACGTCCCTTGCTCTCCACAATGCCCGGTGTGTTCTGTTGGTGATGAGGATATACAACACTGCTTGTTTAAATGCCAAAGAGCAACTGAAGTATGGGATAGCTTGGGGCTGTTGCAAGATATTCAGAGAGCTGTCAGCGAGGATAGATCGGGCTCTATAACCATGGAGATCATCTCAAAATTGAGAGGGCAAGATGGAGAATTCCCAAAGGCAGAGTTGGCTGTCATTGCCGCATGGTACATATGGTGGCAGAGAAGACAGGCTGTGAAGGGGGTTCAGGTTCAGAACCCGGAGAGAACTGCTATCTCGATCAAGGTGCTAGCAACGAACTACATTAGATCGTTTAAATTGAATGGACCTGTCAGGAAGAATGATGAGTCCTGGACAAAACCGCTACATGGGATGATCAAGATAAACGTTGATGCAGCATTCCAGGCCGAAACCCTATCTGGCGCTTGTGGAGCGATTGCTCGGGATGAATGGGGGAACTTTCTTGCTGCTGCAGGCTGGTTTTTACCCACTGTTACTGACGTGGATTCGGCGGAGCTAATCGCGATCAGGAACGGCATGTACTTGGCGAGTATGATTGGAAGTTCCAGGGTTATGTTTGAATCAGACTCATCCTTTGTCATACAGGTTCTAAACCAACTGGAGGAATACCTGGGGCCGGAAGTAGCTACCATCGCTGAATGCAAGAACCTGATGATAGACTACGAGAAAATTTCCTTTCACCATTGTGTCAGGGAAGCAAACATGGTAGCTGATGCATTAGCAAAGTACTCTTTTCATAATAGATCTTCTGTAGTTTGGGAGAATGAAACTCCGGGCTTTATCTCTCATCTTCTTGTAAACGACATGTCTATCATATGAGAAAAAAAGCTTTTACTGTCAA